>ML677359.1:7707161-7936539 GCA_007922305.1 Dermatemys mawii
GAATTATGGTATACATACATAGAATAGAAAATAGAAAAGAATTGTCTAGTGCAAGGGTGGGCAAATGTTTTGGTTTGAGGGCTACATCTGGGTATGGAAATTGTATGGTGGGCCATGAATGCTCACAAATTTGGGGGTTGGGATGTGTGAGGTGGTGAGGGCTGTGGTCTCTGGGGCGAGGCCAGAAATGAGGAGTTCAGCGTGTGGGAGGGGGCTCCGGGCTCCGGGCTGGAGCAGGGTGTTGGCAAGAAAGGGGAGGGTCCGTCTGGGGGTGCGGGCTCTGGGGTGGGGCTGGGATTTGGAAGGTGCTCTGGGCTGGGAACAAGGGGTTTGGAGACTGGGAGGGGGATCAGGAGTGCAGGCAGCACCTCAAGCAGCTACCAGAAGCAGTGGCATGTTCCCTCTCTGATTCCTACACGGTGCAGCCAGGTGGCTCTGCACGCTGCCCTGCCCATAGTTCCTGGCCAAAATGGGAGCTGCGCGGGCACCGTTTGAGGAGGGAGCAGCGTATGGAGCCCCCAGTTGCCCCTACATGTAGGAGCCAGAGAGGGGACATGCTGCTGCTTCTGGGAGCCATGCGGAGTGGGCCAAGCCCGCTCCCTGGTTGGAGCACTGGAGTGGGGCAAGCTCCAGACCCCACTCCCTGGCGGGATCTCGAGGGCTAGATTAAAATTTCTGGAGGGCCGGATGCAGCCTCTGGGCTGTAGTTTGCCCACCTCTGGTGAAACTTGGTGACTGTCATGCATTCCAGACTGATTGTCACTTCAGAGCACGTTTTGAGCATTGCTGGAGCAATTTAGAAAAGCTTTTTACCATGCAAATTAATTTGCAACACACACATTCATACCTGCTCATATATTAAATGAAAGTATTGTTTGATAGTGAAAAAAAAATCTTCTCCCATATAGTCAGTGCCTGGCCAAGGTAGAAATTGTGCTCAGTGAAAAAAGGTAGAAGAAAGTCACTTCTGTATATCCTGTTTCATAAGTGATTTGGAATTAAACATTTTCAAATGTTTGCATTTTTTTTTGTACTTTAACTCCATTCCTATCCATGAGTTTGTTTTGAACTTTTGAAACATACACTTCCTGTCACCACTAGAAGTTCACTAATTAGAAGTTGTTTATATGCAGCGTGAATTAAGTTTAAAGGAAGGGGGAAGAGGAAGGAATATCTATAGTAGCCTGTGTAGTTCTGGGGAGTGGCAGGTTTAATTAACAGATTTATGGTGTCAAAGCAAACGAGCTGTAGGAGATGATGTGAAAAACTGGGATAAAGTTGGAATCCTACTTCAGACAAAAAGCCATCTCTGATATGCTGATTATGAATGTTGATTTGATTATTGGTGACATTTTAGGAACCTTTCTATCCTAGATCTATTAATACCACATAGGCTGAATCCTTCAGTGTGATCCACTGCTCAACTGGTACAAAGTGCTTGGATTCTGACCAGAAATGACTAGCAGATGTTTCCCCTTTGCAAGGAGGAACATGCCCCTGATGGAGGTGGCAGCAATGCCTCCAGTACTCTTCCCCCTGGTGTGGGAAATCTTCTGCGTATGGCAAAGCAGAGCTCAGTTACAGTGATTCTTTAGTGGTGCTAAGTCCCTTTGGTCCTTTACCTGGGAATAAAAGCTAGAGCAGCTTCTCTGCTGCTTTCACGAATGCCAGGCCTGGTGTGGAATTCAGTCATGGAGCTGATATCAATTCCTTCTCCACCATTCTTTTGTTGAACAGAGAGCTTAGATGCATAAGAGTGGTTTTGGTCCCCTTTTCCCTCCCCTCTCCCCTGTTGTAGACTTTTAACTATTTTATTACAGTATCATAATTGTAATACTGTGGTCATGTAGGGTTGCAAGGTGCCTGGTTTTCAACCGGGAAGTGCAGTTGAAAAGGGGACCTGGCTGTGTCTGGTCACCGTGGAGCAAGGAGAGGTGCCAGATCATTCATCTGCACCAGCCGCTGCTCAGCCAAGGCCGCCTCTTACCTGCAGGCAGGCTCCTTGTCAGGCTGCAGCAGCTCCTGTCCCAGCCTGGGGGGGCGGGGAAGCGAGGTGGGAGGGAGATAGAGGTGATCCAGTGAGCAGTGGAGGGAGATGAGCAAGTGGTGGAGGTGGGACTTTGCGGGGGAAGAGTTGGAGGAGGGAGCAGAAGCTTGAGGGAAGTGGTTGGGCGGTGCTTCAGGTGTCCGGTTACCAACAGTTAGAAAGGTAGCAACCCTATAGTTATGGTTGTGTGAACAAATCAGTTTTAATCCCCTGCAATAGGTGCAGATAATTTTGAGATAAATAATACTCTTTGGGTTGAAATTTCTCCTCTGCGCCATGGTGACCGTATATAATTGAGTGTGTGTGTGTATAAAATATTGATTAAATTGGTTTGTGTTTTTGCTTTTTTTTTTTAAAAGCGAATTTTGGTATTTGTGAAAGACGATAGAATGAAGGCCCTGGAGAATCACGTCCTTTATTGATCCAAAGAAGAGGGCAAGTCTGGGCAGCAGCAAATGTAAACTTTCCCACACCACCCAGTGGATGAGATGGAGAGACTAACTCTGGCAACAGGAAAGGTGCGCTGGAGGCACCGACAAATGTGACGATTAATTTAGATTGGTAAATAAAATAGGCAATTACCTAATCTTCGTAATTGCTGTATTCGAGATATTTCCTATAGTGAGAGCACAGGAAAAAAGCGATTGCTACGTGTGCTAAGGAACTGTCCACAGGAAACTCAACAGAGGCCGCTAATATTTAGCTTCGTTGGAATTATTCAAATGTGCAAAATGAGCATTTCAACCAGTTGAGATGGGAGATAGATACTGTATGAACAATATGTAGGGTTGGCAACTGTCTAACCACACAAACCCAAACACCTTTGCTGCACCCCTTCCCCAAGGCCACGCCTGTGCCCTGCCCCTTCTCTGAGGCTCTGCCTCCACTCACTCCATCTCCCCTCCTTCCATCACTTGCTCTCCCCCACCCTCACTCACGTTCACCGAGATGGAGCAGGAGAATGGGGTGGGGGAGGGGCATGGGGTGCAGGCTCTGAGGGGGAGTTGGGGTGCAGCAGGAGGCTCAGGGCTGGGGTTGGGTAAGGGAGAGGGTGAGGGGTAGGGGCTCCGGCTGGGTGTTGCTTACCTTCAGCGGCTCCCAGAAGCGACTGGTATGACCCTCCGACTCCTAGGCTCAGGCATGGCCAGGCAGCTCTGCACGCTGCCCCTGCCTGCAGGTACTGCCACCGCAGTTCCCTTTGGCCGTGGTTCCTGGCCAAAGGAAGCTGCAGAGTTGGCTGGCACGCAGGGACTTCTGGCCGCCCCTGCGTCTGTGAGCCAGAGGGACATGGTGGTTGCTTCTGGGAGCCACAAAGAGCTAGGATAGGTAGGGAGCCTAACTTAGCCCTGCTATGCTGCCAACCGGACTTTCATTAGCCTATTAAAATCTCCCAGGTTGGTTCAGTAGCCACTGGGAGATTGATTCCGGGAGACTCCTGGCCAGTCCGGGAGGGTTGGCGGCCCTAAGTCCATATATGTGCATTTCTTAACAAATGGCATGCTGCCTCATTAATAATAATACTTAGCATTGATAAAGCATTGTTCACTTTCAGATCTCAAAGGCATCTACAACGGTGGGTAGCGATTATTAATCCTAGTTCACAGATGAGAAAAATGAGGCAGATAAGTTAAAAAACAAAAACGAAAAAACTTTCCTGCATCTCCAACAGTGAAATAATTCCAGAGCTGATGCTAGCACTCCAATTGCCTGACTCCCACTGTTTTCCCCCTGCCAGCTGGACCACACATGCTGAATCATTTTTTATATTTGTCACAGCTGTGGTGATATCCTTGTACTTTTTATTCTGATCTTATTTTGAAAATGTATAACTCTGGCGTATACGTTCACTAATACTATATATTCAGCCTGGGAGTGGGAGGGCTCAACTGACCCAGCAAGGGCTAATTTTCTGCACAGGTGCCCCCAGGACCATAAAAATACGGGGGAATCTCCCCACTGCATTGTAAGGGGTCCTTCTCCCTCAGCCTCATGGACTTAGGGAAAGAAAGGAAAACTCCAAGATGAAACCTCCTTGGGAGCTGACCGAGCTGGCAGGAGACGATACAGAAAGAGTTACAGCTGCGGCTTTCAGATGCTGCTGATGTCATAACCCTTTCCCCCCCCCCCCCGCCGCCCCCTTCCCAGTGTTTGTTCTAGCCATTCCTTCGCCTCTGATCACAGGCTGTTTACTCCAACCCCCACTTTTTGCCCCTTCCATCGCGGTCACTTCACTTCAGCCTCACTGCACCAGCCCTCCGCCCCCTCTCCTTTCTTCTCCATTTCTTACCTCCCTTCCATGTCCCCTCTCATTTCTTTTCTATTCCCCCCACCCTCTTTGACTGTTTTATTTGTTTAGACTGTAAGCTCTTTGGAGCAAGGACCTTCTCCTGCTGTATATGTCGGCTCAGTGCCTGGGACAGTGGGGGACTGAGCTTGGTTCGGGTATAATCATTTTGGTTAAAGATTTGTAGAGTATTTATAGAGCTGTAACACAGAGTGCAGGGATCCAATACTGCAAGGTGCCCAGGGCCTCCTGCAAGCCTCTGAGTGTGAATTCCAGCTCCTAGGGAGTTGAGAGCAAGAGAGAAGTCACACTTGCCAAGACTGGGCTCTGGTGCTGTAGTGATACGTTTCAATAGGAGCAGAGGTAGATAAGTGCTGAGTGCTTTTGAAAATTTCATCCGTATAGTTTAAACACATCTTAACTGTGTTGTTGATTAGCTAGACAAACATGTCTCCAAAGCAGACATTTGGTCTATTGTGTGAATATTATGCCTTTAAAAATATATGTATAGATATTTACTTTACAAATAGACTGGAACAACTTAGTCTATTAGTAGTCAGAATAGTCTTTTTAAAAACACTTCAGAGATTTCTAGACTTCATCATCTGAATAAAGAACTATTTTAAAACATTGTAAACTCAGTACATTATAAACCTGTGTTCTAAACGAGCTTTTTCAGTATACATTATTTTATAAAATTAGATGAATAAATCTAAGGTGTTTATTAAAACTGGTATAATAAGTTACAAACAATATTTTATATATTATACTGAAGTTAAATATAGAAAACATAATGTCAGAAGCACATAAAACTTGATTTTAAACTCTGTTACTTGCTTGGAATACATGTTCATTTGTTATGGTAAAATGTCAGAAACAGACACCGTCTGGAAGTGCTTACTTAGCTGAAGGAAAATATGGGAACAATATCATGAAGACTAGCTGTGTCAAAATCTGGAATCATTCTTTCAGATTTGCTTTGAAAATTAAGCTTTTAACACAGAGCAACTGGCTCACTCAAATATTGTGTTACAAGAAAAATACGACAAGCAATAAAATTGCAGTATCAAATGGCTACTGTAGCTAAATTTTGTTCCTTCTTTAGTGGCCTCCGGATAATGATTGCAAAGACTCTTAAAGAGAGAGACTACAATTATTGTTTCAATTGCTTTTGCTTTGCTTCACATGTAGGAAAAATGCCTTCTTTTCTTTCATTTTTTTCTATGGATATTTTAGCTTTTTCTTTCATTTTGCAACTGGTATTTGTCTAAGTAGGGTCTCCATCGTTTAAAAATAAAAGTGACAAAATACATTGACAATTTGCTATTTGAACTGCATTTCATGATACAACTAATCATTATTAATGTTAGTATCTAATCATTATTAATGATAAAGTAATATAGTAGTTTTTTTCCAAATTATACATGCTCTAAAAATTGAATATTTGCCTAGCAAATGATCTCCTGTTTGTACTTGTGTTCTTTGTAATAATGATCTTGCAGCAGGCAGTAGTAAACCAAAATGGCTCATATAGGATCCAACAAAATGTTTGAGTGCCTTCAACGCACGCCAACTGGACTGGGAATTGAGAGCACTCAACACCTTGAAGGATGAGGGCTTTTTGTGAGTGACAAATCTAAACAATGCTATGCTTGTACAGTTGAAGTTTGTAACTTACCATAATAGAAGATGGTGGAGGTTTCTGTTTACATTGAAAAGAGATCAACGTTAACACATAACAGATGGGTAGTATCAAGAGAAAGTTTGCTAACACAATATTCAGCCGTAAAGACCTGAGGATACCTTGTGGAAAATTTTGAAAAATTAGTTTAAATATATTAAAGGGTTCTAAATGCTCTCCTTCATCCCAAAGTATCTTTCAAGATACAGGGAACAGTATAGTGTTGCCATTAATTCCTGTCCCTGATTGTTTCTCCATTTTGCCAAGTCTGGTCATGTCCCTGTGACGATGTCCCGACAACTAGTCAGTAGATGGCATCAAGGTCCAATTGGCGCTGATTGTGTTTGCATTATTTTCTTCAGTGTCACATCATCTGTCTTCTGCCGTATCTCTACCATGGTAATCTTTTCAACAATAGCCAATCTCATACCCCGATTTCACATCCTACTCTCCTAACTTCTTCTTTTGTCTTAAAAATTATTCCACTTTATACCTGTCATTTTTTGGAGAACTCTCATCTCTACAGTCTCCAGCCTTCTAATGTCTATTTCATTTAATCCATCTTTTTCCAGACCATATAGTTAGTATAATGATATGATACATTTTCACTTTGGTACCAAGCACAATGTTTTTATCAGTCCATAATTTTATCACTTTCTGTGCTGCACTTGTGGATAAGTGGATAACCTTGATGGATCCTTTGGCACTGATCAAGTTTCCTAGGTACACATAAGATTCTATTTAGTCTATGACTTCACCACTGCTGCATTTCAAAACTTGATTGTCCCTTTTCCAAGTTGCAAACACTTCATCTTATTGGCATTTATTATAAATCCAAGTAAACTAAATTAATTTTCCAAGATAGCAAAGAGTATCATCTTTAATCCAAAGGTGTCTGTCAGTTGTGTGTTATCTGCATAAACTAAGGAGTTTAGCTCTAGATAATCCAATGTCATCCCCTGCAACTCTTTTAACCTTATGTCCAGTTTAAGAAGATGATGAAAAGTGGTGGTTAATGTGGGTAAAACAGAGCAGGAGGCATACAGTTCTCCCCCAAGGAGGTCAGTCACAAATTTAATTAACACATGTTTTTTTATCAAGCATCATCAGCGTGGAAACTTGTCCTCTGGAATGGTCACCAAAGCATGAAAGGGCGTACAAATGTTTAAGCATATTTGGCGTGTAAATATCTATAACAGCTATAACACAGCCATGCGAACGCTTGTTCTCACTTTCAGTTGACATTGCAAATAAGAAGCAAGCAGCATTATCTCTTGTAAATTTAAACAAACTTGTTTGTCTTAGCAGTAGAAATAGGACTGAGTGGACTTGTAGGCTCTAAAGTTTTACATTGTTTTCTTTTTGAATGCAGCCATGTAACAAAAAAGTCTACATTTGTAAGTTGCACTTTCACGATAGAGATTGGACTACAGTACTTGTATGAGGCCAATTGAAAAATGCTATTTTCATTTTTACAGTGCAGATATTTGTAATCAAAAATAATATATAGCAAACACTGTACACTTTGTATTTTGTGTTGCAATTGAAGTCAATATATTTGAAAATGAAGAAAAACACCAAAAAATATTGAATACATTTCAATTTGGATTCTATTGTTTAAAGTTCAATTAAAACTGTGATTAATCACAATTAATTTTTTAATCACAATTTTTTTTAAGTTAAGCACATGAGTTAACTGTGATTAGTCAACAGCCCTACTTTAAACCTCCCCCCACACACTTTTTTTCTGTTAACTGTAAGAATGTGAATATCTGATCTCTGCAGCTTTGTTCTGGTCTGAAGCCACACAGTTCCTTGTCTAGCACTTCCCCTAAAAGTAGCCCTAATCTGTTGACAATTATTTTCATCATGATTTATACTTCTATAATTGTTCAGGTGAGCAAGATCTCTTTTCTTAAAGATTGGTAGAAATATCACCTTTAGACAGTCTTTTGGTACCTCTTCTTGCTCCTATACTTTGTTGTATGTTTTCTTTTTTCTAATGCTTTCATAGCACGTGTCCTGGCATCTTTTTGTCTGTTCCTGCAGGTTTCCCATTTTTGAATTGCTTCTCTGCTCTTTCTGTTTCATCTTCTGATGGTGGGTTCAGTGCTAATATACATTTTGCCTTGCAAGCTGCCTTTTTCATCTAGCATGTCTATAATATTTGCATCTGGATGAACTGCACGGTTCAGCACTTTGTCAAAATGCTTATTCCGTACTTCCAGTGCTACTTTGGCATTAGTTGTCAGTTCCTTGGTAGCTGTAAGTTACAGCTTGTATTGTTGGCCAAACTGCTTGTTCCATCTCTGTGATTTCTTCACTGCTTTGGATAATTCTTTTACTACAGTTGTGGCTAGTTTATACTTTTCCTGTAATATTTTTGCTTAATGCTTGTGCAATTTTTCTCTGTTTGCTTATGACTTCCAATAACTTTATCTGCTGTGTTTTGTTTTACTTCTTTAAATATTTGCCATCTGGTCTATAGTGAGATTTCTCCATCATCACAAATTAATGGTCTGAAACACCCTCCAACCATCACCTTGTATGCCTCCCTCACATAGCTAATTTGCCAAGATCATATTGTATATCCATTTGCACTAATCTTTTTCTTGGACTTCAATTTAATTTTAATCTTTCCAATGAATAGTTCATAATAACTGCACTCTTATAGACTCTAACATCCAACAATGATCTAATACCTTTTACTGTTTAATAATGTGGTCAGTCTGATTTTTGATTTGGCCATCTGGTGACTTCCATGTAAGCTGGTGCATGTCTTTCTGAGGAGACCAAGTATCACCAATAATCAAATTGTGCATCTCACAGCAAAGTCTTAACCTTTCCCTATCATTGTTTGCTGTCCAGATGTCTGTGGTCTAACACTATTCATTTGCTTACTGTGTTTGCTTCCAACCTTTGCTTTCATATCTGTAGGACAGCTGGGCTACTGGTCATGGCTGGAGTAGGGGCAGGAACAGACACAGACTGGAGCAGGAGCAGTCCCTGAGATATATCAGGTAGTTGGGAGAATCCCTGACAATGTAGTGATGTTGAGCAGACAGAGTGGCTCCTTACCATATATTTGCCTTGGAGGCTTCCTGACTAGACTCTTGCTCGTGGATTGGCTACACCCTTAGGTATAACAGGAAATTACCTCTGATGACTCATCAGACTCAGAATACTCATAACAATATCTTTATATCAGTAATGTATCAAATTCAAGAATCCTGTCTACATTGCTCTCCAATTGTTGGGAGAAGTGAAGGAAAGTGTAATTTCCAACTGTCAGCTCTCCTGTGTCTGGTCAGTGAATCTCCTGTAGGGCAGCAAGGGAAATTTATAACTTCCTTAATTTTTGATTTTGATCAAAAATTTGATTTTTGATTTGATTTTTTGACTCATAACATTGTCTATTGTTATGGTTGCCCGACATTTCCCACTATAAGATCCTGCTTTTTGTTGCTTCTAACTTTTTCCAGACTTCAGTCATTTGAGCTGTAAGAGACTGGAAACCTCTGGGCAAGGAGGCATGATCTGGGAGTTGGGGGAAGAAACAGGAAGACGTGGAGGAGACTGGGAGCTAGTAGGTAGGGCAAGAGTGAAACTGAAATAGCAGCTGGCAGTAGATTGGCACTTGGAGGGCAAAGAGACTGGGTACCTCAGGGCAGGAGGGTCTGCCTGGTTGGGCAAGGAATGTAGAACTGGGAGTTGGAGAGGAAAACAGGGTTGGGGAAAGGGCTGGGCTCAGTAGTCTGACGGGGAGACTGAACTCAGATGAGGAGCTGGGATAGGGAGATGGTATTGAGACTGACCAGGCACAGAGACAGAGACAAAGAGCCGAGGTGGACCTGGGTAGACACTGAGATTGGATGAGGAACCTGGAGAAGGAGATTGGGAATGTGGAGAGTGGTTAGGGTGGAATGGGGAAGTGCAAATGGAGACTGGAGAGTCAGGGAGAAAAGCAAATCAGCTGAGGAAGAGAGAGAAGGGAAACTAGAAGTGATTGAGCATCCCTACAGAAAGTCTGTCTTGTGCACTAAATGAGGAACCTGTCCTTTGGAAAAAATATTGTGTATTAAAGGCTGTGTCAAAATACATCTGCATGAAGGGGATAAATTAAGGTTACGTAGTTAGGAAATGCCTAACTGTTAAGTGCTTTGCAACCTTAGTGTTCTTTTAATGTATTTTTTTTGGATATAGTATAAATATATACCACATAGCCAATGATGGAGCCATAGGCCACGTTACACTGAAGAGGCATGTAATAAATTGCATAGCAATGGGCAAATTACCTTCATTGTGTACTGTTGATTGCCTTATCCACTCTGAATCTACTAATCCATCTCTTGTGGAATTTTTTCTAACATTCCAAATACCACTATCCTCTTTAAAATGTAATTACTTGTTTATAGTGAAGTCTGATTAGCCTCATCCTAATAAAACTTTTATACCATATAACAACATTATGTTTTTTGTCTGTCGTATACTTTACAGGAAAAAAAATCTTTGTGATGTGTAAAATAGTTTTTAAAAATGAGTGATTTATTACATGGCTTTACAGTTGATCACATGGCTATAGCGACCGGGGGGACTGTCTCTGTGTATTTGTGTGTGTGTCCCACATATTGGTGGGTGAATATATGTATGTATATCTGTATAGAAACTATACATTTTGTGTATAATAAGTGTGTGTCTGTGTGTAAAGTCACCCTCATCATCCAAAAATAACAGTGCAGGGGTTTCCAAACATTTTCGTAGTGTGGATCACATCTGAATAGAAGTCTGTCACATGGGTCACCTGGCATTCTATTTGTGATCTTGTGTATCATTTCCTTTTAATGACCCTGCCTTCTGGCAACTATCACAGTTGTTCAAAAGGAAAATTACTATTTGGAAAGTACTTTATGTACTTTAGCTTCTTTTAATGCAGGTTAGCCGGTGGAAATAGTGAGAAGGAGACATCATAATCTGACCCGTGCTCTCCACAGACCACAGTACAGTCCACAGATCCCAATTTGAGAACTGATAGTAAACCCCAAATAGTTCATGTGTCAAGCTAGAGGCCCAAATCAATAATTTCAGTACTTGCCTACATGAGTTCTCTGCATTAGTGCATACAGCAGTTTTTCTACTGTCATAAGATTTGTGAAAAGATGTATTCTTTATTCTCAAAGGTAATCTTCAGATTGACTGGTAGGATTAGTGTCAAACAATGTCATCTTGTTGAAAATTCTTTCTTAAATGTGGTTCAATGTTTTTGTTTTGCAGTTTCATGTCTTATTGTAAGCCTGGGAAAATAAAAATCTTATTGCCGTTGTAGTCAATAGATCAGAACTTCTGATTATACTCCCCACAGCCATGACGCTGTCCTCTGGCTTTTAGAATTGGAGCTGTAACTAGCAAACTTTAACTAGTTCTTACACATGTTTCCGCATGTAAGATGACTGCTAACAGCCTATGGCTGGTGAGAAATTTCCCCTCTAAGTAGATGATGATGACTGATGATGATTTTTTTAAAATCATGCAGAATGTACCAACATAAGAGAGTCTGGGTTGTAGTTAGCACATGTTTTATTAGCTCCCTTTTAAAAAGTGTGTGTGTATGTGTATGTGTGTGCGCGTGCGTGCTAACTATCCCCAGATGTTCAGTTACCTAGTTCAGGGGTTCTCAACCTTTTACTTTCCACTGTCCACTTGTGCACAATAATTGGTTTTCTGCATATAAAAGCCAGGGTTGGCATTGGGAAGTAGGCAAACAGAGGAACTACCTGGGGCCCCATGCCACAGGGTCCCCCACAAAGCTACATTGCTTAGGGTTCGGTTTCAGCCCTGGGTGGCTCAGAGCCCTGAGTTTCAGCCCCATGCGGTGAGGCTTTGGCTTTCTACTCTGGGCCCCAGTGAGTTTAATGCTGGCCCTGCTTGGTTGCCCCCCTGAAACCTGCTCACAGCCCCCTCAGGGGGCCCCGGACCCCTGGTTGAGAACCACTGACCTAGTTAATAGTAGTTCCTTTAGTTTGTTCTGTTAACTGCCTCAATTGTTTAGTGCTCCATTGTTTTAAAATATTTGGTATTGTCTTTAAAAATACATAAATATAACAAGATTTTGAGGTAGGGGCCTATTATCAATATTTAGTAACTTTAAACCCTTACCTATTAAAACTATCCATTTTCCACTCTCCCCTCTTCTGGTCTATCAAAGAGGGCAGACTGCCTGCCTCCCTATCAGCTACCCATGATCTTTTCCTGCTGCCCACTCATTCCAGAATCAGGGTTAGTGTAAAAAGCAAAAGTTTAAGAGAGAATGTGATAAGACCAGCGTCAGTGGAAATTTCTAAAGGCAAATAGCTACTGGTGGTGTGGGGTCAGAGGTTTCAATGGCCTTATCTGCCCCCTGCAGTCATTAGTTGATTGCTCTTCCTCACAGAGACAGGGTTGTTGTAAGGTCCCACCTCCGTTGGGATTTCCTGAGGGCTGTAGTAGAGGTTTCATGCCCCTTGCAGTCTTCTACAGCTTGTTCTTTCTATTTGCTTGTGGCAGAAGAGGATTGTTTGTAGATTGCACCTTCCTCTGAGGCACCTATTACTGACCACAGTCAGAGACAGGATACTGGGCCAGATGGACCACTGGAATATCTGGTATAGCATTTCCTTTGTTCCTAAAATCTTAATCTTGTCAGGTGTGTGTTTGTGTGTGCGTTTTTCAGTGTGCAGTCCAGCTCTGTGCAGGTAGCTGGTTCAGTAGACCTTAATAGTACTACTCAGTGTTAAGTGCTGAGGGCTGGAATGTTGTTACCGCCATACCGCTGTTTAGGCTGCTCAGAATACCTTGATGTTGCTCATAAAGAAAGTGCACACGCACAGTTTGGTAATGAAGATGCTTGGCCAGGTGTATTGTCAACTGAGCAGGGTCCTAGTGCCCTGACTCCATGGTAACAGGTACACTGACACTTGTGTGCTTGTTACAATGAGTTCAGCTCAGACAGCGATGGGACTTTCCACTGCCCCGCTCCCTCCCCCAGCTGGACAAATGACTAAGGTGAAATACTCCAACTTTTATAGCCTGAGGCAAACAACTGGAATATACAACGTACACACTACCATACGTATTCCATGACACCTGTTTTGTTATCATCCCTTGTTCCTGATATGTTGGACAAAACATCCCTATTCGTTATTTTGTCAAACCACCTTATCTTGTACGAGATTGGGAGGCATCTGTACTAGCTGGAATATATTTATGTAAATGTGTAGGGTCTAGTACACTGGCAGCAACTTTGCCAAGTTTACGTACTGGACAGTGAGCTTGTAATCATCTGCTTTAATACATGGCCCCCCAAAATGCCACCAACCTCATTGAAGAATTACTGCAATTGAGCCAAAAGCAAAGGGACAAGAAGAGCAGGAGATAAGAGTTTTGACACATTGTGAAAGGAGCAGTTTTACCTGTGGGGCACGTACCAGTCTCTACTTGGCCTTAGAGAGCTCTTCTTTCCATTATGTTGTAAGACGTATTCTACTCAGGTTCTCATACTGTGCCCATCACTGTTTCAAAGTTTTGTAGTGTGGTGCATGCAATACGTTTGACAGCCTGATGAAAAGAAAGGGATTTTCTTTTTATTCCTAAATAAGATGCTTTAAAAAAAAAATGTGGTTTGAAGCTATGAAGTGGAATATTTAGGTACTTGTGATACACCACACTTGTTATTTTTTAAAAGCCAATAGTGAGAAGATCATTATCTAAGAAAGAATTGCAAACATAGTCTCTCACTAGGTGTATATGGGATCTCTGGTTTTTGTTTCTACCGAACGGCATTCAAAAGAATATACTTAATCTGTTCAGTATTGTCTTGTTTATAGAGCTTTTAGGTGTAAATTATCTAACCAGATGTTTAATCAAAGAGAAATGAGTTAAGCACAAATTAACACAGTCCTCATTTATCAAGTATTTAATTCTCAGCAGTAGGCCATTAAAGCAAGTTTTGTTGCTCTCCACAATATATTTAGATATTGGTATCAATTAAATGGAAAGTTGAATTGTGCTTTGGAATACATTAATATGCAAATCAGAGCAGTAACTAATGCAAAAAATAAACTAGTGCAGGTAACATACTGAAATTGTGTTAACTTATTTCTTAGCATCTCAGCTTGAACATAATTTTCTCTTCCAGTTTCCAGTGTTGGTGTTCATTTGAGTAAACTTAAGTATGTGTGTAGTCCAGCTGAAGTCAATGGGATAAGTTGAAGAGGTATATAAATCTTTGCAGCGCTTGGGCCTATGTTTTACCATACTGATATTGATGATTTCTGTTCAGCGTTTGGTACAAATCAAAAGAGCTTTGCAATTCAATAATTGTAAAATACAAATAAGGTACAACCGAATTCCTTGAATTCCGTGCTTCTCAGTCCATGCTGTAGTGATAGCTCATTATTTTCAGCAGAGAGGAGGTACAGGATATGTCCGTGGGGCAAAAGTACCCTTTCCCTGTGTATTTATTTTAAGTCCAAGCAGTGGCATAATGCCAAATGGGTGTATGTCATCTCAGCTTTCCTGAATAATCAGAGCCCTGGGGCTCTTTGGAGCTTTCTGGTGTTTCGTAACTGCCTTAGTCAGTAACATTGTTCCTTAATGGCAGAAGCACAGAGAGACAGATAGCACCAAGACCATCTTTTGTCAGGAAAGGTGGGATGGAGAAGAATATGGGAAAGCAATGCAATAAATGTGGGTGTGAAGTGTGGGAGGCAAAAATTAAGATGGAATCAAAAAGGAAATGGAAATCAATGTCCCATTCCTTGGTTATTATACTCCATTGATTTCACAATAAGCTTATTGCAAATTGTTTTTCTTTCATTGTTTGCTGGAGGGCAGGCAAGCAAACTGTGATGTCACAGTTTGCATTTTCTTCTGGGTTTGAAGACTGAAATATCTTGCATGTCAAGAACAGATATCATGGTGCTTTTGAATGTTCAAGATTGCTTCAATGTCAGTCCTTCATTTCCACGGCAGTCTGTGGTGTTCCAGTCTAAAAGAATGGAAGTGTAGTCAGAAGTTATGTTAATAGACGCACTACAAATTGTGACAGATGTGACAATTTCCTGTAATATCTCCAGATAACCTAATACAATAAAGTTTATGTATTATTGTGGACTGGAATTGTATGTAGCCTCTCTAGATGAGAGATGTAGGCAAAGCCTGGGAGTTTAGAAGGCTATATTGAAAATATGCTAGACCAGAGTGGACTCTTTAGTCAGTTGGTGTAAAGTGAAATTTCTGGCAAATCCTAGGAAGAGGATAATATGAATTCTCACACCATTGGCTATGCAACAACCTAGCCTTTTGAAGCTATGTTCTAAAGGGTGGGTCTGCTGAGTACCTATTCCCAAGAGGTATAAACAGGAAGATATCCCCAGTCTAAGTTCTGGTCTTGAATCTGAAACAGTTATAAGAAAAATCCAGTTGTGGGTTTTGAAGGAATGACCACTAGAATCTGAGGTTGGAGTTGAGGTGACCTTTGGTAAGCTTTTTAACATGCATGTATGTTTATTTAAAAAAAAATGAATGCTTTCACCTTAAAAATAAATGTGTTTGATTAGAAAAGCTGTGTGGCAGCTTGTAAGTGCTGGCAATTACATGGTTTATAGCTGCTGAAGAGAAAGCAAAGCATAGACACTCTTCTGTTTAAGCAGTGTGGCTTTCTGGGGATATCACAGTATAGGCAGGAAAGTGTGCAACCTTAAAGATCCTCTGGTCAGGAGGCAGTGTGGTACAGGTCTTTGCTCAAGAGAGGTGATGGTTGGGAGCCTGAAGCCTACAAATGGGTGCCCTTGGTAGACCGCAGAGGATGAATACAGGTGCAGTTATCCTGAAAGTGAGACATAAATGCCTATCGAAAATTTGTGTCAGCTACATTTATACTTCTATCTTCCTGAATGTGGGGAGTCATAGGTCATCACTGTAGGCAAAGGAGCAGAGGAACAGGTACCCTGGACTTCCCCCCCACATAAAAATAATTGTATGTCATTGCTCTGCAATATATCATGTATTTGAGAATACTGTTACTAGCATTCCCAGTACCTCACTGTGCCTACCAGTTTACCTCCTCTCTCATCCTCTTTGCTGCCAGTCCAGCATGTTCCACACCTTCACCTGTGCTGCAATTGCCATCTAACACATTCGCTCCAACACATGCTTTACCACAACTTGCTACTCCATTACCACTGCTGGGATCTTATTTGAGAATCACTTTTTATAAAATCATCCAGGAATGGAGTGGTTATAAATACCCTTAATGGTTCATTCAGTAATACCTTCATCATCAGACCAGTTACTTGCTGTCTTAGCTTGTTTGTGAACAAATACCATATATTTTCAGTTACCATTTTTCATTCATCTGTTTTACATAAGACCACTGAAAGTGGGGTAGGAACTATCTGACAAATTTCAAGTTGCTGCCCTCTCCCACTGATGGTTTAGAGCTATGAGAAGAAAAAGACAATATAATGTCAAAATTGTATATTCTCACTATCTTCATGAAGATTGATGAAGTATTTTTGGCTAATTTTTTTTTTTTTTGTTTTAAATCTCCAATCTGAGAACAAATATGTCAAATTTTAGCTGCAAAAGATTGAACAACTAAAAGAGACCCCTTCAAACAGAAACTTGTGCAACCTTAACTATAGATGTTGCTGTGCTCCCTTAGTACAACTTATGTCTGTATAAATGTACATGCAAAACCTAATTATGTCAACGGCTAGATTTGTTAAATCTGACATGCCTTTGTGTCCTACATCCTGTTAATAGACGACTGTACTTTCTCCTGATTTCTCAAATCCCTAATTTTTTGGAAATACCAGCAGTCCCCTCATAGCAACCCTTACAAAAATAAAAATAAAAAAAAATCGAGATTCACCTTTGTTCAGGATTTACCAGGGATTAGCTGTGCTCCTTGGAATTACTTTACGAGGAGAGATTTGTGGTTTATCTTATTGGATAGTTTTCCAGTCAATGATTTATACCTAATGTATCAAAGGAAAGTGAAACATTATCATGACCTAAACATTCAACAAGTGTTTGGAGAGGCAGATGAACATTCCTTGGGCTAGTATTTAAAGAGCATAAAACATGTTGCATCCTGCTGCACTCAGAAGTGTTGTTTCTTGTTTGATAGTTTGCTGCCTGCCTACTTGTGCAGCCTGTTTCTTTGATCTGAATAGTTTTTCTTGAAGTGTGAATATTATGTTGGAAAAGACAACTTTCAAAAGTGGCTGGAAACAGCAACCCGCCCTCCTGGGTATGATGGAGAATTTGTACACCAGTAATGACACATTGCATGCAAGTTGGTTCTTCAGTGGTTGCATCTTGTCACATGACATCTGAATAGAGAACTGTGGATTTGGAGCTCTGAGAGAGCCTATTACGGGATGGGATGACCCTTTATTGGAAGTGAACTTAGCTCCACCTGTCACTAATTAGCTGCCTTTCAAGTGATGGGTATGATGGCCAGCAATCAGCCTGCAGTTAACTGATCTTTAGATAAAAGCCCAACAAGCAGGTCCTTTGAGAGAGGTGGGCAGGTAGGTTCCTGTGGGAGACCATGGGTTTCAGAAAAGGGCTTGGTTTATCTGTTTTACAAATTATGTTGAATAAGTTGAAATTATGTTGGACTTCCTGGTTTCTGTAGAAGCTTTATTTGCTGCATGAGCTGAAGAGTTGTCCCACAGGCTTACAAAGTCCAAAGACATTTTTCTTCCAATCCATATCTCCTCATTTAATTCAGTTAAAGAATGGTTGCCTCATTTCCCCCCTTATTCTCATCTCGTAGAAAAGCAAGGGTCAGCAATAGGAAAAGCCCAATATGGAAAGAGCTTGCTTTCAGTAGGGGGATAGAATATTTCTCACTTGCTCATTTACCAAGAACCCTTGGGACTCTAGGCCAATTCCCCTGTACCCTGTGTTCTCTTGTTGATATCTGATCGTCTTAATTGTTTATTATTATTTTTTGTGTTCCAGTATTTCATAAGGACCTACTTAGTTATCAGATCCTTTTTGTGCTAGGGATTGTGCCATCACATAACAGAAAGACAGTTCCTGCCTTGAAGAGCTTATGTTTTAGGTAGAAGACAAGCGACAACAAGTGGGTACAACAGACCATACATGCAACAGCTAGATGATTGTGAGCAGCATGATAAGTAGGGGCCACAGTATACCAGCTGTCAATCCACTGTCAAGTAGATCTACCTTATGGCAACAGCTGGTGGCAGCTAAGTTGCTGACAGGCTACAGGGGAGAAGGAACAGAGATGTCTTTGCCTAGACTGGGAGGTGTAAGGGAGCAGGATCAAAGACCGGCCAGCAATATCAATAGCATAGGTACTTATGGACCACCGCCACTCTACTGCACACTCTGGAGATAAGGGTTGCGTGGTGGTATTCACCCTCAACCTCCATCCTCAAAGAGCAAAGGGAGAAGGGGCTTGCAGTGCACAGTCCCACAGAGGGCGAGGGCAAGATACTAGGGAGAGCAGCTCATTTCACTCTTAGTGAAATCTGGTTGCCTGCCATATTATTCTTCCCTTTAGGCAGGGCTATTGCAGGCCTCTTTGTTTGGATTGTCTTTGCTTCCTGCGACCTGATGGAAGAGACAAATGAAGGGTCTGTATCTGGAGGGCCTTTTCCCCTCAGCCTTAGTCAAAGTAGAGAAATCAGTCTACTCCCGATATTGAGAAAGGAAAAGTCTGGTCAGATTCAGATCTTAATGTGGATAGTGAGAAGATAGCAAGCACAGAGCAGCCTTACCTGTGTGAAAATACAGCCCAAGACCTCAAGCTCTCATTTTCCACTGGCAGTGAAACTATTTCTCTCTATTCTCTGACATCATATAACAACTGTGGCTCAAGCTGTTACATCTGTCTCCAGGTCCCTTCCCCCTAGTTTTCTTTTAGAAGAGGTCACCTATTCGTTGCCCCACCATCTATTAGTTATCTTCAAAGGATAAGGTGGGGAGTGGAGGGACCACAGCTTTCTGTTCTGGCATCCCCTCTCCTTTTACTGCAGTGCAAGAAGGCATCTTATTCTCTACACCTCCACAATAATGGGAAAAGCCTCCATGTCTTTTGCCCGCCATTGGCTGTTGTTCTCCTGTTGCTGGCATGGGAAAGAGGGTAGGGTACTTGTTGTCTGGAGACAGGGGAGACCTCTCTACAGACCTAAATTGCCTCCTTTGCTCTTGCCTCTTTAGATGGATCACAGCTACATGTTGAGTTCTTATCAATCCCAGTTATTTTTTTTAACTTGCCACAGGAAATGTATCAACTATTTCTGCATATCCGAACGCACATACTGTATTTTTGCCAGTTTTATACAGGGTTGTGAAACACAGTAGTCCAATAAAAACATAGTTTAATTAAATTCCATATTTTAAATATAGCACTTGATTGTATAATCAAAGAGCCTTAGCTGACGTAATCTAATGTAGTTAATTAAAATGTGCTGTTTAATTTAAATTCTTGTGCCCTTTTCTTCTGGAGCCTTTAGGGATTCTGCCGTATGTTCAGTTTGCAGCAATAGATTTTCAGGGTGTTTGGGCTGGGCAACGCCCCTCCCCCTTCAGCAGTCATCTAGCCAAAGGTACTCAAGGGCACGATAACTTACTTCATCTAGAGCTCTTGATTGTGTACTGCTCACGACAACAAAAAAGATATGTTCTCGTTGCAGATGCTAAGTATTAACATGTTAAAACATTACAGCGTGATCAAATGGGTGATGAAGAATTCAAGCTGCCTTGATATCTTCTCTGAAAACACAGATATGATCCCCAAATAGAAACACAGAAGAATAATTAATTATTTAAAAATAGAAAGGAAGGAGACAAACTGAATAAAAATATATAAGTGCTACCTTCAGAGGCTGGTATTTAGCCAGACAGGAAAGAGCAGTGGCTTATGTTGCTCATAAAGTAAGGACAATTGCAATTAGCATTTTTCCAAGGTTTAGTTCTGAAATGTGTGCTGTTTCAGGAGGAAAGGTGTAAATGGAATGCAGAAATCAACTGAGTGTAAATTAACTGTAAATTATGTTTACTAATGATTTTCTGTATTTCTCTGTTGTAGTATTAAAAATCTATGCGATTAGGTGAAGGTCTTTTTACTTAGTGTTATTTCCCTCCTGGGGCACTAATCAACATTGACAGTACAGATACATCGTAGAGTGTAAATGTGTGGCCTCCAACTGGGTGTCCCACTCATGGCAGCCCTGAAAGTGGCTCCTTTCCTCTGTTTTCCTTTTGGGTTACTCAAAAGCACTTCACTTCGCGCTTTTACGGAGGGTCAGTTTGTTACAACAACATTGTGCAGAGTCTGTAACAACAGTCCCCAAACGTAGTCCATATCACCCCACTGCAAATAGTCTCGTTCTTTCAGCACAGCTAGGCTCCTTATCAGTCCTCTTCCTGGACCCCAGCCCTTCCCTTTGGGGTACAGCACTGCTCTTCCAAGTGGGCACTCTCATGGCCTCTGTGCTTGAAGCATTCTTTCCAGGGGAGCAACCCTCATTCCTCCTGGCCCTCTGACTGTTCCTTGGGTTCTGGCTCTCCAGCAAGGAGAGGTCCTTCACTATTCCATCTTCCTTCATCCCTCTCTGGCCCTTGGTGTGAGCTAAGTCATTTGGCATCTTCGTCTGCTGCTGCTCCTGCCATTAGCCTTCTCCAGCCCTCCGGAGATGCCAGCCAGCAAACCTCTCTTGTTATTCTCCTGCTTTCAACCTTCTTTCAGGAACCATCTCCTATTTCTGGCAGCTCTTGTCTCCTGTCTTGACCCCAGGAGCTGCCTGCCTTCTTAATTGGGCCACCTGGGATGGCTGGAACAGAGGAGCTGAGCCCAATTTCATTTAATGGGCCAGCTACCCTGTTACAGAGAGAAAACAACCTAGATGATTAATCTGTTTAGTTCTCTGACTGACATTTACACAGCTAATTGTGTAGCATTGATGCTCCTTTAATAGACCTGAATATTAATGGAAGATTTGGTTAAACTTGAAAGCTGTTTGTTTAGGAAAATCACCGGAGAAATAAGAATGCTTCATCAACTTCAGATTTTCATCACAGGTTTTATGACATATCAGAGAACATAAGTGCTTTTATGACTTGTAAAAATTTGACATTCTGTGCTTCAAGGAATCCTGATTGGCAGTTGATTAGCCTTTTGCTCAAGTCATTATCTTTAGTGAAATTAGTTGGCCAGAAAATTGCATTGTAATTCATCAAGGGGAAACTAACATTTCCAAACCTCTTAAGTCTATGATCCTTTTTTACTTAGTACACAATATTAATTATTTTTAGCATGTTCTAATAGTTCTACTGATACATATAAAATTGTGGCATTCCGCCCCCTCCCCCCCCAGTTATTTCAAGTAATACCTCCTTTGGTGTAGGGGAAGTTGTATACAAGTAATCAAGTACTCGGCTCTGAATCAGGAAAGCACTTACACACATTATTGTTTGTATTACAATAGCACCTAGGAGTCCTAGTTATGGACCAGAACCTGATTACACTGGGCACTAAACAACCGAAACAAAAAACAGTCCCTGCCCCAAAGGGCTTGCAATCTAAATATAATGGGCATAGACTTTCTTGGGGAAGTGCAAAGAACCAATGAGACCATATTGGTCATCATGATAGGCAGAGCTATCCGTGCACCAGCAGTCTAAACGTTGTCAGTTTTTTTTGGAAAGCATCATGGTGAAGGAGGAATTAAGCTTATGTGCTGTCCCGAATAAGAGAAGTTTTCTGGAATTGGGGTCTCTATTATTACGTTTCATAGATCATGAGTGTTGGGCTTTTGTGTGTTCGAAAAATACTTCTTTCAAAAAATAGATGGTGAATTTCCACATTAAAATGAACAAAGCATATTTATGGAAAGAACATCAGTTCTATAAAACCCTTCCCCGTGTTGTAACGAATAATAGCAATAGCTGTGATAGTGTTGCTGCTCATTACCTAGATGGGAAACATTGTAACTGAATTACAGTGCTAATTATGTGGTAAATACATACTTAATTTATTATCTGTGGTATAAACAATACAGAGATATTACAGAAAGGACACATTTTACTAAATCTATTTTAGGACTACCGTCTGTGGAGTAGGCTATGAAACATCGATGTGAGGTAGTTGGGGGGAATATGGCAGAGTCCAGTTGCCTTCATCTGTTAAAAGGAGAGTGGGAGCTGCTCCTAACCTTCTAGAGATCCCCTTCCACTTTGGCTGATGAAGCAAGAGCTCACTGGGCGGAAAAATCTGAAGCGAGACTAGACGTAGTGCCTCTTTTTAAAGCCAGTCTCACATAGTGGTTCCCATTGTGCTGGTTAAAAGGAGCAGGAAGCAGTATGTTCAGTAAACAGGACACTGGACTAGGAGAAAGGAGACCTGGGTTCTGTTTTCCATTCTGTCATTTACCTGCTGTGTGACTTAGGCAAGTCATTTTACCTCCATCTGTGTTCTTTATTTGGACTGTAAACTCAGGGGGCGAGCGGACGGAAAGAATTGTCTCGTACTGTCTGATTGCACAATGCTTAGATCAGTGAGGACCTGACTTCGGCTGGGGCCTCTGCACATTACTGCAATACAAATGATAAGTAGTAATCTTGCTGTTAGTTTCTAGTATAAAACTGTCTTCTGGTGATGGCAAGGCACTAGGTGATGGCATTCCACTGTTGGAATTCACTCCCATTATTTATTTGTATTAGAGTGACTAGGCAGCAAGTGTGAAAAATTGGGACAGGGGATGGGGGTGTAATAGGAACCTATATAAGAAAAAAAACCCAAAATCAGGACTGTCCCTGTAAAATCTGGATATCTAGTCACCCTGACTGGTATTCTGGTAGCACCCAGAAACCCAAGTGATAGACCTGGGCTCCATTGTGCAGTGCAGTATACAAACACAAGACAAAATAACACCCACCTAGGCCTATCTCAAAGAGCACCACACGTTTAGTGAGCTTCAAGCCGCAATATAATTTCTTGATGTTTGCTCTTTAGATGTTATCATTTTACAGAATGTATGTTCTTTAGCTTTTTTGAAGTAAGTCCCTCTAGAATCACCTATAGTAAGCTATAGTACTACGCACTTTGTATATCAATTAAATACATATTTTATCAAAATGAAATTGAGAACAAGATAGATATACTAGCTAAGGTGCAGTTATTTCAACACAACTTACTCATTTCTAGTTTGCTAATGCGTTTCTGTTATGTACAAGACATAGGGCATTTTATCATAAAATGTAACATTCCTCCTGTATGATGAATACCTGAGTGGGTGGGGGGGACCATATGACTTCATTGAGACTTGCAGTGTATGATTCAGTATAAATTAACACATTTGGAAAATCTTTAAGAAATCTGTGCAAGCATTTTTGTATGCAGTCTTGTTCCAGAGTTCACAGACATCATGAAATCAATGGGCAACCTGTCAGCAGACTCCTACAACTTCTTTCTCTGAAGAGTTGTATTGGAGAACATTCTTGTTTTTATTTAACACTTCTTGTTTTGCTTCAACATACTGTTTCCTGCTGCTGTATATACAATATGACTATAGCGGTTCTCTTATGATTGTCTGGCATCCATTAGGGATGGGTGGTAAAAAGACATCTTGACAGAAATGGATTAATGTGAACTACTTTTACTATAATAGATTACTGAGAAAAATTCAGCAACAGTTGCCATCTGATTTTGGAGCACTTGTTACTTTTTTATGGTTACTGTATGTTCTATCTCTCTTCTATCTTTGTCATTTTATAAGGCTTATGTTACCAAAGACATCAGCAGGGTTGTTCTTTTTGTTTGTTTTTTGGCTATCATGGAAAGCCGAAGTGTCTGAATTGTTACTATATACAAACTATTTGTGTGAAGGAGATCAGTAATTAAAATGAACAAATGCTTCTGTTTGTAGGCAAATTGTCCCTTTAAATGGAAGAGCATTGGACTGGAAAAACCTTTTTTTTTTTTAAAGGAGGCTTTCAACAAAGGCAACAAAATAAGGTTTTGTGAAAGGAAGGCAGCTTTGAAATGTGACCTTTATTATTACAGCTTAAGTCTCAGTCTTATTGATCACATATTGTCTTGCAAATAGAACACTGCAGTTTCTTCAGGAAGCATTACTGAATACTGAGTAGCAGCACAAAGCTATCTGTCTTTGAGGACAAGCTCTAACCACATTCATGAGAAATGGTATTTCATCATAAAATATATATAGAATATCAATTGTGCCAGTCTTCTTAGAAATTATGCTATAATATTTGTAATAGCAATGATGTCACAGCTTTAAACTCTTTGTAGAAATAATAATGGTGACTAAGAGAAATAATAATATTTTGCATATATATAGTGCCTTCCATCTGAGGAATTTAAAATGCTTGACACACATTAATTGGTTAAGTAGATAAGTATTATTTGGCTTTGTATCATCCCTACTCAGGATGGTACAATCTAGCCCTTAGTATTTACAGTTTTCCTCATTTTTGTTTATATATTGTTCGTTTATATATAATTGCTTTATTTATTACATGTTCTTCGTGTTGCTTTATATTTCAATTCTTTGCTTTATATTTTTAGCTACTTATGGAATCTGATGGCAGAGGAAAAAAGTGAAGGATTTATTAGGAAATGTATTCTTGCTATCAATGAACCAGCCTCTTTAACGCTTGTAAGACTTCAGTTTTGAGAGTCAAACTCTCCAGGTACTCTATGCCATATTACAGTGTCTAATAGCTGGGAAGTATGGTGTTCTCCAGAGTGTTTGTAGAATTATCAGAGTCTTTTCCATCACAGTACTGAAGTAAAAGAGGAAGGAATGCAATTGAAAAAAATCACTTGGCAGCAGCAGCAAAAGACTACACGAGATAGTTTAAAGCAGTGGTTCTCAACCAGGGGTATATGTACCCTTGGGAGTATGCAGAGGTCTTCTGGGGATATATCAACTCATTTAGATATTTGACTGGTTTTACAACAGACTACATAGAAAGCACTAGCGAAGTCAGTACAAACTAAAATTTCATACGTACAATAGCTTGGTTATACTGCTCTATACACTGAAATGTAACTGCAATATTTATGTTCCAATTGATTTATTTTATAATTATATAGTAAAAATGAGAAAGTAAGCATTTTTTCAGTAATAGTGTGCTGTGACATTTTTGTATTTTTATGTCTGATTTTGTAAGCAAGTAGTTTTTAAATTAGGTGAAAGTGGGGGTATGCAAGATAAATCGGACTCCTGAAATGGGTACAGTAGTCTGGAAAGGCTGGTTTAAAACCTTTTGGCAGTGAAATTATTGTGTCCATGAAAAAATATAAAAGATCCAGATACCTTGCATCTGATACCTGCAGTACGGTACATTGCCCACAATTCAGTAGGTGCTACTTTCCCAAAGGATGCCAAAACATATTGGGTATCACCATATAGTACTACTTCATTAAACTCTCTACAGTGAAAAGTACCATAATATTTACAGATTTGCTGTCTTTTTACCAAGAGAGTCTTTTGTTCCCTTTCTTGTCAGAACCCATATTTTCACTCTTTGTTTAGGTTGGGTGATGGTATTTGACTGCGGCGAATAAGAGACCTTATTCATCCACTCACATGAGATATTTGAGTTAATAAATTGTAAAGCAACTAGAAAACTGTCTAGCTTCTCTTCTTTCCTTTATCCACTAATATAGCTGGAGCATTGCAGAGCGCTGTTGTTGACTACCTGGGTACTCAGTATGTAGGGAAATCAGAGGAGGGAGGTGGAATTTCTTATTGCCAACAGGATATATTTTCTTCCCTTCTTCAAAAGGATAGGCTTGGAAGTATAGGTCATTCCTGCCTCTCGTACAGAAGACTGGATGTTCAGCAGCCTTAGTCCCTTCCTCTGACAGAACCTAACATCTTGTGTCTGAAAAGACAGGAATCTAGGAATGCAACTTCTTCCAGAATGTCATCTAATTTTTCAACCTGTGGAACTCCTTGCCTGAGGAGGTTGTGAAGGCTAGGACTATAACAGGATTCAAAAGAGAATTAGATAAATTCATGGAGGTTAAATCCATTAATGGCTACTAGCCAGCATGGGTAAGGAATGGTGTCCCTAGCCTCTGTTTGTCAGAGGGTGGAGATGGATGGCAGGAGAGAAGTCACTTGATCATTACCTGTTAGGTTCACTCCCTCTGGGGTACCTGGAATTGGCCACTGCCAGTAGACAGGATACTGGGCTGGATGGACCTTTGGTCTGACCCAGTATGGTCATTCTTATGTTGCAATTAGTCTGTCCCCCAAGTTCTCAGTGGTTGGACAGTCTAGTTTGGATGCCACTGGCAATCCAGGAGTCCCTCAGTGGTAGTCAAATCAAAACAATGTATGCATGGTTGTACCCTTCACTCCTTCTCCACCATCCAAAACTATAGATACTGATGTCACAACAGACTGGGGAGCACGTAGAGACTTTGAAAGCTCAGGATCTGTGGAAAGAACAGGCAGTTCATATCAGTGTCCTGGAACTTAAAGTGATTCACAACACATGCAGGGCGTTGAAGGGGCAGGCAGTCTCCACAGGCAATTGCCAGATGGATTACTTCCTGCGTTGTAACAACATCTGGGGTAGCTCAGGCCACGTTGCCATGAGGACTGGTGGCTCATTTGTCGAGGGCCCGGGCAGGTTTGGTGGCATTTCTCAGCGATGTTTCTATATTGGACACTTTCAGGGTCGCTACCAGGTCATCTGTGCATACTTATATCAAGCCTTGTGTAATTATGATTGCATCTAGATCAGATGCAAACTTTGGAAAGACCATCCTGCAATACAGTACTCCAAGTCCTACCTACCTGAGTGGAATACATGTCTCCAACTGTGCAAAGAAGAAAAAACTGCCATTTATACTGCTCTTTGAAATGTGGGTTCCGATATGTATTTCATGTCCCACCCTCTGTCCTGTCTGCAGTGGAGTGTCCAATTTTGGATTTCAGTGCACAGGAACGGAGGGGAGTCGAGTCAGTGCTGTCCTTAAATAACCATGGGAGGAGCTACGAGGGGCCAGAGAGCATGTGCGCCACCACAAGAGGTGCTGCTGAGTAACGTTCTCTAGCTTCTGTGCGCTGGGTACAGACACACCTAAGTGGAATGTACGTCTGCACCCACACAACTCAAAGAACAACAGGTACAGTACAAATAAGTAACTATTTGTTGTCCCATTTCTGCAATGTTCCCTAATCCTCCTGGCCCTGGGAACCAATCTGATTTGAACTGGGGGTAAGTGGAAGGAAATATTGTAAGTTCCCATTCTTTAATGTATTGATACATTACTCCTTCATAGTGTATAACAAATTTATCTGCATGTTTATATAGCAAAAAATATTATATGAGAGGCATGAGATGAGTAAATCAACATTTAAAACGTGTACTAGAATTTCTTTAAAATATGTAACTGTCTGAGCAGAATGCAACCAGAGGCAGAATAAAAGCTGTAAGGTATAAAGAAAATAGATCAGATTTTATGTTTTCTTATCTTCTACACATTAAACTCCTTTTCCAGTCATTTTTAAGCTGCAGTATATTAGGTCAGCTCTATTCTTTTCCTCTTCTGGGGGAAACTATGTGTATGTTACCAACTGTAATAACATCCATGCATCTATTTTCCTCCCATTGCTATGGAAGAATAACTTTGACACTCTTGGGATTTTTTAATGTTCTTGATTTACTAAAGCACTTTTATATGAATGGTTAACATTCATTATTTGTTTAATATCTGACTTTTTATATTCTAACACTGAAAAATTTAAATTAAGATACAGGAAAGGCATTTGTTTATTTAATATATGCCTTTAACCAAGTTGTGTTACTGTCTTCAAAAAGAAGAAGGCAGTAAAATGCATACAAAAACCTACACTGGATACTGTTTGGTAATGTAACAGTGTTTAAGAAGAACAGAGTATTGCAGGTTTTACTTACATTGGGCAGAAAGTAATTGCTGCTTTTCACTAATCAGTGCACTCAGTGCTCCGAATATTTTCAGCAGTTGAATCTTTCTCCCCCTCGAAAAAGTGGGGTGGTTTACAGTTTTATGTTGATATTTTTGTTCATGTTGCTCCTGTTCAAAGGAGAATTCTTGCAAGGTCTTCGTTTTGGTGAGAACAGCATGACTTTCAGGCAACAGTGTTGTTACTGCATCCGATTTGGAGAGCTCTGGGAAAATATGGCATTGTTTCATACTTTGTAAATCCACTTCTCCTTGGCTTTGTAGCAGTTTTATTTTGGTGTGTAGTGAAGCAGTATCTAGACCAGTGTAACTAAATGGAGCGAAAGAATTGGGGAAACAGCAGTGTAACAATCACACTTGCTGTTGGAGAAATGGGAGCAGAGCCATGAATATCTAAGTGGCTGTGGTGATAACTCTGTCCCATGCAGGCATTGTTTTTACGTGTATTTTAGTAAGTGCTAAACTTAACCCTTTCACTCTTAAAGCAGTGGAGCTATATACACTTTGAGTATGCTATTCAGTTTTATTTAAGCATGTTTAGTGTTTGTGAAACATGTTAGACTGACATCACTGGAGACTGAAACCATCTCTGTATTTAAGCTGCAATATGCAACTGAATGAATCTTCTTATATTTGTTATTATAATGGAAACATTTGGCTCTGTCCTTTGAAAATTAGGGTATTTGCAGTGCCTACAGCAGAGATACTATTTGTAATTGGATCCTGTGGCTGCTTGTGGGATTTCTACAGAAATAAATGGATATTGTGGAGCATCTTGGGCCCTAATTCTGTCCTTCTTTATCTTCCCTGCAGCCCTTTTTACTGTTCCAGTGGTGTAAAGAGAAAGGAATAGGCCCTGGGAAGTATCTCTTGTGCAAAGGAGCTTCCCAGCAGTCTAGGACGGGCAGAATGGCCCTCTGCTGCTCCTTTTGCAGCCCTCTGGGACAGGTAGCATGCCCAGAGGGGGAAGGGAATTGTTTGAGAGAACAAAGAGGCATGGTTAGAGTAGTCTGTATTCAACTATTTTCAACTATTGAGTGGCTCTGTAGGCAGTCGTTGCAAGCTGTGCAAGTTAGAGTAGCGCCATGGCTGAGCAAGCTAGTTGGACCCAGAATCTTAAAGGAAAAAAGGTCTCATAAAGCTGTAAGGCAATGCCAAGTTTAGGACTAGGCCTTGACTGCACTAAAAAGTTTTGTGGACAAAAGCTGCTTTTTGTTAACAAGACAGTGAATGCATACACACTGCGGTGTGACTTTTGTTGACAAAAATGCCGCCCTGTTTTGGCGGCAAAATACAGCCACCCTGACGAGAAATGTAAGTCTTTTTCCTCTACATTTTTGTCAACAAATTGCCAGTGTAGACACCACGCTTGATTTCATCACTTTAATTGGCCTCCAGGAGGTGTTCCACAATGCTCCACAATGCCTATCATGACTGCTCTGGTCAGCAGTTTGAACTCCACTGTCCTGCAACCAGTTAAACAATCATGACCTCGCCTCTACCATCAAGAGCCCCATGGATACTTCAGCACGACCTGGAGGTGGTGGAAGGAGGACCTAACCCGGAGGATGAAGTCATTGATGAAGAGGGATGGAGTTAGACGATAATGTGGAGCTCCCAACGGACTGTTCTCCTCTCCAGAGGAATCTAGCCAGTCTCAGCAGTTGATTTCCAGTGCACAACAAGCAGCATGTCAGGCAACTGAGAGTCTTCTTCAGTTAGGAACTTCATGATTAACTTCACTGCCACCCGTGATATCTTTGTGACCATTATCAGAGCACAGGAGAGCAGTGCGAGGTCCATCCCTTCTCACAAAGATGCTAAGGTGCATAGCAAAGAAGGGCTGTTGAAAAATGCCATGAAAGAAAATCAAGGCCCATGGAGTGCTGGAACAGAAAGTAATTCATCACAGGACATTGAGCCCGGTCCCTAGATCCGCTGCGATCTTCTCCGCCTTCCCACAACACCTAGCGACAGAAGGTATCGAGCTGGACTGTGGGACAGGTACCCACAATGCATTGCTCATACTGTCTATTATAGTTCCCCACCTGTGGACGTGCTCTGCTGACAGAGGGAGCGAGTGTGAACATGACATTCTGATTTTCATTATGCTGATTTTTTTGCATGTTGATGTGACTTTTAGTAACAAAATGTGGTAACGTAGACAAGACCTAAACCTTGCAAACATTTACTGAAGGAAGTTGTGTCCTGCACTGTGAGTAATATCACGGAGGTTCAAGCCTGTATTTGCAGGATTGGAGGCTTAAATTGCATTACCAAACAGATCAAGTGATGACCAGGCAAGGACTGCATAGTCCTTTTATTTAGAGAATTTCTAATAATTGTATTGTTCCAATTCATGTTCATCCACAAAACAGGTAGAATATGGGTAGTAGGGAAGAAAGATTCTACATGGTTACCTACTTTTTTTTTTTTTACTCTAACCTGTCCTGGAGGGTCAACCTGAAATGTCAAGTGAGTACTTTGGGTATTATGATAATCTAATCCTTAGCCTCTTCACTGAAACCAGGTGCTATCTGTTATGGTGATTTTTATGATCTAAATATTTACCCAATAGTCAGTGGGCTTGTACCATGAGTTTATTTCATATTGGCCACCAAAGAACCTATATATTGAAATAATGTTTTGTTACTATCTGACCAGATTTATATTTGAACCAATCATCTAGTTGAGGAGTAAAAAAAGTCTTTATCCCTTAACAATCATTGAATCATACAGTCAAGAATGCATACCTTTGCCACCACTGAGTGAAAACATAAATGCTACAAATACATATATACCTATGCAAAAAAATTAAGGTGAAGTCTTAATACCTGTTGAACTAAATTGTTTTGCCATGATTTCACCTTCAGTATTGGGGAGGAAGGAAAGTCCATGTGATCTATGCATCCCTTGCTTGCTTTCCCCTCCTCTTCATAGTATCATATACAGCCCATTATTTTTAGTTTCTTAGGTTTTTACAGGTGAAAACGATTTTATGAGCCTAATATTTTAAGGTGTTGGGTCTTTCTTATATTTCATATCTGTTATTGCATCTATTTTCTTAACTTGTCACTGTAGAAGGCAGTATGGCGTACTGGAAAGAGCACTGGACTGGGACTCAGGAAGCCTGAGTCCTCTGGCCCGCTAGTCACTTCACCTCTTTTTGCCTTAGTTTTTCCATCTGTAAAATGCTGACCTCCTTTGTAAAGTGCTTTGTTATCTACTGATGAAAAGCACTATATAAACCCTAGATGTAAGTATCACTTGTATTTGTGTTGTCTTGTCCATAAACTATTCAATGAATTATATTTTAGAAATAATGCATACTTTGCATAACCTGATGGAACAGCTGGGGAAGGCATTGGCCATTTGTACTTTACAAACAAAACTCCTATTAAAAAATCAACTGGCGATCATATTTTTCTGGAGAGCTGTGAACTTGGCGCTCTTAACTTTTCTAGCAACTGACCAATATGCAACTATTTGAGGCTGGATCTACACATCAATATTATATTTAAATATAGCCTTTGTTAGTTTGTTTATTTAAAATGTGTATAATGGCTAAATGGATTTGTTTATACGATGACAGACCTAACACTCAAACACCAGACATGCATGCCAATGGGAACTAATTAAAATCATATAGTGCAATAGTTCAGTAAATCAGGAAAACAGGAATTCTAATTAGAAGAAATCTGCATATGGAATTTATACTGGTTAAAGGACAGTAGCAAGATTTTGAAAATGATGGTCATTATGGTTGGTGGGAAAAGGGGTGTATGCTTTTCTCTGAAGTAGGCTCTTGCTGAAGTAGTCACAGCATATGACTAGACCACAGCATACATTTAAGTGAGGGAGGAGAGAGAGGGCAGAAGTGTTGTCCAGATAGCCACAGGGGAGGGATGTAGCGCTTTATGTGTTGGGGGTGAGAGAGAGGCACAGGAGCTACTGCAAATGTAGGTGGGTCAGTGTGGTAATGCTGGCTCATCCCCCAGGGATCAGAAGGGATAGAGAGTTGATAAAGGCAAGCCCAGCGGGGGAAGCTCCTTCTCCCCAGACTAGGTAGAGCAGCTCCCTCCCTCCCTTTTGGAAGTGGCAAAATACCAGGTTTGGTCAGGACCCATTGTGGTCGTCACTCTAGCCACTCCATTCTTGGAGGGCTGGAAAGGAATTTTTCCTTCACCACCAGATTGGCCAAGATGGAGTGGGTTTCTTTTCACCTTTCCCACAGCGGGTTCAGGGGGACTTAGTTACGGTGTGTAGGGAAGGAAGTTAGTCCATGATGTCGCAATTCTTTACTTAAGTGTGGGGAGGATATCTAGTGCAGGTACTCCATAAGGAAGGCATACAGTGATCAGATAAATGGCTTTAAAGGACTTAAAGGAGTCGCTTGTTAAAGGAGTGGAAGGGGGGCGGGCTGGGGTTTGGGGCTCCTATGACTTACGTGGCAGGGAGCCAACCCCCTTCCTTTATATAACCCACCATAACCGTAAAACCAGGGATGGGAGGGTAAGGTCCCAGGAGTGGGTTGGCTGGGAACCAGGATGGAAAAGGGGTGCTGGCAGAAGCCCCTAGATAGCTACTGAAAGGATCATGGAGTTACCTGCACTGTACTCTTGTATCAACTGGGTAGACATCTAACAATAAAGTTGCAACCTGATTAAAACATATCCAATGTCTCCTGTCCTCCTTTCAGTATAGCCAGACAATTGGATATTGTCTTTATTTGATGTCTTTATTATTTTTCATTTGTTTTCCATCCGTGCCTTCAGGAAGGACCTCTCCCCTATCCCTCTGTAGTACAATTTCTGTTCTGCATTGTACACAATTTGTATTGCAGATCACACTGCCCACGTAGATCTGCTTGCATCAACAGGGCCTACTTGGCTCTCACTGTGGTGCGGGCTAGGCTTTTTATCCATTGTAATATATCAGCAGAAGTGTTTGTGGTCCCAGCTTTCACCACATAGATACATGGGAATATTGAATACCCTTCACCCTGTAAGTTTGTGCTAGTATCTAACCTAGAGTCTCAAACTCAAATCACCAGGAGGGCCACATGAGGATTAGTACATTGGCCTGAGGGCTTCACCACTGACACCTTTTTATATAAAGATACAAAAAAAACCCCTCTTCTGCCCCCTGCCCTGCCCCCACTCCACCCCTTCCATGAGCCCCCCCAACCTGCCTCTTTCCAACCCCTTCCCCAAAGTCTCTGCCCCTGCCCCACCTCTTCTCCACCTCCTCCCTCTGAGCAGCTCCCTGCTCCTCTCCCTCCCTTCTGGAAAGTGCTAAGGGCTACCAAACAGCTGTTTGGCAGTGGGAAGTGCCTGGGGGTAGGCTGAGGAGTGAGGTCACGGCACACTGGGGAGAAGGCAGGGAGGAAAGTGAAGGGAGCTCGGTGGTCACAGGAAATAACTCCGGGGTGGGTGGGGGGAGAAAGGAGTCAGGGGAGCCTGACAGGCCACAACAGTTAATCCATTGTTTGGCCCTCATTTTTCTTGTTTTGTTAGTTAAAACCATTTCTCTGAATAACGTGTGAGTGTGCTTAACCCCAGGGCCATGGACCTGGTCATTAAAAAAAGAAGAGGGAAAAAAAGGTGACCTGATAAAAGAGATGTTGGAATAGCTTCTAAGGCAGCTTGTGGATGGTTGAAGGTGAAAAGTAGCAGACATTTCAACTGTGCAGCTAATCTAGAGACCATTTAACATGCATTTAAAAATAAAATACATTAATCCTATAAAGTTAAGAAAACTGAGATGGTTGTTTATTATAGTAAAAAGTGCCATTGTGGCACTGTGATGGCTTGTTTTTTCCCAATATGATGCTGATAATGTATGAATTAATGAAATATTGATAGAGTGTTATGATAAATTAACCATAACACTCTTGGAGGCCAAGTGTTTGAGAAAGCGCTTCACTAGCATACCTCTGGGATAAAAAGAATTGTATGATATTCACACCTGTAGTTCATTAATTTGGGTGAAGATTAAATTTCATGAAACCCATTTATTGAGATGTAGAGTTCTTTCGTATACGAAATAGTTTTATACTGTGTTGAGTGTGGAATGCTTTCCCTGATCACAGTTGCCCTCAGAAATAGCCAGAATTGAGGCACTGAATGTACTTGTGTTTTTGTGGTTTTTTTTACCTGCGTCAGGGGAAATGACTGTGCAAGAGGCTCTAGCCTATATATATAGGCACTTCAATATAGCCTCCTTTCCTTCTATCTCATTTCCTTCAGTCACTTCATTCTTAATATTACTACTGCAAGCAGAATGTATTAGTCACTGTAAAACAAACCTTGGTTATGCTTGTACCGTAGGGTGAATGTTTTATTTTGTTCTGTTGATGCTCATTGATTTGTTAGGGCCTCTTTACATGTAAAACCTTGAAGGATGATTCTATTATGCTGCCATTTTTTTTTGTTTGTTCTTTTTGTCAGCATGGTGGGACTCTTAGAGATCTTTTTTTAAAAAAAATTGACCAACATTACTGTTCAGATTTACTAGTAAAACTCTGTCATTAATCATAAATTTGTTTCTACTTTAGTTAAGTGAGTTTTTTCTCAAGTATCAGAGGGGTAGCCATGTTAGTCTGAATTCACAAAAACAATGAGGAGTTTGGTGGCACCTTAAAGACTCAAAGATTTATTTGGGCCTAAGCTTTTGTGGGTAAAAAACCCACTTCTTCAGATGCATGGAGTGAAAATTACAGATACAGGCATAAATGTATATTGGCACATGAAAAGAAGGGAGTTACCTTAAAATTGGATAGCCAATTCAGTCAGAGTGGATGTGGTCCACTCCCAGTAATTTATGAGGAGGTGTCAATACCAAGAGACTTTGAAGAGAAACTGCAGAGCTACAATTCATTTGCAAACATAACACCATCAATCTGGGCTTAAAGGAGCACTGAATCTGTAACTTTCACTTCATGCATCTGAAGAAGTGGGTTTTTAACCAAGAAAGTTTATGCCCAAATAAATCTGTTAGTCTTTAAGGTGCCACTGAACTCTTCGTTGTTTTTATTTTTTCTCCATTTTTGAGGTTGTTAAAGGGTCAAGGACAAACATTAGTAAAATTCTTGGCAATTTCACGTGAATTACAAGTAAAACTTAATACCCTAGGAGTACTCATTGAAAAGCCATTAAAGTCATTCTACTTAGATATATTTCTAATAGAAAAAATTTAGAGGGGAAACTCAACATGAGAGAGAGAGTCAATTTTTCTATATTGCTTGTGGTACATGGCCTATGCTACTGTGGGGGGCCCATGCTTTTCCTTCATGTGGTAGGTCAAGGTGCCGTCCCTACCCCTATTCTTGGGGTCTGCAAGTGCCCTGGAGGGGGGAGAGAAGGGGAGCAGGGAAGGGACCCAGTTTCACCCCCTACTCTGGTCCCAGCCCCCTTAGATTCACACACTTCTTACCCTCTTTTCCCTAGGGCAGGGTTTCTCTCCATCCTCTGTGGTGGGGGAGTCTCTCTTCCCTACTTGAGCATGGTCTCCTCTCCCTTGGTACACTAATCCTCTGGTTAACACCAGTACACCTCCAAACTACAGTCACTTCACCTTCCCTCCTTCTGTCTGACTGAAGCAGAGGTTTTTATTAGGAGTTGGTCAGGGCCTTAATTGGTGCCAGATGCTCTAATTAATCTGTAGTAGCTTCTCCTTAGTCAACAGGGAATAAGGCTCTAATAATTCTGGGGCTTATATACCTCTCATCTCCTCACTCTCCCTATAAAACGCACCTGAAACACCTGAGGAACAAAGGCTGAACTATGAGAAATGATGGCCCCAAGCTAAGATCTTTAGCCCGTGTAAGAAAACCTGGGAAAGCCAAGGCAACTTGTGCCTTAAGAATCTGTCAGCCTGTTTATCACTCAGGGATGCTAGATCCCAGTAAGGACTCAGGCTTTATTGAAGAGGACATTTTGCATTGAGAGAAATAGGAACAGCAAGGAGGAAGACACACTGGATAGGAGAATAAGAACAGAAGCACAGATGGGAACCAGGCTCTCAGGGACAGGTGCCAGGAACAGGAACACGACAGGAACTAGATCTCAGGACCTTTGGTGATAGGTCATGACGCAGTTTATGAGCGGTAAATGGCAGACACGAACAAACACTCTCAACAGGGACAAACAAGGCCACCTACTCACAACAGAAAAAAATCGCTCTCCTGCTGCCCTCCAGCCCTGCTGTATTGCATACTATTCCTGGTATCCCTCAGAGCCTACCTCAGTGGCATCCCCACTTTATTTTCATTTTGTAACCTCACATGGTCTCTTAGCTGCAAGCTTGCCTCTGCCTACAAATAATATCAAAGTAAGCGGTTCATTGCATTTAGTCTGTTTGTAAGACTTTCTAAATACACATCCAGACATACACCCTTGGATTTATTGTAGCGTATCTGGATTTGTGGAAAATATCTTCACTGTTATTAGTCTAATGGGATAATCATAGAACCATTTTTTTTTTTACTTTCTGTATTGATTTTCATTCCCCTGTGCACTTCCTTTATTATTTAGATCATATTGTTCTTATTGTAGAAAACTAAAGTTGCTTTGGATAAATTCAACATTCAGAATTACTTCTAGAAAATTTAGCTAGTATATTACAGACCCATGGAGTGTTGTAATATCTGTCTTGTTTATTCCTTACTTACTTTAGGTTACATATTTCATTGTTGGCAATTCTGGCTTGTTTGTTATAGGTGGAGATCACTTCATAAATGTCAATAAAATCAAAACAACCCCTCTACACACTACAACTGGACGGAACAACTCAGTATTTTCCTCTTTTGTTTTGGCATGGAAGAAATCTTACAAAGCAGCATGCAATAAAATACCAGCCAAGAGTCGCACACTGTGGGCTGTAATTACATATTTTTGCTTGCTGATCAGTAGGATTTTTGTATGTACACTATTACACTTTACGGTTTGACTACAACGCAAAATTACTATAGTGCTCTCTGAAAGAAAATGATACAATTTAATGTTGTTTACTACCAGAAAATATTAAACTAAATAATAGATAAAATTATTGCACAGAGTAACAGTTCTCCAGGTTTTTCCCCTGTCCTTTAATAGTATTAAGGACAAACATGAAGTTGTTTGAGGGAATTACCAAACCTACTGAGTTGGTAAGTAAGTCATCCCAGTCAGATGGCTTTACTTCACACTCTCAACTACTGGATTGCAATTTTAAACTCTGATTAGTATGGTTTTTTTTCCATCTTAGAAACCACATATGTAATAAAAGCAGGGTCATAACTAGCATAGGTCTGTAATACAGTACCTTTATTGATTATAGTCCTGACTTTCTTTTGAGTTAACAAAATGTGTCTAAGACGTTTTATATAAACTGTGTTTACATTTCCCTTGTAGGGTGCATCCAGGGCTGGCTCTACCTTTTTTGCCACCCCAAGGGGAGAAAAAAACGGGAGCGACACAAGATTGACCTGAATGCTGCCCCTTAGAATGTGCCGCCCCAGGCACCTGCTTCCTCGGCTGGTGCCTGGAGCCGGCCCTGGGTGCATCTTCTGATGAAAGCTGGATACTGAGCACCGCTTTTCCAAATTCCCCATATAAATTTTCTTCTGCTTCTGAATTTTCATTTTAATCTAAATGTAGGAAGAATTGCTTTTGTCATTTAATATTCTTAACTCAGTTTTATTTTCTTTCCTTTTTTGGTCAAGACTGATCATGACGCAGCAAAACAATATTTAGGCCTCACAGTTAAAAGATTTCCTTAATGTTGCTGCCCCTTCCTTGCTGGGCTTCCTGCCACACACACACACACATACACACATACACACACACACACACACACTAAGAAAAGCCTGCCAGTTTTTCTTTTTTGTCAAGGATAATATTGAGATCAACTTGCTTTTCTCTCTTTATGAATAGATATGCATTAGAAGTTCGGGGGTTAGTATCATATTCTTCTAGTTTCTCCTTAAAGGAAACATCACTGCCAGAGGCAGTATGTCAAGAACTTAGTACAGGAAATGGAGCACGAGAATTCCTTGGTTACATTTTATTCTTTACTTCTGACTTAGTGTATTATATAATAGGGGTCTGGTGATATTTCTGTAATGCTCTGACATTCTGTGATGAAAGCGAAGGTATTACTCGTGATTTCTCTAAACAATAAATTCCCTTTCCTTTCTCTGTGCAAACTGTATTTAGTTTTTTTGAGTCATTTTTTGTGTACAGCTTGAAAACACAATGATTAGAAGACTATTGGTGGCCAATGATTCTGTCTAAGCCTGGGTCTTTTAAACTGATCTTTGCAGTTCATTCATCTTGGTGTCATGGTCAGCATGTCTTCAACCTAGGCCTGCAAGGTTCATGAGCACCCATGCTGTAACCCTCCACGTGGCTTACCTGGGACTCATAAATCCAAGCCCCAGTGTTAGTCTCCTCCCCTGAGGTCTAATTAGCAGAGTCACAAATTGGACCTCTTTAAAACAGTAGTGTGAACAGAGCTGTCTAAACAGGGCTCCACCCTGTTCTGGACTGCATCTGACTTATGATTCCTGACCTTCAGCTGGGCTCCTGCCCCATATCACTTCAGTGGCCTCCAAATTGTGCAGCTGGGCTCCCTCTTTTCTCCCAGGATTTCATAGCCTGGCTGTTTAGCCTGCTTCCTCATCTTCTGTCTTTGGAGAGATGGGCAGTGTGACTAATCTACTTCCCTGTTGCCCAAATCCTAGGCTATCTTCAGAGGAGAGGGTAACTGCATTGTCCCGTCTCAGCTTCAGAAGGCTCTAGTGGATCTTGTTTCTGCAATGGCTGCTTCCTTTCCTCCGGTGCCTGAAACAACCCCATATGGCATCCCCATAATTAAAATCCCCATTCTTTAAATGACTTGCTGTGTAGAGGCATTATATTTATTCATCATCACCTGCAAAGACTTGTGTCTGAGTAGCTGTCATTTACTTCATGCAATCAACCATGTCTCTGTGAAGATAGTGAATCTTTCTCCCTTTGACTTCAGTGGGAAAAGAGTTGATTTTTGACACTGTATTTAGGTGTCAGTATGCATTTCCAATTATTCTGGCATGAAATTGTCACAGCCTGTCAGACTGCAGGGAAAACGCACCAGTTGTTGGGGCTCCATTTTGCAGAATCACTGTACAATTATTTCCCAATCTATTATTTGTGAATCCTTGAACTGTGACTGACAACCATTAGCCAATCACAGTGAATAAATTTGTATAATCACTGTGATTACTGTTTAATAACTGTAGTATGAACATGCACATTTCTACTCTGGCTATCATAATCCATTTTCCATGATTGGCCCAATGCACTCTAAATTTTCAAAATGTTTTGCTAGTAACAGAGATGGCCACTGCAATCTCTCACCCATTCACCTGAAGTAATAAAACTACAAAGACTACAAGAAAAAGAAGGGAAAAATACCAAAATGTAAAAGAAAATGGTGCTATCAAACAGTGAGTAGGGAAAATATTTTAAACAAAACAAAACAAAATCCACCCACCCCACCTTTTGTTTCCCTGCTGACATTCTCTTCACTCCTTGCAGGTGAGCAATACTCCTGTCAAACTAACTGCAATATATTTGTGTTTACACTGGTGATGTGGTCAGAAGACCTGGCTGACAATGTGGGGACAGATATGTCTATGCTTCTATACATTTGAAAGATGTTCATATTCTGCATTTGTGCAGCATCAGAAACTAGAAGGCTTGTCTACCTGCCCCCTCTCCTCAGTTCATTCTTTTAACACTGCCCATTGCGGGGTTTGCAATGTTTTCATCTTTTTGTTTAGAATTTGAATATTTAATTTAACATATCCATTCATCAACTTGATGGTGGTTCTAGTTAAGTTCAACATATATGATGGGTTAATGAGCTGCAAAGACAATTGAATTCATTCATTCATCCTACCATATGATTAAAGCCTCTATAAACAGAAAGTGTCCTCCATTACTTATTTAAATATTAAGGATGTGACAGCAAATGAGGTTTTGTTTGAATGTTGTATCTTTGCCAATAGATAGATAGGGTCTGGAATTTGTACATGAAGGAAAATAGACATGCTCCTTCTGAGAGTGCTCCTTGGAAGCTCTGTCCAAAGGAAAGGCACTATTGAAATAGAATGTGCTACTGGTATCTAAATTCAATGGGGAAGGAGGGATACTCATGGTGGAATGAAGAATGCAGTATTTCCACCGTAATGTGCAAATCCCTGCTAACATCTGCCTAAACAACAATTTACTTTAAAACAAAACTACATTTACTGCCACAAATTTTTAAATGCATGCTGAAACTTAACTAACAGTTTTCCTCATTAAAATCGGCAGGACAGATAGTCTGTCCATCACAGGTCATCAAACTCCCTGCTTTTTTACAGGAACATTAGATACTTATGTATGATTCATTTCAAAGTTAAATTCTGGCATGGTGGGCCAAGAGGGAATCCATTGTCTTTGATTCCAGGTTACAGGTGATGATGTTTCCTTTAGTCCTGTTATTTTTTCAGAACAGGAGTCTTTTTACAATGCTAAGAATTCTGACAGGAATCAGTCTCCAGAAAAACGTAAACAGCATTGCCACAGTGAAACAAAGTTGAGACTTTTCGTCCTTATGTCCTGTTTTTCTTGTTGTGATGGATGCAATATTTTTAAGGTCTTGACTGCCCCATATTCTCATTTGTAAGAGAAAATGAAATGTCAGGTGTCTGGAGAGTTAAAGGAAGAATGTGGTTCCTGCACACATGTCTTAATGTCAGGTTCTTGGATGGGGAAGAACATTGAAAGATTCAACTGGAGTGTTTCCTAGTTGTTTTTTACTGCCAAAAGTGTGACATTCATACCATTTACAAGACCCATGTTTCACTGAGCCCTTATGTTGTTTGAATGGGCTAATGAAAGTGTGAATTTTGTTGACATTATAATTCTGTCTACATATTGGATGTGCAGCATTGGAACTGAAAAACCATGGCACCCTAAGGGGCAGATGAAACAAATGCTTTTTGTGTGGAACACTTTGCTTTTCATTCAAACAACTTAGCGTATTGATCTCACATTGCAGAACAGCTTATCCATGTTTCAGTGTATCCTAAATTTCCCCATATCCTTGATATGGCAAAACATTTTCCCTATATAACAAAAACTCATCAGTCAAAATGTGAAAGGAGAAGCATATATTTTCCTTAGTGTGCACATAGTAATGTTAATGCCCAACATGCATTATGGGTAGAATAGCCGTTTAAGCTATGGCAGCAATTGAGAGCTTACAGCAGAGCAGATGTGTTAAGCTGATGGGGGAGAGCTCTCCTGTGGACTGAATTAATCCTGCCCCTGCAAGCAGCGATAGCTATGTCAGTGGGAGAACCTCTCCCGTCGACATAGAGCTGTCCACACCGGTGCTTAGGTCAGTGTAACTAATTCACACCTCTGAGTGACATAACTTATACTAACCTAAACTGTAGTGTGTACATAGCATTAGTTAACAAATTCACCAGTAACGTTCTGAGTGTACTTTGACCTGTGTTTTGTTGATGATTTACATTATCACCAGTTAGCAGTGTTTATGCATGAACATCAGTTGTACCTTTGTTGATCTAAAAGTTCTTACTATTATATTTTGAACTCTTCTTAAGAAGTTCCACATGTTATCTGAGGACAGGAGATGATCACTTGATGATAGATAATGAGATCTCCAAAAAAATTAAATAAAATAGATAGAAGGATAAATCATTCTGGGGCACCAATCTCCCACATTATTAAATGTGTATGTATAAAAGTTAATACGTATGCTGTTCATGCTAATCAGTAGGCTTGTTTTTTGTTTTAAGCCATCTGATAGAGAAGGGACTGGGTAGTCAAGAGACCCTGGATTCTAATCCCAGCTCTAGTTAATCTTTCTGTGTGACCTTGGGCAAATTACATATTCAAACACAGACTCTTTCAAACACAGTTGAAAGGTTTAAGTAGTTCATGTCTGTATAGCTTCTTGAGATCCCTGGATGGAAAGTATTAAGTAAGTACAGAATGTTTTTTAGTAATTATGTTCTAGGCCTGTAAAATGGATGCATTGATTAAAAATCTTCAGCTCATGAAAGTGCTTAATGGTGTTTTTATTAGAGACTATGTCCTCTAGTCATGTCTTGACTGGAATCTTTGTTCTGACACTGCTTATCTTTTTAGGGATTCCACCATCACTCCTCATAGCACCAGCTGGTGGCTCCTATGGTTGGGCACTCGATTCTCCTTGACATCTATCTCAGTCAAGCTCTCCCGGTATTACCCCAAAATTATATTTCCCTTCCCCTCATGCACTTCCCCTATATTGTTTAATATATTGGGCCCGTCTGTTGAAATCAGTGGAAGTTTTGCCATTGACTGAATTGCAAGCTGGTTGTGCTCATTCTCAACTATTGTATAATGTCCCAAGCAGCTTAGACTTAAAAGATAAATAAAATTAGTAGTATAATTAATAAAATGTCACAACATTTTCTTGTTTGTAAATACAATATAGAGACTTTATATTTTACAAAAATAAAACCCATATTAACCATACCACTTATTTTTAAATAATTCTTTCTCCAGTTTAATTAACTTGCCCCTTAGGTGAGTTATATCTTTAACAGGATACATTTCATCCTGAGGTAGAGTGGACTCCACTCAAGGTGGCCAAAGATATGGAATGTTTAGGCAATCTAGTAGCTTGCCCAAGCAAAAGTCAGCTTCTTGAACCAAATCTCCTCTTCCTGCCCTTATTCTTCAGCTCTATAGAAAGTTGGTATTTCTGGACTTTTTTCCCCTATCTAGGTTCTATCTACTTTCTCTGCCACATGTTTCCCTGTGCTGTCTGTGTTCCCTAAATTGCTGACTTGTCCTGTTTGGTGTGCCCTGATGAGTCTTGTCTTCTTCATTCATTAATTATTGCTCCTGCTTCTGAGCTGACTCCGTTAATTCCCTTACAGCATTGGTAAAGAGCTCTCTTTGTTGCCCAGTTGTCACCGTCATTATCCCAGTAAGTTCCAGCAGAGCAAAGTGACAGGGACATTGTGGTAATGTCTCATATGAAGGTTCTTTTAATAGAAGATTATAGGCAAAAAATCTCATTTCAGTTACCACCCGTGTAACATTACGGAGTTCAGTGGAGTTGTGTGAAGGAGGAGAATTGGATCTTATATGTTAAGATGTAGCCTGTTTTGGACAGTCTCAGTTTTAATTGTGGTTTTGGTCCTTTCATTTTTATTTCTTTTCTCATCTTTTGAATCATTCTGGGCTGGTCAATGGGAATCAAAATAACCAATGTTAGGAAATAGCAAGTTTTATGTAATAGTTTCTGTTGTTCACTCTGTTGCTCATGAACTTCCCAGACATGCTTTGCCAGTTTGTCTAACTGAGATTATTTCTTTTTCAGTTTCCATATGGCCCCTTTCCGCTAAGGAGTTTGGTAGTGAACACTAGTTCTGATTTCACTACAAGTAAGTTATAAACTTGCCATAACAACTCCCTGCTGCCCCTCCTTCTAACTACATCTGATATAATCATTAAAGCAACCATTTATATTAATTTATATTCCGTCCTGATATTCATGTGGGAAAACAGTACTGCATGACAGACACAACACCTACAAGTAACATTTCTAATTCCATCTTGTGAACTTCCTGATGAAAACAAAAGTAAATCTGAGAAAGAAACTGAATAGCAGGAGTTGGGGAGAAAGCTTTTTAAATATATATTATATGATATCACTGGTTATGTTTTTTATGCAGTGAGTTCTAGCTCATTTAGACTCAATATACAAGTTCAGAAAAGAAGTTTGAGTCCTTCCCCTGAGTTTTGTATTGTTTTGTTGCTGTGTTTGATTACCTTACCATTTTTATTACCGTCTGCATTACGAGGCTAGATCTGAGGGGTTTTTTTTCAAACAGCATCCCATGGCACCTTTAATTCTGCATTTTCTGTGGTTTTGCTTCATTTGCAGCTTTAAGAGATTTTCTGTAAATGCATTTATCCTACAATCTACATCAGTAAATTGTCTAGTGTTTGCTGTATAATTTTAACCACTTAATTCACAGGAGCAGATAAAGTTTTAGCATACAGCTACTGTAAAAAGAATTCATGAGTGAAGTGTTAACTTTGTAATGTTCTTTACTGTATACTATAAAAGGATATGGGTGACAACATTTTATAGGTTTTTTTTAGTCATTGTTTTTAATACACTTTCAAAAGCCTGAAAACATCCATTACAAAAAGATTTTCCCCTTGTGTCTTCTCTTAAGCAGTGATTTTCAATTAATAATAAAATAAACAGTTTATTTCCTTGTTGTGCTCTCCATACCATTACTTATGTTAGCACTGTGAAGAGATTTTTCTTAGTTAACTGTTTCTCCAGGAATGTTAAGAAAAAAAATACTGTCTTTTGTGGGTCCTAAATTATAGAGATTGTGATGGGATTGCTAATATTTTTAAATGACAAATAGATTGGTAATACTTTTAAAAAATACTAGTTTTTATTGTGCTTTATATGTTCAAAGTTTTGTATAGACATTAACTATTTAAAGTATAGAGTCAAATCAAACTTCATGACATGAAAATTAGCTCATGGCTAGAGAGGAAGGATACATGTTTAGGTCATATCAACAATCATGCTGATAACCAGTCCTGTAAAATCTACCTGGAAATGCACATTGGGTGGACTGAAACATTTAGTAATTTTTTGACAACTTTAGCAAATTATTTCTGTTGAAACAAGCAAACAAAAAACAAAGTGTAAGTAGACGTCTTTGTACCAGAAAGCATGACCAACAGCAGCTTACATTTCTGAGGGGTTTCACCCTTTGAATCTTGTATGATTTCTTTGTCATATACAGCTGACATTTTGATCTGTAGGACTTTCTTCATCCATATGATAATTTGGGGATTATGGGTTGGGATTATAATACCTAGCTCTTATTTAGCACTTTTCATCCATAGATTGCCAAGTGCTTTACAAAGGCAGTCGGTATCATTATGTGCACTGTTTCCTTAAATCTGTAGTAGGAAGCCAACTTAAGGTGCCTAAGGAAGGTTCTTTGTAGAAGCTTGCCAGGGAAGCAGAGAGAGAGAGACAGAATCGCTTTAGGAATAACACAGTTTTTCTTATTCTAATGAAACTTTTGTTCACTGTTAGAAGAAAGTGACTTTTTGTGATCATTTATCTTTGTCACATGATACAAATTAGATCAGATTTAATCCTAATTATCTGGATTTTAACAATTAGTTGTATACAAGGATTCTAGAAGAGGAACATTGGTGAACAGTTAACATTTTCCAAATGAGTGAAACAAATCTATTCCAGAAATGCAGATCAGCTATAGATCAATCTGATCATTTAGCTGAAGTGTCTTAAACCAATATGTTGAAGAGTTTTCATCTTCTTATAAAAAAAGTAATATGGCAGTATGCCAATATTGTCATGTAATTTTCTTCCTCCATTACTATATAATAACAGTATGATATATGTTGGCCATCGTTTTTCCCTCCTGACTTGTCATCATTATCTGTAATTTTGATTAAGTTATGCTAACAATGCTTACTTCACTCTAGCTTGCCTTCCAGTCAGCACACTCCTAGAGAAAATGAAATATCTCATATAAATCTTCTATGCATGCCCTGTACATGATTTTTGAATTAAAATAGCTAAAACGTGTTTTAACAGCAACTGAAGTATCACATTCAAATTGCCAAGCCACTCTTGTCTTTGCCAGATATTTTATGGTATGCAGTGTGTTCTCATTTTGGCAGTCAGCTTTACTGCATATATTTTTGCAATGAGAATTATCACACTTTATTTTTAATCTTATAGAATATTCTTTTACTAAAGATATACCAACCTCTAATTGTAAAATGATGTTTTGCATGATTCATATTTTCCACTCAGCATGGTTTTTAATGCAGCAGTAGTAATAATTAATGTTCAAATAATTCTTTATGATGTTATTTATAAAAAAAGAGCTCACCTAGAAATTATATAAAATTTGCAATTTCCATTTATCCCAATGATAGTTATCCAGAGAGAGAGAACAAGTGTAAGTGAGAATGATTCTGTAATCCAGTGGTAAGGACACTCTGCTGGGAGGTTGGAGACCACTTTTCTATTATTTATCCACAGTGGAACAGGATCCCCATATCAAAATATCCGATAGCTCAATGATTAGAACGCTCTCCTGACAGGTATCACACCCCGTTCACATCTGTGCATTCCCTCTGGCAGAGAGGGGGGAATTGAACCACGGTGTCTCACATCCCAGGGAAGAGACCTAATCACTGGGCTAAAAGTGATAAGGCGGGCACACATTACACTTCCTCCTCTGGATGGATTCTGAATGGGACTAAATCTGATAGGTGACCTCTGAGCATGACTAACTGGATCAGGTCCTGCTTCTCCTTTAGGCAGCCAAATGTTCATCTTCCCTGGTTTGTAAATGACTTTTGATTTTAGGTGAGAGAGAGGTGTCCTAATGCCCAAAGAGATACAACAGTGTGCACATCCAGGCTGAAACATGGGGAATTTTTACTTTGGAAACTTAGGTGACAAGTGAATTTATGTGCCTTTGTGAAGCAGGGAATAATACTGGAAAGGATTAATAATGCAGAATAATATTTTATCTTGATAGTTGATGAAGCATTAATATTGTAAAGATTTTTTTACAAAAATGTTGCAGTCACAAGGTGTATTGGTTTTACTTATTCTTGGATTGGGGAAGTGTGGGAGTCCCTTAATTAAATAGAGTTAATATGAATGCTGGAAACATCTGAAGTGTTTTCCCAGTCCCCGCAGGTTATCAACTTAAGTTTTTATATTAGCATCTCAGTCAACTGAATGGAGGTTTTAAACGCAACTCAAATGACCTTTTTAGGTTATCAAGGGAGCCTTGGATTATAAATGACTATAATTGGTAATGACCTCACTGCACATTAAGCCATGGGAGGCCGTTGTCTGGCTTGTTAGACAATGTGTGCACCCCTTTAAGAGCTAGAGAGCCAGGGAGTGACTTTTTGCTGCAGTTGGAGACCAGGTCGGCATGGGGACGCTAGGTGATTGGACAAGAGGGGGGACTATATAGGTCCATGTTGGTTCTGGAAAAGCCAAGCCTTCTTTTACCTGGACTAGGTGGAGCAGCACCCACTCTCCCACCCACAGAATTGGTGAAATACCATGTTTTGTCCCCAGAGTGGATGTGGGGGGGTGGCGTGGGGGTGGGCTTAGCTGGAGCGAATGTAAAACAGAAGTTAGGCTATGATGTTACAGCTCATTTTGTAAATGTGGGGCGGATATCCAGTGTAGGCACTCTGTGGGGAAGGGATACAGTGACCAGATAAAATGGACTGGTAAAGGATTTAAAGGAAATACCCTTTAAAGGAGCATAAATGTGGGTTTCGAGGCTCCTATCACTAGTATGGCAGGGAGCCAATAGCCTCTCCTTTATCGCCCCCATTAATCTTCATTTGAGTAGGGGGGCTGGTGTGATAAAGGTGAGGTTTACAGAAGCCCCTCTCAGATATATATTGAAATGATTATAGAATTACCTTCACCATGCACTTTTATCTTCCAGATACTCAGACATTTAAGAATAAAGTTGCAACCTAATTAAACTACATCCAGTGTCTCCTGTCCTTCATACTTTTCCAACATATCTGGACAATGGATCAGTAATTACCCAGTATTATGATAAGAACTTGCTTATGGCTGGAGGCCTTTTTTGACACACATTTTATATATATTGTTTCAAATGAGACAAGTGCAGAATATTTCAATGGAAACGTTAGAAAACATAATTCTTGAATTCTCTCTCGTTGATTAGTATAAAACTCTGCAGAATGACTGTTGGAAATTTAATGTCATATATTCAGAATGGATTAAAAGGAATCATTTATACAGTTTTATCGGGGCTGTCTGAATACCAACATGGGCATAAAGCACATCAAAGAGAGCAATCAAATTTATGAAATGCAATAAGGGCTCAGTCTTGCAAGGATATTAAGTGCCCTCAACTTATTCTAGCTTCATTGGTGTTGTGGGCATTCAGCACCTTATGGAGATGTTCAGCCCGAGGAGAACCAATTCCATACTCTTCAAAACCCTTCTGAATACAGAGTGTATCCTAGCAGTGTGTTGGGGGAAGAAATCTTCCATTCAGGGTTTCAAGAGTTTCCCAGGCTCTTGTATCCTAGCTTCAAGGGGTTGAACAATGAACAGTTAGTGGCTCTGCATAGTAAAATGTCCATCCAATCTAGCCCTGCCATGCCACCATAATGCACCATGCGAGAAGCTCCAAGAACTGCACAGAGAATAGAATGTACACATCTTCTGTTCCTCTCTTGCTCTTCATCATTGCATAGAACAGTGCTACCAAAACTGCTATCCCTGAGACCCTTAAACTTTTCAGTCTGAATGAAACAACTGTATAGTACATATATAATTTTTTACTTTAGGTTATAAATATATATACACCTACAGCCTTATGTTTTGGCTCATTCTACTTTTATTTATTTATTTTTGTGTTAACATCGCATCTGAACCTATATGGGAAACATTTCACCAGAAATGGTGGCTCTGCAGTTTGCTTTTGATGGGACTTTAACACTGCTGCTGACTTAATGTCACATGGTAACTACTACTTTGATTCAGTTAATGGTTCCCTTATTTTATACTGTCCTTTCCTGTACTCTGTTCACTAATTACAAAGTGATTTCTTTGATTGCTTGTTGAGGTGGAAAAAATGCTATGCTTGTATTTTTACTATTCTGCTACTGCTGAGATTCTTATTGCTGACTCTTGGGGGCAATGAGATCTATGAACTGTACTAGTTTTCTTGCATACTTAGCTGCTATTGCAATCTTCTGTAATTATGATTTAATTAACTTTTGAGTATTGCACAAATGTAAAAAAGTGTCAAAACAAGATAACTATTATAATTTTCAAATTGGTAAACATTACTTCTTGGGATTTTATGTTATGCAGGTACTGCGTAGTCCAGTGAGATTGAATGGTCTATGTCAGGGATCAGCTACCCTTGACACATGGCCCCTCAAGGAAATCTGCTGGAGGGCCGGGACGGTTTGTTTACTTGCAGCATCCACAGGTTCGTCCAATCGCAGCTCTCACTGGCCGCGGTTCACCATTCCAGACCAATGGGGGCTGCAGGAAGTGGCAGCTAACACATCCCTCGGCCCGCACTGCTTCCCATGGCTCCCATTGGCCTAGAAAGATGAACCTCAGCCAGTGGGAGCTGCAGTCGGCCAAACCTGCAGATGCTGCAGGTAAACAGACTGTCCCATTCGCCAGCAGATTTCCCTGATGGGCTACATGCCAAAGGTTGCCAATCGCTGTTCTTTATAATATTAGAGAAATTAGATGTGTGCAGTAGAAGGGAGTATGATGGTCTTTAACTATCGACTTTTGTTTTTGTAATTTGTGGCCTAGAGCCTTGGCTAGATGTTCCTTTTACTCTTTATTATAAATAGCAGTAATAACATTTTGAAATATACTTTGCTTTTTCTACTGCATTTTCTTTCCCACTCAACAGCTGGTGACCGAATATTAGGTATTATTGGCCAAGTATGTTTTATTGTGCAAAAATATTATTGTACTCCTGTATACATGTGTAATAAATACACATATGCATATACTTGTGGGTGTGTGTGCATACACACACTGTACACATTAAATCGGCAGTAAATATATGTTTCTATTCACATACGCATATGAATATAACGTATTGGCTAAGATTTAATTGATTTGTTTTGTTTTGTAGTGGATGGCTGTATACACAGAGCTGCTGGGCCCTGCCTAGTTGCTGAATGTCGCAACTTGTGTGGCTGCGAGACTGGACAAGCTAAAATTACTTGTGGATATGACCTGCCTGCCAAATGTAAGTCAACTTCTTCACACACTATTTTTTTTTTTAAATTAGACAAACTTTTCACATGCTTTCCCCCACCCTAGAAGTCTAATTGAACTAGGTATTTGTTTAAAAAATTAGCAGTGGATTTAATTAAGCATGTTTTGTGACAATCTCATCCTCTCCCATCATTGCAACAATTTAGACTTTTAAAAATAGTTATTTCAGCTGTACTACGTAGTGGAAATAAACGTGTTCTACAAACACAATGCATGTTTTATATTACATTTGTTACAAGGGATAGTGAACTGTTTTATATAGGTAATAGGTAGTCTGAGGATCTGAAATAACTTAGACTAGGAACACAGTGTACATTATCATATTTAAGTTCCATGGAGACAGTTTTTGGAAATGATGCAGATTTCATATTCATCACGCAGATTTCTTGATTGTGAATACATTGAGAGCTGAGGAGATCAAAGTGATGTATTGTGTTTTCAGCTGCTGTGTTGAGGCTGATTGGCAATTACTGTGAAGACATCTGTCACACTTTAGCTTTCGGTGGAATGCAGTTTTCAGTGCTGGAATGTTTTTGCACTTTGAATGTGGGATTGTTAAAATTCCCATTCTATTTAAATAGTAAGGAGGTTATTTGATTGCCCTTGTTGCGTAGAGGTTGAGTGAAACTTGGAAAAGTAAACATCAGGGTATTAATGGTGTGTTGTGATAAGAGTCAATATTATTTAAGATCCTATAAAATGTATAACTGCAGGAAGTATTATCAGTTGGGATCTTACAGAGATGTGTATTATTAAGAGATGTGCTTATATGTGAATTTCAAGAAAGCACCATGAGGATCTTTTCATGACACCTCAGGTTCTCAGTTATGCACACAGTCCAGTGTAAGGAGCATGCTTTATCGAAATATATTCAGATCTTCTCTTTGATTTTGCCATAGACTGTTTTCCTGTGAAATCTAATTAACATTGCAGTTTATTAAGACTTGACTTAGTGTTTCCATAGTCCTCCTGGGATACGTTAGACAAAAATGAAAATGTTGTTCCCTGTTGTTTTGTAATCGTCTCTGCTAAAATGGAACGACCACATTAAAACAAAACAAAAACGCAACACAATACATACGCCAGCTTAGTAATTATTTAAGTCACAGAGATAAGAACTATAAAATAGAAACCATTGTTAAGGTATAGAACCAGATTTTGCCATATGCAATTCATGAATTAGGAAAGGTGTGAATTCCACTGCAGGGGAAGTGCTGAGCAATTCTCATAGGGGCATAGTTGTGTGGGGTTGTATCTGGCCAAAAATACTGGGAAGGTTTGTGTAAAAAGAGAGTCAGTTACAGATGTTACCTGTCAGAAGCAATCAGTTAACACTTCAAAATGGTCAACTTAAGTTATTTGTTCCAGAATTAATAGTAGTGGCAAGACTATGTATTTTAGATCAACTTTTCTTTATATAATGCCACTATAAAGCCCTTAACCTCTTTCTAACCCTTTCTCTGCCCCATCCCCATTGAAATAAGATAATTTTATATAACATTACTACCAGCACTCGTGCTGGGGTTTCACTAAATGCTACTTGCACCCCTCAGCGGGTAGGGGAACTTGATGATAGGGCCTGCAGTGAATGGGACAGCCACAGCAACAAGGGAGGGAGACACTTGCTGAGGAACACCAGGTAGCTCCTCAGCCCCTGGAAATCTCTGGAACCCACTGGCCAGCATTCCCTAGCTTGCAGGATTTAACTTAGGGCAGGGCCATGTGGAGCCTCTTTCAACTCTGTTCAGCAGTGCACCCTACCTATCTGAACTACGGGTCAGGAAGGAATTTTTTCTTACATGGGTCAACTGGCAGAGGACGGGGAAGTTTTTTGCCTTCCTCACAGCACCTGCAAGCCACAGTGGCTTAAATAGGAATGTGCTTATTACCTAGCTGAGGTACTTGGTTGAGCTCTTAATTCATCACAGCTTGGGGCTGGGAATGGGTAAAGTTTGGGGGTTGTTTTACATTTCCTTAATTGGTTTGCTCATGTTTAATTTTGATATGTATTTTTCTCATTAAAATACATGGAAGGAATGAGATATAAAACTTACCACGGAATGCCTAATTCCTTTCATATATTTTAATGAGAACAATTCAGTATGAAAATCAAAGCCACAAACAGTACTGGAAAGGAAAAGGCTTTGTTAGTTTGAGGAGAAATGCATGACCATTTTATAACAACTGATGGGTTTTAATTCAAACCCATTAATTTTTGTGGAGAGAAGTCCTGCTTGAGACGTATAATTCTTTATTTTAGGAGTGGTTAAAAATTATGTGCATGCTATGACACCTGTAGCAATGTAGACAGATAAGTAAGTGTTCCACTTAATCACCTACTGTTGCAATAGCAAACTGTCCAGAAATTAAAATGTCACAAAATGGGAATTCTGCAACTCTATTTTTTCCTTGCTCAAATAGCAATATGGCATGTGGAAAATATGCACCCAGTGCCAAACAGACAGATCAGCAAGAAAACAAGGGTATACAACATATGTGCAGAAGGGCAAAATTAGATTTTCTTGGGTTCTCTTAGATTTTCATTAAAATGTGTTTTGACTAAGTGTCATTTACCCTTGTTCTTTCAGAAGCTCTTTGTTAAAGGTTAATTTGTTATTTATCAATTGTAAAACACCCATTTGAGAATTGTTAACTGTTCAGGACTGTGTGTTTTCATGGAGACAGAAGTCAGAGAGCCATTGCATATTGTTAAGTCAATTTATGTCAGCGTTTAAATAACAGTATGACAATTTGAAGTTGGAAACTATTTCCTATCTATCTTTTGTGTTAGGAACTACACCAAACAGGAGTCCTAAAGTCAGTCAGTCCAGTTACACAGTGGTGATGATATCTTTATGCATCAGCAGTTTGTTTGGAAGATATTACTATATGGATTATAACTTGCCTTGGCAGAATTACCATGGCTTTTGGTGTTTTTTAAATACTAACCATATTAAGTTATTCGTAATTCAGATGTTTTTAATAATTTCTTTGTTGCTTTGCTCCCTTACAGTACTTGGCTGTGAGATAGTCCTAAATACATTTTTTCAGTGTTCAGTTCCATATTTTTCAACATGGATGCTACTATTATTCATTGATTCAACAGCACCCCAGACTGTTCTAGACATGTTACCTGCCCCAAGGATCTCACAGTCTGTGTCCCTGATTTTGCTCTTTGATTCCTACTTCTGTAGATTGGTCCCCCTGGTTCAGCACCCCTTTACTCTTCTTCCGCCATTGCTGCTCTCCTCCCGTTCATGGAGTCGCAGGATGGCTGCTTCATGACTCGGCCCTCTGGTCAGGTCACACTGCAATTTCTCCTTTTGGGGGAGTATGTCAAAATCCTTCTGCACTGGCAGTATAAGGCCATTGCCCTGCTTAAGTCACTCCTGCAGTGACTCAGGCAACTCTTCCTGTTCACTGCCTTTAGCAGTACCACTCTGCAGTAGATGGTAGAGGAACCAAGGCCTGCCCTCTGTACTGGATTCCAGCCCAGGGCCCTATGGTGAGCAGTTAAGGTCCGCAGCTATATCCTCCTTACTGCTCTTGTTCCTGAACTAGTTCCTGTTGTGCTTCTCCAAGCTTTTCATTCTCCGGCCTTTCATTCTCCACCCTTCTGTCTTAGGCCTACTAAGTAACCCTTTCCTGCTAGGTTCCTATCCCTTTCCTCAGGGATTCCTATTCTAAGGATACATTACAGAAAGTCTCAAAATGTAGCAGAACAGCCTAAATGAAGGTAGGGCTGAAATAATTTTCTACTTACCAGGTTAATTTTACAGTCAGTATACTTAGAGTAGAAGTTAGAAGCCAGATAGTGATTATACTATGCTGCAGAAGCCCACACAAGGCTACCCACGCTCCATAAAATTATAACCAAGTTATCTACTGAATTCACATTTAGCTTTTTCATATCTATTGCTATTAAACAAACACTTATTTATAAAAAGCAAAAGAATGTTCCATTAATGCCTATCTCAGGCTCACAGTTAACTTCTATACTTCGTATGTTTATCCCTTTAAAAAGAAAAGTTCCCTCAAAGTATTGCACAACTGGTGTTAAAACACTGAGTAGTGTGTTGATGTATTCATACCCTGAATAACAGATGAACAGTATCTATTTAAAATATATGCAAACTTGTGTTTTGTGTCTCATTCGATTAATAGTCCCTGCTGGCTCTTCTGGCGGAAAATGGACTGAGATGTAAGTTCAGTTTGTAGCCAGAGCCGAAGGTGCATAACAGCCTCATGGGCTGTTATCTGCTTGTGGAATTTACCATGAAGGGGGAGGTGGGACTATTACAACACATTTAAAATATTAGGGCCTGACTACAAGGCATTTAATGCCACCGAAGTCACACTGACAAAATGCTATCGATATTATGGGCACTTAGCACTCTGTGGGAGTGGGAAGCCATAAGGATGGTCCTCAATTATTGCTAATATTTTTAATGGCCCAGTCTTTACGTTCTAATAATAAAAATAGAAACCCGGAAAAAAAGAATATTTTATGGTTTCTAACATGAGACAAGCCAGTCAGTGGCAAATGAAATCTTACAGGCTAGCTTTCATTGTAAATTCTGTATTTTAACTAAGTCCTCCATTCTTTTCATGTGATTTTATTTTTTTACATCTATATCTATATCTATATATATAATTATATATATAATTTTACTGAGCAGGACCATCTTGTATTTGTAGATTTCATTTCAGTGACTCATTCTGATATAAAGACTTGAAAGCAAAAAGACATCATTATTCAAATTAAATTACTGCTAGAAATGTAGTGCTACTCTTAATATATTTTCATATTGTTAATAAAGCTGTAATATTTAGAATAAATTTCCGTACTCAGTGTTTATATTTAGTACATTAGGCAGTGTCCTTTAGGAAATGCCATATATAGCATTATCTTTTTGATCAATCCAAAACAAGGATGTAGATCAATCTGGAGTAATAATGTTAATGTGGTCTCTCAGGCAAATCCTGCTGTGAAATAAGTAGTTAGTAGTGATACTAGCATTAGCCGCAGTGGGAGTAATCAGCCTCTGGATTTGTTTAATCAAAGTTATCTATGGAGATTTAAAAGTGTGCCACTGCTATGTAGGCATAATAATGTTATGTATTTAAAAGATGAACAATGAGGGGGACCAGTTTAAGGGAAGACCATAAAATAGTAGATTTAAATCTGTGCATATTTGCTTTGAGATCACTTACAGAATTAGAATAAAAAGGTTAATGACACAGATTTGCAGGGGAGAGCTGCAGTACAGTACTTCCAAAGTGGTCTGCAGGAAAAATTTATTTTTGCGCACACAAGTATTATGCAAGCTACTGGAATCGAGCAAAAAACCTCCCATTTGTCTAAAATGAATGTATATTAATTAGTCTTTTAATCTTTGTTGATTCAAAAATACTTGTTTTAATCATTTCACATGATTTTTCAATTCATAGTGTGAGCATGTCATAAAGGAACTGTTCTCAGTATGGCTGTGTAGGGATGCAGTAACCTCTCATGTGTGCCTCAGGGCGGCTAGGTGTGGTGCGCTTTTCTACTTCTCCTGGTGCCTCCTGTAGGTTGTGGCTCAGTCCTCCGGCTAAGTCATACAATCAACAGTGACTGAATCCCTTCTGGGGTAACAAAGATCCAACAGGGCCAATCACTGTGCCCGTTGTAGTCTTTAGCCCTATCTCTGGGCTCAGTTCTCAGCTGCTTTTGGGTTGGCTTTAAGTCTGTCCCTGCCCTGTTATAGAGCTTTCTCCCTTTTGACTTTGCCCTCAGAGCTTTCTCTCCTGAGACTCTGTTCTTCACTTCTTCTCTCTGCACAGCTCTCCAGCCAGGTCATCTCTATAGTTTAGTCCCTGTCCCGGGTAACAAAGTCCAACAAATGAGTGGCCCTCTCCTGCGTCTTCAGACCCATCTCTGAGTCTGTTTAAATGCCCTCCCCTCATAGGCATGCGTACGGGGTGTGCCCAGGCACACCCTAATGCAGGGGTGGGCAAACTATGGCCCACGGGCTGGATCTGGTCCGTCAGGGCTCTGGATCCGGCCCGCGGATTTGCCACGTGGGATTTGCCACAATAAGTTTGTATTTTTTAGTAAAGTTTACTTGTTAATTTAAAAAAAAAATTAAGTTTAGTTAAGTTTTAGTTTCTTTAGTTTGTTTGATGAAGAAAAATAATGTCTTTTATGATTGAGTATTCAATAAATGTTCGCCTTAAAAAAAATTCCCTGGGTGCACATCCTAATGAAATGTGCTGCGCACGCCTATGCCTCCCCCAGCCGCACCCCCTGCCACCCCAGCCCTGGACTCCTCTCTTCCCTCCCCCGCACCTACACCCCCTGCCACCCCAGCCCTGGACTCCTCTCTTCCCTCCCCTCCACCCGCACCCCCTGCCACCCCAGCGCTGGACTCCTCTCTTCCCTCCCCCCCACCCGCACCCCCTGCCACCCCAGCGCTGGACTCTCTCTTCCTTCCCCCCAAACCCGCACCCCCTACCAGCCCAGCCCTGTGCTTCCCCCATCAGTGCTGACTCTGCCCACTCTTCCCTCGCCTCCAGCCAGTCCCTCCAGAGGACAGAGCTGCGGGGGAGCACCCTGGCAGGGTCCTGAGGAGCCGGGGCAGGGCAGCCCCAGAGGGAGCGGTGCCGAGGAGAGTAGGATGCGAGCCCTGCATGGCAGCGCCCTGCCTTCAATGGCCCCGCTACTGCTGCTGCTTCTGGTTGCCCTGCCGCAGCTCCGGGGCAGCTTGGGCCGCTTCGCCCAGCCCTGGCTGCGGCGCTGAGGGACGGCTGCCCTGCGGCACCTGCAGGCAGCTCCGTGCGACCCATGGGGCAGCCCCCAGCCCGAGCGTCCCCTGCTCAGAGCCCGCCCAGCCCAGCCGCATGGTTTAGGCGCTGCTCCCCTGCTGCAGCGGCCCTCGGACGCCCCCTCCCACCCCCATGCACAACGCGCTGCTGCTGCCAGGGCCCGCTCTAGGCTTTTGCCACCCAAAGCAAAAAATATAAAAAAATGACCAGAATGCCGCTTCTGAAAAGGTGCTGTCTCAAGCACGTGCTGGTTTGCTGGTGCCAAGAGCTGGCCCTGATCTTTCAGAACTATATCGCTACTTAAATGTTTATTTAAAAAAAAAAAATTAGAAAAACTTCTCCTAGCATGACAGTTTTTATATTCAGATTTTTCATATGAAAGGAATTATAATAGTTTACTGTTTACAAAACCAATGAAAATATATTAGTGTGTTTTCTCATTGATTTATGGGTAGCTTTCAAAGCTGTTTTATAAACCCAATTTATGTCTTTTATAGTCCTGTTTGAAAATAAATGCAATGCAATCTTTATTGAGTTTTAATATGGTCTAATTGGCCATAGTTGTCTTAATGACTTATTGTACCCAATCACTAGGAAGTGAGTATACCACATACGTTGTTAATGTGTTGGAAAGAGAGCTACTGATGATGATTTCTTTAGTGTTAAACCTGTTCATATTTTACACAGGGTTTTATGTGATATTGTAAAGCTTTATAGCTTGATTTTCTACACACACAGAGCTAGGGACCATGTTGAATCAAGGGAAATATATTTATTATATTGTGTCAAAACAAGCTCAAACATCTCTCTGTTTTCCAAGTCCTCAGAGTCTGTCATTTTAGGTCGAGAAAGAGCAAGTTCAGAGGCCAGTCATTGAAATATTCTGATGAGAATCAGTAGGAATCTTTCCTCTATCACAAGTGGATGCAGTGTTTTCCTTTGGGTCTGATCTTCTCCCGTGTAAATTTTGTAATGGATAGATCATTTAAAAATTAATTTGCAAGTGGAGGTATGTGTATGTTAATACTGCATATAGTGTAATGATATAGCTCTGCGGGGCTGACACATGGTACATATGGTTAGAAATCATCAGTTCAAATCAAATTGTTCAGTGATCAAATACATTCATTGCTGATAAAGGAGATACTCTACTCTTGATCCTCACAGTTAAATCTAAATCCTGTTCTTCTAGACAGTTCGCCAGAGTCCACTCACTGAACACTGAAATCAAATATGTGGGTGGGCAGGGGAAAGGTGTGGGGGAGGGGAAGCCTCAGTGGAGAACTAAACCGTTTTCTCAGCAATTGAGTTCATTGTGTGCACGTAATATGTACATTAATAAGATGTAATGGCAGACAGTGAAATCTAGATGCCACTGGTGTGCCTCCCCCTGGCCAAATCTTCATAGCTCTGCAAAGGGTTGTTCAAGATTGCTACGTTTTCTACAAAGATCTATTTTTTAGCTTTACTGAAAGCAGGGGTTTTTTTTTAGCACCTGGGAGATATAATAAGTAGCAAATTGAGATTGCAATGTTGTATGATAGCACAGAAAGCCAATGCTATTTTGTACTTCAAAGGGAATATGTCAGAGACTGAGCAAATTCCTGTGGTTTGTAGCAATGCTGCGTGCGCTCTCTCTTTCTCTCTGTCTCTCTCTCCCTCCCTCCCTGTCTCTCCCTCTCTTTTACAATACAAATGAAAGGAACTAATCTGTAGAGATTGGCTGCACAATGACTCACTTGACTGATGAGGAAATGGTAACTCTCTATCTCCCATATTTGAGGTCTGTGTATGTTATAGGTGGAAAGGATTTGTTTTTGGTTTCTCTGTGGAAAAATGGGCTGATGAGCTAAAGAGAATCTGATCCCAAATGTACTAATATATATATATTTATTGCAGAATGCATGTGCAAAGCGCAGTTTTAAAAAAGGCTTCGAATTCAGTCAAATAATTTAACTCAATGTCATGACTCCTCAGTGAGACACATTTCCATACTAAATTTCTGCTTTTATACCTCCGGATACTTTGGCACTAGATCTCTGTCTCAACTTTCCCCACCCCTTGCTGCAAGTTAATTTATTTCACTCCATATTCCAAAATAGTTCCACTGTTTTTGCTGAAACTTCAATTAAAAAAAAACAAAAAAAACCCCACATTCCACCAGAGACATGAGAAATAAAAGTTCTGATTGTTACAATTGGCTGAAAAGAGGAGATTAGAATCAGGGGGATTTTCATCCCTCAACTGCATTGGTAGCTGCTGCTCCCACTTGAATATATACACTCGATAGCCAAAAGCCTACATTCAGTACTTGAAAATTAATCTTTGAAGGATGTGATTTTTGTCTCTCTCATTTAAGTAGTGATAGAAATTGCTTACTGTAGAAAAACATGACATTAACCTCAGTGTGTTGGCACTTTTTGATTTAAATTGGTTTTGTCTGAAATATATGTGGCTCCTCTCCCAAACCTGGATTTAGCTTTTAAGTAAATTGGCGCAGACTAGGTGCTTGAAAACAAAACCTCCTTAGAGTTAATACCGTATTTGTGAGTTGGAACACGAAAAGCAGATCCGCCATCTCCCCAGTGAAGAGGAGAGGTTTAGGATTGTAATGTCCTAGAGGTCAAATGTCAACTTCAAAACCGCTCTCCAGATTAAAAATAATTATATTATATAGTATATTGTAGTTCATAAATCTTTAAAAATAACCTAGCCTAGTTTTCTGTCTTCCAGGCTAAAATACAGACTACCTCTTTTTCCTCTGAGGCTACATATTCCAAAACCAAAAATATAAATTATCTGTAAACTGAAATAATAGTACCATGGATGATAAATAGGGACATAGCTGTTTTCACTTCAGCTTTTTAAAATAAAGCAAAAGGAATTGTAAAGAATATAGGCATGGTGGACCCAGTAAACATTAGCTTTAATTACTTGTACTTTATACTACCCTTAGGCTTCCAGTGCTTTGACATATAATTATGCAGCCTATAAATTCTGATTTACGGTGAGATCCTCATCTCTGAACCAGCACCTTTGTGCCAGGGCCAAGGGGAGTCCTAAAAATCCCAGTTCCATCCAGAGGAATGATTACCTAGTGAGACCCCTCTGAGGGTCTGTTTATAAGTCTTGAAATAGGTGGGGATGCTGGAGATGGGAGGAGTTTTCAATTCACTGTAGAGATTCCAGGCAGCCCTGAGGTTTGTAGGGCAGCCCAGGGAAGCTGTGGTAACCTAGACAGGCCCCCAAAGCTTTCTAAGCCCTGGTCTACACTGGGGGTGGGCGGGGGGGATCGAACTAAGGTACGCAACTTCAGCTATGCAAATAGTGTAGCTGAAGTTGGTGTGTCTTAGGTCGACTTACTTGGCCGTCCTCATGGCGGTGAGTCAACCGCTGCTGCTTCGCTATCAACTCTGGTTCCTCCTCTTGTGGAGGTAGAGTTCCGGAGTCAATGAGGAGTGTGCCTGGGGATTGATTTATCACGTCTAGACGAGACATAATAAATCGTTCCCCGATGCATCAAATACTACCCACCAGATCGACGGATAGTATAGACATACCCTAAGTTATTTGAGCGGCCTCTCTAGTCCCCAGAGCAGCCCATACCAGAATGGCAAAAATATGGCTTAAACCCATTAGCCCCACTTTACTCTGAGTGCAAGTTCACTACTGTGCTTTTGAGCTGCAGCACCGAATTTTATAGCCTGGCTTTAGCTGAATGTGAGAAACAGAGTCATGCCCATTTCTCATTGGATGTGACTCTGATCCTGCTAACACTTCAGCATCTTCTTGACGCATACAAAGTGCCCACTTAGCTTGAAGCATGCGAATGGTCACTTCAAGTTAACCGTGGGTGTGTTTGATGGAATGGAATGGGGCCTATGTTTGTGTTTTCTGCAGTCTGAATTCAGTTACACGAGTAACTCAGTTTATATCGATGTAGATAAAGTCAGAATCTGACCCCGAGTGTCATTAACTTAAAACTTTCTAACATTATATATTGTTGCATACTAAATAACATTGAAGTTGCAAAGTCATGTACCAAAAAGTCAGGAAATTCTGGGATTCAAGTTGTCTGTGTAATCACAGTTCAGCCACTTGGGTCGTATGCATTCTGATGATGTGGTCTTGCCTAAGGCTATGTCAGAAGCCTATGATAGAGCCAAGAACTGAGTTCAGCTTCTCTGAGTCCAGTAGTCCTTTCTCTTCTTTCAGCACTGAGTGAGGTGACCATCTCGTAGAACAAGTAGTGTTCAAAGATTTTCTGTGAACCGTTCCAGTTATGCTCCAGGTACAAGAGTGTGGTGCTAAGAATCCCCATGATGGGGTATATAAGCTCCATACTGACAGTAAATGGGAGAAGTGGAGCAACCCATTCTGTGACACTTGAAGGGATGGGTAATTAAGAATTAGACTCAGCTGAGGAGAACCAGACTGGGTGCTTCCTGTAGGAAGGACTGAGAGACAAGAGCTGCGGTAGGGACTTTATACCCTGAGCCTGGCCCTCAGGGAAGAGAGGCGCATGGGTGAAAGGGGTTCCCGGCAGCTGCTAGAGAGGTCAATAACCACTGGTGAGAGCTCCTCAGCAACAAACTGGGAAAAGATGCACTAAGAGGTTATGTCTATGCTGCAGTTAGACACATGTGGTTGGCTGCCCTATCTCAGTTGGGCTCCTGGAACACAGGCTACAGGGCTGTTTAATTGAAGTATAAACTTCTGGGCTCTGGCTGGAGCCCACGCTCTAGGACCCTGCAAGGTGGGAGGGTCCCAGAACTTGGTCTGAAGCCCGAGCCCAGAAGTCTACACTGCAATTAAATAGCCCCCCAGTCTGAGCCCTGCAAGCCAGAGTCAACTGGCATGGGTGTCTGACGGCTGTGTGGACATACCCAGAGATGAAACTTCAAGGAAAGAGGACTGGAGAGTGCAGTTCTGGGGGGAAAAAAAAAAAAAAAAAAAGTGGGAAGCAGCCCAGGGAACTAATGAGGGATCAAAAGAAATAGACCATAGCAGTTTACCACAAGGGCCTGGGCTAGAACCGAGATTTAGCGCTGGATTCCCCAACTAACCTTTGCAGGAGAAGAAGTGTGAATCTCAGGAGTAAAACGGCAAGGCCTTTTGAACCCAGATTATGGTCACTGAGGGTACGTCTACACTGCTCTATAAGCCCAGGGTTCAAACTGAGGCTTAAGTTTATCCCCCTTTTATCTACACACAAATCATGCTAATTTAGGCCTTAGGCCCTCCACCCTTGTAGGTTCCTGAGACCTACAAGGGTGGAGGGTCTGATCCAAACTGAGACCCAGAGTTAGAGCCCTGTTGCTGTGAAGTGCAGATGCAGCCCCACTGAAACTTGTGCTCTGGTAGTCCACCAGACGTATCCCACAACTCTACAGGCTGTCTGTCTTATGGATATGAACTTTTGTGGACAGGCAAGTTTTCCCACACTGAACAATGAACAAGGGGTTGGAGCAGCCACATTTTGGGAAGGTGCTAGGAAGTCTGAGATATGAGTGGTTCGACTCTGATCTGCATAATGCACTGTTGGCTCCAGAGCCCCAGGTTGGGACCCAGGGGTCAACAGTTGCTAACTGGGAGTTATAAATGAGTATCGGTGCTCAGTGCCTAGGTTAACAAACTCAGTATCTGTAACTTAAGTTATTCTAACCATTGGTTTACATCACAGTGTAGTCACGCCCCAAGACTTCAGATTTTTGTTTGGGCTCTCTTGTCCTAACCAGAGGGCTGAGTCACAAGAGGGGACACACCGCTGAATGGTCTGGACAGCAGCCAACAGGGAGTGACAGAGTGAAAAGGGCTTCTATGTCATGCCCAACCACAAATTGGGGGGACCAGTCTGTAACTGATGCTTCTATTATTCCCTTAAGAACACAAGTGGCTGGGTATGCTTTAGTGACCCCAAAAAGTGATCAGAAGACGCTTGTTAGCAGATTTCCAGAAGGCAGCTGAAGATGTGTCTGGGTTTGGGGCTTCCAGGCCATATTGAACAAAGGAGGCACTGGCTAGAGACGCATACTAGGACCTGAACCTTTTGTTTAACCAGATATTGATTAATTGGTGTTGTACTATCTATTCTAAGTGCTATTTCATCAGTGGCATAGAGAGACAGAGGGAGAGACCATCACATGAGAGATGATACTTGTGAATGCAGAGACCCAAATCACGTTGTCATTTTTGGCTGACATATGGCATTATGAATTTGTTAATGTTGCTATCTGCTATTGCTACCTTTCTCATAGCATTACCATTTTTCAGTTATCACCTTCCCACTCCGTGCTTTTGTTTTTTAAAATATCTCACCTGAACAGTATTAGCGTTTATTTCTCTCTCATCTTTCTAATCTTCATCCTTTTGTGATGTTTGTCAGTTCTCTATGGTATTAATAGAAAACTGTTAATATCTGTGAATGTCATCTTTTTTTCAAAAAGAACATTGTGGTGATGACGATTATATATAGATGTATGTGTCTGTGCACATGTATATTCAGTGCAGTACTGCAATTACGTATTTAAATCACTGTATAGCTTGCAAATGTTTTTACTCACTCTGATTTCTGCAGGTATCTTTAGCTAGAGCATTGTTTAGGTGATCTGCATGGTAAGAAAAAATAAGTTCTTGACATCATACTTTGGCTGCTTTCAAAAGAGCTCAAGTTTTCATGTTACTGTGTATTGGTTGCTTCATGGCTGGGCTGCTTATTCTTAAACTGGTGAATTGGGAACAGAGTTTAATTTTGACAAATACAACAAATCTTTAAAACAGCATCTATGGGGAATGAAAATTACTCTGATCTGATCTCCTGGGTTTACTTTATTATCTTGGATTATTAGTGTAAAAACCACACTCCTCCACGGAACCATTTATAATTCTAAGGCCAAATTTAGAAGTATGTTTCAGGTGGTGCAAGTTTATATTTATTTCAGATCTGACTCTCTTATAACTATGTAGGCTCACTGATGAATAGGAGAGGCTAAACTGATGTAAATTACACAGTAAGGAGCTAGAAGGAGACATACATTAAATAATGGTAGCCTACTTTTAAATTACACCTTCTTACTCTTTCCTCTTAGTTGTTTTTCTTGTTACATTCCTTTCTTTTGTCCCTTAGGTATGTGCGTTATACCAACATATTCCTCCAAGTTGCATTCAGACTCAGTGGTTCAAATTATAAGATGATATATATTAGTATATATAAAAGTACAAAGGACAGAAGTACAACAGGGAGTTGTAATGGAATACATATGGAGTGGGGCTGGAAGATTGTGTAAGGGACACCAACATAGACTCTGCCAAAATGAAGATTCACCTTTAATTTTAGAGCAAAATGTGTAATCGTTTTCCAAACAAACTATTTTGTCTATAAACAAATGTTTTATAAGTCTGAAAAACTTGGGGTCCAATTTTATTTGCTGTGTTTGCTTGTCTCTCTAATAGGTTGTGAAACAAAGGATCTTAAAATCCTGTTTATCGGATCAGTTTTGCTCATCCCCTCTCTCTAATTCCAATCTGGGTTTTAGTGGTCATTATTTTGAAAACAGCTGCAACTAGTAGCATATGACATATGAAAACTTTGATTTCTAGCTGGGAAATGGTTGAGAGCCCTAATCTTGAATGCCATCAGTTCATAAGTAAGATATTAGATGACAATTTATGTTAGGTTTGTTTTGGGAGGGTGGGGAACTAAGACTGTAATCAGAATATGGTCTGGTATCTCAGCCTTTAACAACTATTACCACTCAGTCATCACAATTTCAAGACCAATAAGCTTTTTTAGGTACCTATGGACAGAAAGAATGAATCAATCTCTCGTATAAGCTGCAATTTTTAACTCCCATTTTTAATTCTGCCATGGGATCTGTGTAATTACACAGATATTAAATGAAGGAGGAGTGGGATACTAATAGATAAATTGAGAGAGAGTGCCGGTAGCAAGGTAATTCTAACATGATATGTTCTGAAAGCCTGGTAATTCCCATTATTACATCCATTCTGGTGGAAGATTTTAGTTTTGTTAGGAGAGGAGTCTGTTAGAGGAACATTGTCAGGTGAAATTTGATCCAAAAAAATTGATCCAAAATCTAGATTTTGTTAAAGCATCAAAATAGGACAGAGATGTTTTCATTGAAGAAAACTAAATAAATACATGCTGCAATACAAACATAAATTTAAAATGTATTCATTGAAACATGTTGCTAATTCATGAGAACCTGGAAGTGAAGTTGAAACCAAATTGACTAGAAACAAGTTTAGTCTTTTAATTTCTTCAAGCTTTGAAAGTGCAAATAAAGTAAATAAATAAATAAGATTTCATTAAAGTGTATTCATTTTAATAATCTGTGGTAGTGATGTAGCTACTTAAAATTGACAAAGAAAGACAGCTCCTCAAAACTAATTGTTGGATTACATTAACCTATTTAACGGAAACTATTCCCTCTTCTTTATCCATCTGTAAAACTTACCTAGTCTTCCCCTTTCTTTCACTCTGTAGCCTTATATAAACAGACTGGCAATTAGCACTGATATCTACTTTGGTCCAGCCTGAAATTCCTCCCTCTTGTCCCTTCTTCAAGTGAAGAAACAGATTTCACCATTAATTTGTACTCAGTGTTAAAGCTTTTTCCCTGCACATATAGTTCAGATGCTTGCAACCTATCCTGGCCTACCTTCCTCTCATGTGCAGGGATGAGGTAATCACTGGCTCTCATAACATACTACTCCTGTAGTGGTTCCCACTGAGCTTGCTGGTTTGTAATGAAGAAAAAGTTCTTTCCCAAGCTCAGCTGCAACGCCACCTGAGCAAACAGGCAAACCATCAGGGAAGAGTGGACAAAGCATTTCACGTTCTATTTCAGAGTGGGAATTTGAGGTGGCAAGGGAGCGGGCAGCACCTGAAATGCCTAGTGAAGACAATGGGAAGTACAGATGCTATGGACCTCTAAAATTATTGCAATAACAGTGGTCTACAATTTTTTAGAAGTTGTCTGCTTCACAGATAAAATGTGATATTTATTATGTATTTTGATGTGCTGAATTCAAATATGACAATTAAAACAACTGATTGGCTACTGTTTCTAAGATATTTAAGTTTTTACATTTTATGTCTATGTATATTGTGTAGATAGTAGAGTTTTAATCATAAATTGTAAACCTAGGTCTTTTCATGTGTTTATGATTGCTTTACATGATAATAATTCACCTGTCCTGTTTATGTAACACTTTAAAAATCAGCAAAAGTGTTATAAAATGTATTATGAAACAAAAGGCAAAAAACTATTATGTACATAGTTTAGTCCTATTCAGTGTCTACTCGGCGCTTCTTGGCTTGTCTCTTGTATTCATTAAATGAAGCATCTCTTGTCACTGTCCAGCAATAGTCTGCAAGCATTGATGGGCTCCATTTGCCCTGAGAGCGTTTGTCCATTGTTGCAATGTCCTGGTGAAATCGCTCGCCCTGCTCGTCACTCACTGCTCCGCAGTTCGGTGGAAAAAAATCTAGATGAGAGTGCAAAAAATGTATCTTTAGTGACATGTTGCAACCAAGGCTTTTGTATGCCTTGAGGAGGTTTTCCACCAGCAACCTGTAGTTGTCTGCCTTGTTGTTTCCAAGAAAATGTATTGCCACTGACTGAAAGGCTTTCCACGCCGTCTTTTCCTTGCCACGCAGTGCATGGTCAAATGCATCATCATCATCTCGAAGTTCACGAATCTGAGGACCAACAAAGACACCTTCCTTTATCTTAGCTTCACTTAACCTTGGAAATTTTCCACGGAGGTACTTGAAAGCTGCTTGTGTTTTGTCAGTGGCTTTGACAAAGTTCTTCATCAGACCCAGCTTGATGTGTAAGGGTGGTAACAAAATCTTCCTCGATTCAACAAGTGGTGGATGCTGAACACTTTTCCTCCCAGGCTCCAATGACTGTCGGAGTGGCCAATCTTTTTTCATGTAGTGGGACTCTCTTGCATGACTATCCCATTCGCAGAGAAAACAGCAGTACTTTGTGTATCCAGTCTGCAGACCAAGCAAGAGAGCAACAACCTTCAAATCGCCACAAAGCTGCCACTGATGTTGGTCATAGTTTATGCACCTCAAAAGTGGTTTCATGTTGTCATAGGTTTCCTTCATATGGACTGCATGACCAACTGGAATTGATGGCAAAACATTGCCATTATGCAGCAAAACAGCTTTAAGACTCGTCTTCGATGAATCAATGAAGAATCTCCACTCATCTGGATCGTGAACGATGTTGAGGGCTGCCATCACACCATCGATGTTGTTGCAGGCTACAAGATCACCTTCCATGAAGAAGAATGGGATAAGATCCTTTCGACAGTCACGGAACATGGAAACCCTAACATCACCTGCCAGGAGATTCCACTGCTGTAGTCTGGAGCCCAACAGCTCTGCCTTACTCTTGGGTAGTTCCAAATCCCTGACAAGGTCATTCAGTTCAGCTTGTGTTATGAGGTGTGGTTCAGAGGAGGATGGGAGAAAATGTGGGTCCTGTGACATTGATGGTTCAGGACCAGAAGTTTCATCCTCTTCCTCTTCCTCGTCTGATTCAAGTGAGAATGATTGTGGTGCATCAGGAACCGGCAGTCTTTCTCTGTGGGGTGTTGGGCGTATAGCTGATGGAATGTTTGGATAACGCACAGACCACTTTTTCTTCTTTGACACACCTTTCCCAACTGGAGGCACCATGCAGAAGTAACAATTGCTGGTATGATCTGTTGGCTCTCTCCAAATCATTGGCACTGCAAAAGGCATAGATTTCCTTTTCCTGTTCAACCACTGGTGAAGATTTGTTGCACAAGTGTTGCAGCATATGTGTGGGGCCCACCTCTTGTCCTGATCTCCAATTTTGCAGCCAAAATAAAGGTGATAGGCTTTCTTAACCATAGTGGTTATACTGCGCTTTTGTGATGCAAAAGTCACTTCACCACAAACATAGCAGAAGTTATCTGCACTGTTCACACAAGTACGAGGCATCTCTGCTCACTTTGGCTAAACAGAAATGTGTCCCTTTGCAAAATCAAACACTGACAAATAAGAGAGCACGAGGCTGTGTGATTTCTAGAGCTGATATTGGGCAATTTGTTCAGCAGAGTGATGTAAGCTTTGTTATGATTGCACCATCCATGACTTCTAGGAATAATATGATGCAGTTCATATCATGTATGACGCAATACCAGCTTCAGATTGCATCATTCATTGTTTTGCCTAAAAAGCAAGTACTGTCCAAACCCAGTCATAGATTTGTTCATAGATCCAGTCAAAGATGTATTTTAGTCATTTCTGGTTTAAATTGAGATCCTTTCCCTTTATAACTCACTTATCCTCCGCCATTCCTATGTCAAGAGTCGTATATACTGACCCAATAGCATATCTTGAAAACTAGAGCCAATCAACAATTTTAAGCCTCATTTTCGTTCTCAGTGACCCAGAGTTAGTAAAGTGTGACTACATTTATTTCAGAAGCATTTTGGCTGTAGAGCAGTGTAACTTTTAACTTGATATTGTCCCTTCTTAATGCTAGGATTGTCAGAATCCAATCTGGTCTAGTCCTTTCAAAAGATATGGTTTTATTGTAGTTTAACAGGTCCTGTTATGTGTTCCAAGGTCCGTAGGCTGCTTTTATTGGAAAGGATGGTTAGGTTGTTGGGGTGAGATTGTTTGATCATCTATAAAATTTGTGGTAGAAAAGTTAATTTTTCAACAAGCATCTTGGTAGGGGATCCCTGTAATGAGCTAGAAAAGAGAAATATAAATATCAATTAGTAGATCCAATAAGCAATGTTGAGATTATTCATATTTTTAAAAACATTGTTTACACAAAGATATGCAGTGTAAGAGTCGATTTAAAAAAAAGGTGTTTGTAATGTACATGAAATATTGCATATGACTAGGCCAGGGGATTAAACTCTTCCACATATCTATAAAAGAGGAACAGCAATGAGAAATGGATACCTCCTTGTCAATATCTCCCAAACCTGAACTGGATAGACCATCTCTAATGGAAGAGGGTTAGTTGGTTCTCTATGCTCTTTCAGTCCTTGGACTCTCTTCTGAGATAAAAATCTGAATTAGTTCCAGCTGCGGAAGTGACATTTGTGGGCGGAAATTTATCCACTGAGATCTGGACTGAAAGCACCAATTTATTTCACATAGTCACTAAACAGCCATCAGGTGGTAATAACTTCAGTAACTGCTACCCTGAGCTGGATTTGAACCAGAAATTTATAAATGAAAGGCTCTGTGACCCATTACCAATTCAGTCCTCCCTAAAGGTCTTTATTATCTTAAATAAATGGGAATTTGTATTAGACACAGATGTCAAGTCACTCACTTAGATACCTTCCAATAGCTCACCACTGTAAGCAGTCTGCATTTTATATAAATCAGTTCAAGACAAATGTATTGCCTTCTAATCCTTCCTTTTTTATATTATTAGTTCGGTAGACTTAAAACACATAACTTCTAATGTTCATTTGCACACTTTTCTGCAGGAATTGACAGAGATAAAAACAGAGATATATATTATTTGACATTTGGAAAACAAAATACTACCTGCCACTTTTAGAAATAAACACCAACCCCATTTATCTAAAGCAGTGGCATGCTGAACAGCAACAGCAGTGATTTGGCTCAGGTTCCATCAAGTGCCACAATTTTTGGCACCTGTAGCCTCAAAATTGGTTAAAGTGGCAGCTCAGTTTGAAGCAGAACACAATTAACATACAGTATATGAATAAAATGTCACATCAAAACACTCTGCCTATCAGGTTGTTAAAGAGCTTTACCTTCAACCTCTCCCCTGGTTCTTATCACGCAGACAAAGCAGAAGACCAGAAGTCCAAAGTGCAAGCAATGTAATGTTTACTGGGGTTAGTTCCAAGCAAGCACATCCATTGCTCTACATGCCAGTAGAGTCTGTTCCATTCCCAGCTCTGATGCCGCAGAGTATTTACCCCATGTCCCCCTTCCAAGCTCGGATGCCACAAAGCCTTGCCTGTGTCCTCCTGCCTCATCCCCACCTCCTCAGCAGGCCCAAATATACCTTCTGTGCATGCTCCTAGTCACACCCCTTATAACTTATGGTCATGTTCCATTTGCGAGGGTCGTGAGTTGGGATCTTCATCCCATCTCTTTTGTATCCCATGGGAGGTTGTGTTCTGGGCAAGGCCAGGCTTTTCTCTGACTTTAGTGGTTTATGTCTTTCCCACGCACTCCTCCCTGCCCCTCCTAACTGCTTGCTTGTCCTTGGCTTGAGAGAGGAGCCAAGCAGCCTTCCAATGTATGTACATATATTACACTCCCACCGTACCGGGTAACACTTTAGTTCCATCTCTTATCTTTTTTCACCATCTGCTTGTGGTCAGTGTCTTTGTCCTTTATTTACACCTATTAATATAAGATACAAGAGTATCAAAAAGTCAATCTCAAAATTGAATCTCAGGCTGACAGGCTTATATGCTAACACGAGTATTCATTTTTTTTTCTTTTTTCTAGATATCCTCTCTCATTCTGGTTTTTAATCTACCCGCCCCAATGGTTTAGTCTTTCTTTATGTTTTTAATCTCTTTCTACATCAGTTGTTTTTAATTAGATCTCTCTCCCTGTTAGTATTTTCTGTTGTTGAAAAATTTACCATTTCTTACTACAGGCTGAAAGAGCATCCTCTGTCAGTTTCGATTTCTCCCCATCCCCCTTTCTTCCTTTTATGGTTGGTTTTCTCTTTTAATTTTCTGTTTTGCCCTCTGGGTTCTCTATCCGGGCTTGTATATACACCCTTTCTCACTCTGGTATTTTTCTTCTCCGTCCACTTCCTTGCATTGGGTGCCCCCATTGGATAGTTCCTTTACAGGACTTACTGGACCTGAGCAATAAATTTGGGTCCAAATCTGAGCTTTCCCAAGTTCAATGATGTTTGGATTGAGGCTCTTCTTTACAGTTAATAAGAACTCCAAACCTTGGACTGTAGGTGTATAGAAAATGATTCTGTCCCTTATTTAAATCATCTGCAAAACTAGGGTAAAAGGACTTGGTGATCTGGAATAATTCTTCTCCATCCTTCTCTAAAATAAAATATTAATTCAAACAGTCCACTCTTACAACAACAGCTGAATACGAATCACTGTGGGGAAAGTTTTCCTTTTCATCATCTTAGTTATGGACTTGGTTTAAATATAGGCAGAAAAGATAATTGTCAGTCCTTTTGTCTCTATAGTGTGATCTCTACTACACTTTCTTTTTTCACATATGCAGAATATCGCTCCATTTTTAATCAGTATGAAACTCTAAAGTCTGAGCTGAGACTGTGCTTTCTCAACAATGATAGAACCCCACACATTTTAAAATGCATTTCACATGCTCCTTCCCTGTCAGGTGTTGAGAAATGGTTGATTGCAATTTCTCTGCATTCCAAGAACCAGTCTTAGCTTGCTTGTGATCAAATAGACTTAAGATGTAATGTTTTGTAACAGGCAATGCTGTATGATTAAACAGACCGAATTTTAACTTGTAAATACTTGACAGAAATAAATGCCATGATCAACAGGAAGAGCTGGTGTGTGGTGATTTACTTGGTGTGAAAATTGTTCCTTTCTAAGAAATTTGTCTTATTTTTTGTAAAATCAGTTTAATCTGTCATCAGTTTAAGAATATAAGACACCCATTAAATTCTCTATTTCATTTTGTAAAGAAACATGTATTTCAAAACCTTCAGTTCTGTGTTTCAATAGGGGGTCTACGTAAATATTTCCTACATTATAACCCAACACATCACTAGCTTTCTCTGCTGAAAACTATTTAGAGCCTGTGGTATAATTCACTCTCATCTATTGGGTGGGTATTGTGAGTTCCTTACACAACAGATTTCTCTTAAGTTACAGTTGTTTGTGAAAGCTAAGGGTGGCTCTTTGTTTCTTACATTGTATCCTGAAAGAAACAGCATGAAATTTTTCAAATCTTCAAAGATAGTGTGATTCTTTTGTACGTTTATGTTTGAAGGTATTCATTGGAGAGTGATTCTTGGGGGAGGAAGAGAGAGGAAGCAATGTATGGTACAGTGGCCATCTGCAGGTGCTATACTCTCCTCTGTACCATTCTCTTGAAGATTTCATCTTCCTGTCTGGGGAGCTTAATTAGGGACTGCACTCCGTGTACATGAAAGTTGACTGAATTTAGAAATGTGGAAATCAATCAGGGTGTTTTGTTTTTAGCAAAGTATCTGGATTAAAGAGAGTCTGATACATTTACAGCTCAGTTTCGTCTTGCAGTTTGCCATTGTGATCATCTTTATATTTTGTTAAATGTATATTCAAAAAAAGAAATTTAGTTGTAAACTTTAAACTGTAGTGTGTTAATTTTTTTTGAGTTGGTCATGAAACCACCTTCTGCATTTATATTCTTAATTGTCGACTGTCTCGCTTGATTTATTGTGATCTGTTGCTGAAGCTTTCTGACAAGATGTGGAGGATGCTTCTGAATTCAAACTAAACTAAACTAAACAGTTAAGAAAGGGAGGACTAAATCAGTTTTTCATGTTCATTCTGCAGTTTCTCAAGAAGAATTTTCCATTTAACGGAAGAAGTTAGAAAAGCACCCATATTAACCATCTTACCTTTGCACTAACCTATATAATGTTGTGATTAATTCATTGCTTCTATTTAGGTGGCTTGTTTTTTTTTTTCTGGAGCAGCTGAAAAAAAAAAGTTGTTAATCCAAAAAAACTAGGGCTGTATCATGCTGTCAGCTCTCTAACAGAAATGCTCCTTGAAATCAGTGGAGGAATTCTAAAGCTGACAGCGCTCTGGGGCCTCCAGTGAATAGCTTATACTTATATTGCTGAGGACTTGTGGAACTTAGTAAGCCCCATACAGAACAAATGGGATACACTGTAGTCATAATGATTTTATCTGTTTCCTTTTTTTTATTGACATTGCATCAGCAAGCAAGGTGAGTGAACTAGGCTAGGGCTTTATCTGTTACTATATCTTTTTGGCAATTCTGTTCAGTTCTCAAAAGTACTCCCAATTTATTTCTTCAAGTTTCTACTTGACTAAAGTTGTCACACTGTTTTTCGTTTTTTGGGATTTTTTTGCCCAGTTCCTTGGGGAGCTGTTTTTACTTTCTGTTGAGCATTTACTCTTTATCTTTCTAAGAGAAGTTTCGGCATCCAGACTATTTTCCACCCTAATAGGATCAAGTTTAGAGCTACCTATACCACTATTTCTAGGTTGCTTATTACTTCTAGGCTGTGCATTCTTCTAAACCTTAAAATACATGGAACAATGACCTTTGCGTGCCAGAAGATTAAGTAAACGAGAGAAACAATAAAACTTAGTGAAGCATGACATTTCAAATGACTTGGAAATGATTTTTAAAGCATATGTCAGTTTTGCTAGAGCTTTAATATTGCATTCCTATAATTTTTAGAAATACTCAACAATAGTTAACAAATAGTGGGACCAACCTGCTCTATATGAGGGAGAGAAATGAGAGAAAAGGATTTTTATGAAAATGTTATGCTGCTCCATTTAATGAACAGTGTTTGAGGGATATGGTGCTGATTGCTTGAGACATAAAACCAGGAAACTTCAGTTTGCATTCAGATAAAACCATGATTCTACCAGGGGCTGCAGCAGCTTGTTTAACAAAATGTAGGTACAATGTTGTATTTGGAAACCTACAATCAGCTTCTTGGAGCTGTTTGCCTATTTTCGCATGACATCTTAAAGTGGTTATGTAAGCCTTAGTAATGACAACACTTATGATAAATTAATATTACAAGTGGTGATTAGCTGGCTTTCTCCTCCTTATGCCTTGCATATTGACATGGTTACTGAACTGTTAAATATTCTGTCTTGGCAGATATTGTTTTGATATTCTGACTAGCTTTACAATTAAATATGGTCAAATATTTTAATTCTCTCACTGCTTATTAATAAAGAAAACCTTTACAGAGGGAAATCCAAGTCTTGGACTACATAAATTACTACATATTTTTGGAGGCGGTAGTGACTGCTGCAAATAAAACAATTTTCTGCCAGTTTAATTGTGAAGACTAATTGCTAAACATTTTCTCTCCTTATTTCTGGGTTTCCTGGAGATATGTGGTGTGGGGACAAAACAACAAGGAGTGATTGCTGAAGATTGAAATGCTATGCAGGTTCTGGGCAAAAGACACCAATCTTGTGAGGAATCAGAGAGGTAGCCATGTTAGTCTGGAATTGCAGAAGTGACAAAGAGTCCTTTGGCACCTTAAAGACTAACTAAAGTATTGAAGCATAAGCTTTCGTGGGCTAATACCCACTTCATCGGATGCATGCTCGACGAAGTGGGCATTAGCCCACGAAAGCATATGCTTCAATACTTTAGTTAGTCTTTAAGGCGCCGCAGGACTCTTTGTCACTTCACCAATCTTGTGGTAGTTCTTTCACTTCCTGTTTTAATTTGCCAATGACTGAAGTGTGAGGAGAGAAGAGTCTATATAATACTGTACAATTCAAGAATGATTATTTGTTCTTTACCATTTTAAATTCCATGTTGTTATATTGATATGTACAGTATGCCCACCCCCGATCTAGAGCAAACTACAGCCCGTGGGCTGGATCCAGCCCATCAGGGCTCTGGATCTGGCCCCTGGATTTGCCACCCCCATGGTGTTGCCCATGTTCCTGCTGCCCCTGGGGGAGGGGGAGCAGAGGGCGCTGTGTGCTGCTCTTGCCTGTGGGTACCTCCCCCGAAGCTCCCATTGGCCAGGAACGGGGAACTGCGGCCAATGGGAACTTTGGGGGAGGTACCACAGGCGCATGGAGCTCTCTGTCCCCGCTCCCTCAGGGGCTGCAAGAGCATAATGCCGGCCCTTTCCTGGAGCGGCGCGGGGCTGGGGCTAAGGACAGGGCAAGCAGGTAGGGAGCCTGCCCTGGCCCCGCTGCCACGCCGGAGCCTCTCCAGGTAAGCCAGGCTGGAGCCCACACCTCAAACCCCTCCTGAACCCCAACCCCCTGCCATGCACTGTGCTGGTCCTGCACCCCAAACCCCTGCCCCGAGCCCCCTGCCACACCCTGCACCCTCGTGGACCCCAACTGTCTGCCCAGAGCCCCCTGCTGCACCCTGTGCCCCTCCTCCACCCCAACCTCTTGCCCTGAGCTCCCTGCTACACCTTGCACCCGTCCTGCACCCTGCCCTGGGCCCCCTCCCACATTGTGCACTGCAACCTCCTTCCCTGAGGCACCTCGTACACCCTGCACCCCTCCTGTGCCCCAATCCCTTGCCCTGAGCCCCCTCCCACACCTTGCACTCCCTCCCACACCCCTGCCCCAGCCCTACAGTCATGGCCTTGCAAGAAATTTCCCCACCCTGATGTGGCCCTCGGGCCACAAAGTGTGCCCACCCCTGCTCTAGATACAGTAGATTGCCAATTTAAATACTCTTAAATTCTCAACCTGCAGTATACCGTCACAATAAATCAAGATGATGCCATTTTAGTCACTCTTTCTGCAAACTTTGAAGAAGGTAGTCTGATTGGGGCATACTCTTCTTGGTGGGGACAGGCAGAGTTTCTTTCCCTAGAGTTATTTATCTGTCCCAAAATACCGTACTCCAAACTTTGCACATGTTCTCATCTTTATTGGGGTAGGCATATGAAGCCAGCCCCACTGCTCCATATGTAATATTAAATAAATTTGGTGAGTCATACAGTTTGCTTATTGCTTTCAATCTATCTTTCTTTCCCCACCTCACTTTTACCTCTGTATGCATAAAATACACTAGAGGTACTTCTTCGTTCAAATCTCATATTTTCTCTAAGTGGATGCAGAGAAAAGTGACTTTTAGCAGTAACGTTGAAGATTGACATTTTTAAGCTTCAGTGGCTTAAAACATAGTTGCCTAATTCCATAACTAAACAGTAATTCTAAGCACCAAAGTGCTGCTTTAGGCCCCTATGACATGGTGTTTCAGAGGTATTGCGGTGGGAATTGTGGTTGCTCAGTACCTCTGAGAATGAGTCCACTAAATCATTATTTAGCTACTCAGAAATGATATTTAGGAGCCAACAGTGGACATAGCACCTAACTCTAAAGTTTCCATGTTTGAAACATGTTCTGCAGTCAATGAGAACATCACAATGCCCCTTATAAAAAGGCCACTGCTCTTCAGTGTACCATGTGCCTTGCTGACAAGGTTTTACTTTCACACCAATGCTCAGGTGGCTCTGTTAATGCTCACAGGACTTGAAATTAAGATAAATCAAAGTTGTTATGCTATAGAACTCTGTCAGGACAGAATGGGAAGGAAAAAAGTGTGTGAGGAGGGGTGTTATAAGTGTGAAGTAGCCTAAAATCAGTGTTTACCTGTAAGGGGTTAAGCTAAAGGTAACCTGAGAGGTGAATAACTGACCAATATTCACCTCTCAGGTTACCTTTAGCTTAATCCCTTACAGGTAAACACTAATTTTAGGCTACTTCACACTTATAACAAGGAGAGTTTAGAAATATATTGAAAAGAGGATGGTGCAGATTTAACCTGAAGACCAACATTTTACCTTTTAATTTGAGGACATTTTCTGTGTAAAAAAATTCAGAGAAGGACATAAGAGGAAGAGGGGTAATGAAGCATTGAGTAGATATAGGACAAGATCAACTGCTATGTTGTGGCTTTCTTGGGTCAATGAGTTTTTTTATTAAACAATCCAAAAATATAAGTGAAGAAGTGATAGACAATGTGGGTATACTGAAAACTTTCCTTAGTCAAAATTGTAGTTACCATACAGTTATGTTCCCAGCACATGAAGATTCACCAGTGAAACCAGGCCTTTAAGATGCTGAGCACCTAATCGGTGCTGCTGAACATTTGGCCCCAGGGGAATATAGCTAACTTGTCATAACAGCGTATTTATGCCCTTAAGGAAAAATCATCTTCCCGTACCAAGTCTGGATAGAATCAGGGTGTGCCTTGTGAGGTGTGGATTGGGAAGGATTCTTTTCCTGAGATTCCAGTAATTCTTGCTGCTCCTGCACTCCCACTCTCTGAGTGCAGTGGCCAATGTAGGAGTAGATCCATTAATCCTACCCCTGGCTAGTTTCCAAGCCTAATTGCGTGAATATGCACGGGGAGCTCCCAAGGAGTTAGGCTCCAGGATGTGGACTCTCCCCTTAAGGGCTTCCCAAATTTTGTTCCACCCTGTGCAGTGGAACAGTGCCTGCTTTTAAAGTACTGTGTTTTCTTATGGTTTTTTGTGGAGACAGTAGGGGTGGAGGAATTTTTCATCATCGGGATTTAGTATGTTAAAGTATAAACTAGGAATCTAAACAACTTGTGCTTTCATTGTGTGGATTGTCTTGTTCACAATTCTTCACATGTACAAGCTGCAGGAAACTACTTGAGGATATATTTCTCTCCTCTCTGGTTGTTATTTGTTTGTATTGGCCCACATTGTTTTTTAAAAACACTATTTAAATATTAAAGTAGACCTTGAGTGTCTTTGGATTTGAGTTTATTTTCAGTAGTTTTGTGGTGGTAAAATCAGAAGCACTGCTTCATTACACTTGCAAAGTGCATGGGGGAGTTAGTTCTGCTCCAATGTTTTTAAAGAAGACAATTCAGTTTCATTGCCAATATGTCCTTATTTTGTGCTCCAGCAGGAAATTTAATTCTTTCCACTGGTGGTTTGTGACCTCAACTTTTGTGAAGCCCGGGAGATGGATGGATGGATGGATGTTGTGGATGGATGTTATTTATTAATTGCAAAACATATCAAACTACAACTTTTACCTTTTGGTTTCCTTTTTCTTGACCAGATAATGGTAATGTTTATTTTTTAACTATCGCTGAAGAATCATTGTCTGACTTCCAGAAAATCAGATATTTCTCTTGAAATATATACTTAGTTAAATTTAGTACTGGAGCTGTAGGTGAAAATAGTATTGAAGGTAGTTTAACACAGGAAGTGGGTAAAAAGTCTAATTGAAACAGTATGATGATGATGAGGCTGTGTGCCAATCTGTCAGAAGACATCATAATACACTTGACACAATTTGCACTCTTTGCTTGTATTATTGTTTGCTAATGTGTCTTCCTGTTTTGTCTTGCATAAAAAAAATGACACTTTTCAGATATTGTAGTGAACCCAACGGTATGACCATGTGGTAGAAAAGGACTTGATAATGTTTAGTTTACAAATTCTTTTAAAAAAAGGGACTGTAACTTCATCACAAAAATGAGACTTCAGTCTGGTGGCAATGCTCTAATATTTGAAACTATGTATTCTTTAGGAGTGGGAAGAAATAAATCTGAACTTCACCAGAAACTATGGTATCAAATTATAATTGTGGAACTTTATCTAATCTGTGTTTATTGACTGACACCTTCTCCAGCCTATAGTGTCACTCATAAATTCACATAGTGTCCCTCATAAATCATTCTAGAGCTGGGTTCCCTCCTGTGCATCTTATAAATGACGCAGGAGCCTCCACACCTCACAGAATCCATAAAGTGGTAATAGTTCAGCATGAAATTTATCCCTGTATAGAAGGCCAGGAAAAGGTCTGAGTATCACTTACACTCCTTTTGAGGGCTCCACTGGGTATTAAATAGTTTATTGGTCTTTCGCTGGTCCTCTGTACAGGGGTGAAGGGTGAATTTCACCCACTGTGCTCCATTAACCTAAATACATTTTAAGTAGTTTGGCATACACTTTGCTTACCTATGTTCAGATTCCCAACCAACCTGTACTAGTGCAACACTTACACCTGTGCATCCCAGCAACTTGACAGCCTCTGTGCACTTTAACTTCCGCTTGAGTCTTTCTTCAACACCTTTTCAGCTTGCGAAGTCCAAAAAGCCAAGTCATGAACTCTTGCCCAACCCTTTTTAATGCCCCCTGTGGCTAACAAAGTCCACTAGAGCACATCTCTCCACCCCAAGTGTACCAATTGATTTATAGCAATAGATTTGAGTAGACTTTTCACTAAACAACTGTGTTAACCAAGCAGTTTATTAAATTAGCCAAAGATAAAAAGTACTGCATAGTCTCAGTAAATTTTTAAGCCAGACTCCTTTTTCTCTCCAAATCAAGGCCAACTCCTCTTCTTCAATGTAGGCTATTTCCATGCTAAATTTCACATGTCAGTCCCACGCTCCTTTCAACTATAGGGCTGTTCAAAAGGAGATGTGCAAGGATCTTTTTTTTAAAAAATGGGCAGAGTGTACCTTTTTTTTTTTCTTTCTGGTCTCCTCTTGCTTAGAATTCTCAGAAGAATTTTCTTTCATGCAGAGACCAAGCATGGAAAGCTTTAGACCAAAATGTAAAAGTTATTAATGATTGATAATGGGGTCTTCAAATGGAGACCCTTATGCAACCTCTCACCGTCAAGGCCTCTCCTTCTATGATGTGCCAGTATCCACACACATCATCATGGAAGACAACTTTTAACAACTAGTACTGCAGAAGCAACAAAGAGTCTTGTAGCACCTTATAGACTAACAGATTATAAGGTGCTACAAGACTCTTTGTCGCTTTTGCAGATCCAGACTAACACGGCTACCCCTCTGATACTAGTACTGCAGAGTAGACAAAGGTATTTCCTGTTCTGTGTATAGGGACATCTGGGACATCTAATGTACCTGTCCCAGGATGCACTTACCACTGGGGGGTGCCTCCTCCAGGTCACTCTGGGGATTAGCTCCTTCCAGACCCAGGTCCCCCTTCTGCTGCTCGCTGCACAATCTGCTTTTGCTCTGTCTCTATGACTCGAGGTACTCCTCCTTAATGACTTGGCCCTCCGGCTGAGTCATACATGTTTCCTCCTTCCCAAAGTCTCAAAGTCTTTGCGTACCCGTGTCTCAGACGATCTTCCCATTCATTGCCCCTATCGTGCAGCTTCCCCAGTGGATGGGAGGAGAACATGTGCCCATCCTCTATGCTGGGTTCCTGCTCAGGATCCCTCTAATCCCAGTGCCGGTACACTGTCTACACTGCCAGTTTACACCCCTGAGCAAGAAAGTTTCAGTGCTGTAAAGTGGTCATGTAGACATGGCCTTAAAGCACTAAAACAGTCTCAACATGGAGTCCCAGAGAATCCCCTTGGGTGGGCACTCTTCTATCTTGCCATCAAACATCCTGCCTTTGTGGTAGATGGTCCCTTGCACCAAAAATCACAGCAATTAGATCTTTTTTATACCCTTCCCCCAGAGTTCAAGTTATGATGGGTTGAGGACTTCTGCACATCCCCTCTTCATGGTGTGGGGGAAGCAATCAACAATGTCTTTTGTCCTCTGATGTTCCACATTGGCTTATCTGGTGTCTAGAGACCTTCTTTTGTTGGGAGAAGATGACATCTCATGTGGTAAACTAGCATTGCATAACTCAGTAATGCTTCTCCTCTGACTTTGGGGGGTTCACAGGCTTAGCAAACATTTTCATAGTTATAAAGCAAACACTTAAATGTTTCCTTTATAACATGGGATGCAGTTATTATAAGATTAATACATACAGCCTCCTACAAGCATTTCATAAAATCTAAACACTGGACATATTCATAAAATTCTAATATCTATTTTAACAATACTAACAGGCAAGTCAGAACAATTTCCAGTTCTGCATTTGTCAATGTTCAATAAGGCTTAGGGGCCTTTCACATAAGCTGGCAACTGGTCTGCCAGCATCGTAGCTACCATCAGCAGTGATTAGCCACACATCAGCCCTGATGCTGCTTCAATACTTTATAATTTCTCTGGACTTTGAGGAGGAAAGTATTGTCTAGGTGAGAGATTGTATTTTTCACTATATTTTGCAAAACACATTTTTTGTGAATCTTTGTAAAAGATATATATAGATAGATAGATATAGATATATAGCCTTACTTTTACTATAATTCATTTACAAGAAAAACTGGCTATTGCAAATAGCCATTTCTACAACCTCATCCTGTTGCTTACTTAACAAAGAAAATTAAAATAATGCCCAGATTAAGGTTTTTAAATGCTGGGTTTTTTGTTGTTGTTTTTGGGTTTTTTAAGTCTGTCTTTTTACAATAGCTCTTTTCTATCTTAACCTGTTTTGATTACTCTGAAGTGTACAATGTTTATATCCCTGAATCATTTGAGCTAGAAGAGTCCTGCAGGAGTCTCACTGCCTCTGTTATATATCTAGACCAATAAAATACCCTTGTAATATCGAATCTGAAATTGCTTCCTACTTCAAGATAAATAAATAATATGCACTGTGTCTTTAAATTTGAAAAACGTAATAGTATTGTTATCTCTTAGACTTAAAGAATATTTGCCTTGCTCAGGTTTCTTGTTAATAAATGACTGCTCTATCTAGGCAAGTTTAGATTGATTGATGGCAGTTTTGTTGGTCAAGGCTTTCTGTGCTGTTGCCATTGGCTTATCTGAAATGGTTTAAGATCTAGTCAGCAAGCTCAACATTCACCAAGAGTAGCTTTCCATGCCAACTGGTTCAGTGTGTCATATCCTAGTTATTTCCTGCTTTAATTATCATTTGAGCTATGAGGCAATGAGATTTGCCTGTGTAAACCTGATTAATCTTCCCAGATATGTAATAAATTTGCTTCTGTTTTTTACCATACCCACTAAGTTTAGAGTATGCTAAGATAACAAATTGATTTTAAAAAAAAAGTATTGGAGAGGAGGTTAAAATTCATCTGTAAACTGAAACTCTTAGAAAATATTGACCTGCTTAGTGATAAATCTCCACAGTAAGCTTTCTATACAAAAAATCACCTCAAGTTCTGGCTGCATTATCCACTAATGAAAGATAAGTTATGCACTTTTAACAAAATGAGGCACTTAATAAGAGTAATAATTTGCACAACTCCCATTTGAGGATATCAAAGTGCTTTACAAATATTAATGGATTTTAGCTCCACAATACCTCTATGAGATATTTACACTAAAAGTGAATGTTTTCCTTTAGGGAAATAAAAGAGGCAGATGGGTAAAAATCTTCATTTTCTTACAAATAGTGGATATTTTTAGATAGCAATTAAAATATAAATTAGGTGTCACAGAATATCTGATCTCATAACATTTATTGGAATACATGATGCTTATTGAGACTACATGACAGCAGGCTTACATTTTCTAAGCCTGGCTGAAATGCAGCTGAAAGCTGTGGCAATGTTAGCAACTTTAAGTACATATCTTTTGCCCTCCTTTCAAGTAGTATTGGTGCAGCAGGAATTAAGGTGGGGGGCGGGGGGGAGAAAGGGGAGGCGTGAAGCCACTCAGAAGGCCTTAAGAAAATAAAATGCCCCTGTTGATAAATTGTACAGTCAGTTGCTTGACCACACCTTGGTTCTTTATGAAATACATTCATGAGACCAAATTACCAATATCAGTCTGGTTTAGTACTCTAAGCCAATGATAATACAGTACAAGAAAAAGGTTCAGTACAATACCAGTCTCCAAAAAGTCATTTCATTCATCATTGTTATGTTCACCTTACACAGAAGGTACACTCCAGAAGTTATACCTCATTGTCTTAAACCATCTTTTCATACCGTATCTGTTTACAAGTGAAAGTACTGTGTACATCATCTGAAACTAGAGTTAACCATTCATTCAGCTTTCTAAATTTTTTTCTGGTACCATGATGTTTCCCTTATCTTTTTGTTTGGACATGTATGTTCTAGGTACCAGAGGACATGAAGGCACCTCCTAGATTTGTACCAGAGTAGAACAGTCATGTGTCTTGTCCTCTTGCTTTGGAACATTTGAGTATAGGTCTGTGAGAATAACTCCCTACTTGTTGCTATGGTAAAATACTCATATGTTCTGATTCTGATACTTTTCCTATCTATTTAAGCCAAAGCTTACTTGAGCTAATGCAAGGTGCTATGGGATACCTGATACTGAATTGTGGGAAGAATATAATACACTTAAGTAACATAACTTCCCAGCATTTATGTTAATATTATGCCTCACATATATGCCACCAATCCTGCAAACACTTAGGCACATAATTAACTTTAGGCACCTGAATAGCTTCAATTAAATGAAAGTCAGTTGGATTTAGGAGCCTAAATACCTAAAGTCACCTTTGAAAATAGACTAAGCCAAGTGTGTGCTTTTGAAAATTTTACTCAAGACCATAGAATCATAGAATATAGAATATCAGAGTTGAAAGGGACCTCAGGAGGTCATCTAGTCCAATCCCCTGCTCAAAGCAGGACCAATCCCCAACTAATGATCTGTAATCATTAAAATATTCCATTCATACATTTATAAAGAGTCCTATGCTTAGGGTGACCAGATGTCCCATTTTTATAGGGACAGTCCTGTTTTTCGGGACTTTTTCTTATATATTATTATTACCCTCTATCTCTATTACTATTACCCTCTACCCCCGCCCGTTTTTTCACATTTACTGTCTGGTCAACCTACCTATAGTGGAATTTCACAATCTGGGATTGGTATCAATGAAATGAAAAAGTAGCCCCAAATCATTAACATAGTTATGATTGTGATAGACTTAGGACAGCTTATTATACTTAAGTTTTCCTAAATGCTAATGTTTAATAGGCTATAGTTTTGGTTTTCTTTTTGCTATCGGGGTACTGTTCAATTAGACAAAAAAGTTTAAAGAAACTTTTAGGAACTACAAGTCCTTGATCTGTCTGCTAGTATTTGTAGCTGTACAAGCACATTTTGCTATTTTTTAAAAAAATATTTTTCTCGAATATTGGTATGGGAAAGATCCACACAAATAACAGGGGAACTGACTAAGACCTTGATCCAGTGGACTGGCTACAGAGGAAGCAAGTGAATGGCTGTCCAGTGCTGACAAATGCACAAAGTAAACATTAAAAATATTTATCCCTGTAATCCTTCTTTCATAGTCAGGCAACTCAACCTATATTCCACACAGTAGTCTCTCAATGACACGCTGTCCCTCTCTAGCAACATCTTCTCCTGCTCTGTTGATTTGTCTCAGTTACTGGTATAATGATGGCTTTTGATACTGATGGAACACGGGTGCTGCCTCTGTCCCCTTTTTTCCAAGATTTCCTCTATCTGTTGAACTCTCTGCCAGTAGGCTTAGATGTTCTCTGTGAACTTGGACCATCACTTCTCTTCTGATCATCAGAATACAGCAAGTTGAGTAGCTGTGTTTTTGTCCACTCCTTCATGGCGAGTTGCCTTTCTCTGCATAGCTCAACTAGCTGACCTTTCTTCAGCCATTCATAAATCATTTTTCCTTGTCTCTCATTTTACTATTCCTTTCCCAAAAATACTGAGATTTTTCCCTTCTACAGTGCTTGCTTTCACTGCTGTTGACACTTATGGCGGTTTACACTGGCATAGATCCCATGCACACTGCTGCCATATATGTCTCAGTTTCAGGGAAACTGCATCATATTCACCCTCCATAGTCCATCAAAGGCATCCATGTTAGACTGCTGCCTCCCAGCAGTCATGTATCTTGGGCATAGACCTGCCATCTCATTCCCTCCTGACAGTTCCTGGTCTACATTATGATATCCCCAGCAAGCCATTCTGCTAAAGGACCAGCATCTGAACTTAGCTTTTTTTTCCAAAGGTTATGACCAGTCTCGCCCCCAATTGTAAGTTACCATTCCGCTCTTTCAAAGTAAGGACATTTTTTCTTAAGGTGAAAACAGTACACAGAAAACATTTAAAAACAATAAAAGAGCCTACATGCCTCCAAAAGAGTTTACCAGAGGTCACCCCCAACTCTAACCTTTCACTCTGGTAGGAACCAGTCCTTTAAAACACGCAACTGAGATTTTCCATGCTTACACGTTCATAACCATCTCTGATTCAGAACCAGAACCTAGACTGTTCAGTTCAGTGGTTTCTTTTTAACTCTCAGGCCTTTGGTCTCCAGTCTCTGGGAACCCGTAATCAGCAGACAATGACCCACTCCTCAGGTTGTAGCTTCAAAAGCTGGGTTTCTGCATTAATCTCTCTCTAGATGTTCCTCAGGAAAACCACTTCACATTTATTGTCCCCAGAGTCCATTCTGGTCTGACATATTTTCAACATAGTCCTTTGAACTCCCATCTTCACATCTCTCCCTGGAGAGGCTACCTGCACTCCCAGCCCACAGTAGTACATGAACTTTGCCTTTAATACAATGGACCCCAAAGATACTTAAACTTAATTCAATAAGGTTTCCCAAGGATATTACAGGAATTTGTGATATCTGTCACAGTGATCATAGAGATTATTTGTAACAATGATAGGTATAACATTTTGAGACAAAAATGTCATCATTAAGGTGACAGAATACTTTTGGAGATCTTATGACTTACTGCTAGCCACTAGATAAAAATTAAGAGTCAATGCTTAGTGGGAACAAGAATTTACATTAAAAAAACCTGACAACAATTCCTCCTCTTCTTAGTCTGATGTGAGAAATCTTATACTAATTGCCATATCAAAAATGTAATACATAAATTAAATGGAGATAGTTCTTCCTTCATGTATAAAAGCATCCCGTAGTTAGTATGTCATGTGATTAAAAACTCCAGCATTAGAGCTGCTAATGTGCTAATGCCTTGGTTGGATACCTCATTCAATTCCTGTGAAACAAACAATACCATTATCATTTGACCTTTTTGTTGCTGAGCTGGTTCTGGGAACATGCAGAACCCTTTGCTTACATAGAATGCCAGAGGTATCTCATGCTAAAAGCTTGCAACAACTTCAGTTAAGGAGCACAGGCTTTGTAACTGGTGTGTGAAACAACTCTCATGCTCTGAAGATTGGTTTTTAGAGTGAGATCTCATTAAACACTCATCAGAAGGTTTACATATGCTCAGAGTCAGCACCTAAATCCATACTCTGGGCAGAGGAGTAAGCTGCTGAGTCTTATGGAAAAGTTTAAAATGATTAATATGCTGATAATTCTAGTTCCAATGTGTTGTATTGTTTCATCTCACTCTCAGAAAGAATTTTTCTAATCTGTGAATCTTGAATTACTGTCTGGAGCAAAATTATCATCGTGTTTTTCATCTTTTGCCTTCATTCAATTGTGGAATTTCTGTGGCTTGAATATAAATATTTGAATGAAATATTTGTAAATTACTAATTTTTCTTCATTCAGTTACTTAACTTGAAACAGGTTTTAGTACTAGGTCACTTAATAAAGATCTTCCTGTGTGTCTTTAAAAATCTGTGATTATAAATTAAAGATTACATGTTGTAATGGAATTGTGTAATGTGAAACATGGGAAATTTGTTTACACTATGCCTCAAAACTTGAAGTGGAAGCCAAAACTTCCTACTAGGTTTGATGCAACACTAGAATACTACTGGAAAAAGTTAGAAAAAATCTAGTGTGATCTGTGGAAATGTGTGGGAAATTAGAGAAATATTGAAGTACTACAGGTACTATCGGTAGAATACTCTGAAAATACAAACTAGTTTACTGCAGGAAAAAATTACAGAGGAGGTTTTTGAACAAAATACTGGGGTTTAAATTAGCTATTGCAACTCAAGAAAGAAATCTGTGGACAGTTCTCTGAAAACATCTGCTCAATGTGCAGTGGCAGTCAAGCAAGCTAACAATGTTAGGAACCATTGGGAAAGGGATAGATAATATAAAAGAAAATATAATGCCTTTGAATTAATCAATGGCATACCCCTTGAATACAGTGTTCTATTCTGGTCATCCCATCTCAAAAAAGGTGCATTACAATTGTTAAAGGTGCAGAGAACAGCAGCAAAAATGATTGGAGGTATAAAACAGCTTCCATACAGGGAGAAGTTAAAAAGACTAGGACTGTTCATCTTAGAAAAACTGCGAGGAGTTCGGTGGCACCTTAAAGACTAATGGATTTATTTGGACATAAGCTTTCATGAGTAAAAAACCCACTTCTTCAGATGCATGGAGTAAAAATTACAGATACAGGCGTAAATATACTGGCACATGAAAAGAAGGGAGTTACCTTACAAGTGGAGAACCAATGTTGACAAGACTAATTCAGTCAGGGTGGATGTGGTCCACTCCCAATAATTGATGAGGAGGTGTCAATACCAAGAGAAGGAAAATTGCTTTTGTAGTGAGCCAGCCACTCCCAGTCCCTATTCAAGTCCAAATTAATAGTGTTAAGTTCACAAATGAATTGTAGTTCTACGATTTCTCTTTAAAGTCTGTTTTTGAAGTTTTTTTGTTGAAGGATGGCTACTTCTAAATCTGTTATTGAATGTCCAGCGAGATTGAGGTGTTCTCCTACTGGCTTTTGTATGTTACCATTACTAATGTGTTTGTGTCCATTTATTCTTTTACATAGAGACTGTCTGGTTTGGCCAATGTACATGACAGAGGGACATTACTGGGACATGATGGCATATATTACATTAATCAATGTGCGGGTGAATGAGCCCCTGATGGTGTGGCTGATGCGGTTGGGTCCAATGATGGTGTCGCTAGAGTAGATATGAGCACAGAGTAGGCAACAGGGTTTGTCACAGGGATTGGTTCCTGGGTTAGTGTTTCTGTGGTGTGGTGTGTAGTTGCTGGTGAGTATTTGCTTCATGTTTGGGGGCTGTCTGTAAGCGAGAATAGGCCTGCCTCCCAAGGTCTGTGAGAGTGAGGCATCGTTTTCTAGGCTCTGTTGTAGATCGTTGATGATGTGCTGGAGAGCTTTTAGCTGGGGGCTGCAGGTGGCAGCCAGTGGTGTTCTGTTATTTTCCTTGTTGGGCCTGTTCTGTAGTAGGTAACTTCTGGGTACCAGTTCACTCTGTCAATCTGTTTCCTCACTTCCCAGGGTGGGTATTGTAGTTTTAAGAATGCTTGATAAAGATCTCATAGATGTTTGTCTCTGTCTGAGAGATTGGAGCAAATATGGTTGTATCTTAGGGCTTGGCTGTAGACAATGAATCATGTGACGTGTCCTGGATGGAAGTTGGAGGTATGTAGATAAATGTAGTAGTCAGTAGGTTTCTGGTATAGAGTGGTATTTATGTGACCATCACTTGTAGTGGATCTCTTGTGTGGACTGGTCCAGACTGAGGTTGATGGTGGAGTGGAAATTGTTGAAATCCAGGTGAATTTTTTCAAGGGTTTCCTTCCCGTGAGTCCATATGATGAAGAAGTCATCAATGTAGCGCAAGTAGAGGAGGGGCACTAAGGGCCGAGAGCTGAGGAAGCGTTGTTCTAAGTCAGCCATAAAAATGTTGGCATACCATGGGGCCATGCAGGTACCCATAGCAATGCCACTGACTTGAATCTATAGGCTGTCCCCAAATCTGAAATGGTTGTGGGTGAGGAAAAAGTCACAAAGCTCAGCTACCAGGTGTGCTGTGGCCTCATCAGGGATACTGTTTCTGACCACTTGTAGTCCATCCTCACAGGGAATATTAGTGTAAAGAGCTTCTACATGGATGGTGTATTCTACAGGATGGTGTATTCAGGAAGATCACCAATGCATTGTAGTTTCCTAAGAAAGTTGGTAGTGTCTCGAAGATTGCTATCTGGTAGGGTAGGGTCTGAAGAGAGAGTCCAAATAGCCAGATAATCCTGCTGTAAGAATGCCAGTGCCTGAGATGATGGAGCATCCAAGATTTCCAGGTTTATGGATCTTAGGTAGCAGATAGAATACCCCTGGTCAGGACTCTAGATGTGTGTCTGTGTAGATTTGTTCCTGCACTACAGCAGGGAGTTTCTTGAGCAGATGCTGTAGTTTCTTTTTGTACCACTCAGTGGGATCCGAGGATAGTGTCCGTTAGAATGTGTTGGAAAGTTGCCTGGCAGCCATCCTGTTCATGACGACTACAGCACCTCCTTTGTCAGCCCCTTTGATTATAATGTCACAGTTATTTCTGAGGCTGTGGATACTGTACAGCTGAGGTTATGGGGCAAGTGATACTGTTTGTTCATAATTTCAGCCTGTGCACATCTATGGAAGCACTCCGCGGAGCAGTCCGGTCTCTCATTTTGACCATGCAGAGTTCTTCTTGTAGTGTTGGTAGGAAGGTTCCCGTAGGTCAGTGGTATGTTGAAAATATTCTGTGAGTCGGAGACGGCGAAAGTAGGCTTCAAGATCATCGCAGAACAGTAACATGAGCATGGGGGTTGTGGGGCAGAAAGAGTCTCCGAGATAGGACAGACTCTTGCTGGGCTTAGAGCAGGCCTGCACAACATGCGGCCTGGGGGCCACATGCGGCCCTCAGGGGCTCCCTGTGCGGCCCCCGGGGGGTGAGTAGGGGTGGGGCAAGCCAAGTTGTGGGGTGGAGGGAAGCGGATGGGGGCGGGGCAAGGGCGGGGCTTTTCGGCCCGCAGCTGGTTTTTTTGCAGTAATTTGGCCCTCGCTGCTTTCCGAGTTGTGCAGGCCTGGCTTAGAGTGTGGTTGGATACATTAACTATATTGTTGGATGGGTTAGGGTACCATTGTTGTAGCCTCCTGGGGCACATAGGAGTTTAGATAGTTTACTGTCCTTTTTTCATCTGTAAAGAGGTAAAGTGTGCGTTGTAAATGGCTTGTCTCGTTTTTGTCCAGGCACATCTTAGGAAAGAGACAGCAAGAGGGGATATGATAGAGATCAATAAAACCATAAATAGTATGGAGGAAGTGAATAAGGAAGTGTTATTTATCCCTTCACATAACGCAAGAACTAGAGGTCACCCAATAACATTGATTGGTAGCAGATTTAAAACAAATATAAGGATGTACTTCTTCACATAATGCACAGTCAACCTGTGAAACTCATTGCCATTGGGTTTGTGAAAGTCAGAAGTATAATTGGGTTCAAAAACAAATTAGATACATTCGTGGAAGGAGAGGTCCATCAATGGCTATTAGCCAAGATGGTCAGGGACACAGCCGCATGCTTTGCATGTCCTTAAATCTCCAGCTGCCAGAAGATGGGACTGCATGACAGGGGATGGAACACTTCATAAGTGCCTTGTTCTGTTCATTCCCTCTGAATTATCTGGCACTTGCCACTGTCAGAAGACAGGATAATGGGCTAGATGGACTATTGGTCTGACCCAGTACAGCTGTTCTTATAGTCTTAACTCAGAAGCAACTCCTATCCTGGCAGACATCCACACCGTCATGTGGTTTTGTATAAATGTGTATTAATAGGTTTTTTATGCATTTGAAGATCATCTGCAAATGGTGTGGGTTGATTCTGAGACAGCAAGGGAGATGGAAATAAGCCATGTATGCTCTGGCCCCTTACTCCATTTGTAAACATGCATTAAAGACCACAATGTTAATTCTAGTACCCCAAAACAAGAGCCACTGACTCAAGCTCCCTAAAATCATTTTTTGAAGTCATGCCTCTTGTTTTACCTTGTTTATTTGTGTGCACATGATGATGTAGTGCAGTGGTCTTCAAAGTGGGGTGTGCACACCCCTGGGGGTGCACGAGACCATCCCCAGGGGTGCGCAAGACCCTGGCGCTGCTGCCAGTCCTGCCCAGGAGACCGCCAAACTCTCGGGCGGTCTATTTTTGTCCCGCCAAAATGCCGCGACGGAAAGTGGAAGCTTCCGCTTTCTGCGACAGCATTTCGGTGGACATACTCCCCCGGGGGCCGTGCGAGTTTTTCCTCCGCAAAAAGGGGCCATGGAGGAAAAACTCTGAAGACAGCTGATGTAGTGTAGCAACTCACTGTGCCTGCATTTCATGCATTTCTCCCTCTGTCATGCTTTTTGGCTCTGAAGATTTGCATTAATGAGTATTTGATGCTGTTGTTCAAATGCAGTTTGTGGGTGGAAAGTCGTCCTTGATTTCTTTTAATGATTACATCCAGAGCTATTCATTATTCATTTAAAAAACGTCTGCTGAATGCTCTGCCCTTGGAAAACCCGGCCACTTATTTAGGAATTTAAATATGGTCCTGAAAACCTTGCCTTCCTGCACAAATGCTTATGTACTAAAAGTTTGTGCTGAAAATACTGATAACTGCATCAAGCGTAACATGCATGCTTCTTTCTGCATTGCAGAAGGTTGCATGGTAAATTTACCTTGCATGCATAATGCTTTCTTTGGTACTAGTTTCTATGAATTTGCATGGAAATCTTTGTGCTGATTCCTTTGTTCTCTATGGCAGCATATAGCTACATTTAAGTATGTAGATATGTGTAAGAGTTCCCTTCCTATGGATATTTAGAAGGTCCACAATATGAGGATGGAAAGGTAAGAGGTTAATACTGTTGCACAATTTGATGGTACATATTTTGGAGTTTTGATCAATAACTGTATGGTTTTGCCCTTTGCATTCTTTCTTAAACTGGTGGTCCACAAGAGAGCTGGCTGGGAACATGATCTTAACTCTTCTCCTTGTTTCAACTTTTAAAAACCAGCTAAAATACATCAAATGTTTTCCTAATATGACATTGCCATGTAAGAAAGTGATGATATAGTCACATGGATACAATGTGATTGTCAGAGAGAGAGGACATGGCCCATGAGCCAATGACTGTGTTAAGATGCAGTCTGTTCTGAGAAAAAGTTTGTGAAACCTTGATTTAAATTTCTTTGGTGACTGATGTAATATTCAGTATTGCCAGCCTCCTCATGAGTTGAGCCTCCACAAAATCACTTGATATCTGACCGACCGGTCAGTCCTCATCCTCAAAGGAAACCTGCAAAACACTTTTGAAAAGATGAGCCTAGGACCTTGAATTCAATGTCTAATTGCTAGACATTAGAAATCATCACCCCCCTGGATTGAATTTACATTGCTTTCTTGCCTGCATATTTATACCTGCCTCTGGAGATTTCCACAAAATTCATCTGATGAAGTGGGTCTTAGCCCATGAAAACTCATGATCCCTAAAATCTGTTAGTCTGTAAGGTGCTACAAGACTCTTTGTTGCTTTATTAGAAATCATGATCTTCATAAAGATACTGGATTTATGGTTAATTACAACAACCTGCAATCCACTAATCTCCCCTTTTGTTCTGGGGTTACAAGGGTGTTAATGGGCCATTTCATCTTGAATGGTCCCCTTGAATATGTGCTAACTACTTGTGCTGTTAGAGCTTTAGCTGTGACATTCTTAGTACCTTTTCAGACCAGAAGAACTCTGTGTAGCTCAAAAACTTGTCCCTCTCACAGAAGTTGGTCCAATAAAAGGTATCACCCCATCCACTTTGTCTCTTTTAAATAATGAGGCAACACAAGGGATTGTATAAAACCAGGTGTCGTTGTAGCTAAACCCCATCGCCAAGGTCCTTTTCAAGTGTTCATAGTTCAATAACAGTTCAAGTTCAATAACAGATTTGCAGCCCTTTGACATCTCTACTTAAAAATGACCTGACAACTTTCCAACAACTGCTGAAAAGTGCTTTTTTGAAATGTTCTTTATAAAATAGGCCTCTCCCACATGATTTCATATTTTAAAGTTTGTCTTTACGTTTAAACTAATATTTACTGAAACTTCTGTTTCTATTTGACATCGACTCCGCTTACACATAATATGTGTTTCTTACTTTACTAATCACTTCCTTATGTGGGAAGTGTGAAACCAACAGTCTTGGCATGAGTTTTCTAGTTTTGTGGCTGTGTTTTATAATCAGCTGAATTACTTTTTAAAATGTTAGCTACATTAATTCGTTTTATGCTTTGGCTTTCTCTGTAATTTAAAGAGCAGTACACATAGCAGCTGGAATTGTTTTCTTGATTTAAACACTGCAGATAAAAAAAGTTTAGGCATATTTTTGAAAGTTAGGTTAATGCAAATATCAAGTATTCAATCATGTAACTTTTTAAATAGGTTGTTTTCTCATAGATTTCACTGATTAATCCATATAGGGAAATACAACTAGAAGTTCAGGGAGAGGGGGTTGAGCTCTGGAGGCTTGGCCTTTGCCATCTGTCAAGAAATAAGTATGCAAATAGGATTAAACACAAAACACATAAAATGCACTCCCAAATACAAATGTCAAAACTGGGATTAAGGACAATATTTAAAATTTTCCCTACATGGTTGGCTAACATGTTCCCTGAGGTATTTGCTGATTGTGTTAGGCTACTGGCTTATCAGAAAGTCATTGACTGAAATGTTCAATGTTTACCAGCAGTCATTTTCTAAACAAAAAGCTTTTTAGGCTGGTTCCCGTGAACTTCCACCAAATGTATTGCTACCATCCCAACTCAAGTTCAGACTTCTATCTCTGCCTCCTCCATTTTATTTTCCTGAGGGCTGTTGTCTTTTCCTCTCACCATCCTGTAGGTAAATTGTTTAGCAATGAATGAATGAATCAACATGGAAGAACATTAATTGAAGATACAACTGATGATGCATGTGAGCTTATTCAAGATAGCAATGTCTTTTAATTGTATTAGTTCCTTGGAGAACTTACTGACTCTTACATAAAACTGAACTCTCAAAAATTACAAATGTGTATTTAACTGGAATAATGCACTATTGCTACTGCACTCCAATAATTTCACCTTGCTTTTTACAATCCCATCTTTTAAAGAAGCAAAATCTAAAAAATACAGTCTGGCCAAAATTTTCAAAGTTACTTAGGCACCACAGAAACCAGTGTTTCAGATGCTCAGGATTTTTGAACATAAAGCAACCTTTGTTTTGGTTTATAAATATGTATTTTGATATTGAACTGTAGACCCTCAAATATGAAAAATAAAAAAAAAAATAACTACTTATCCATACAGTATATAATACTATATTCAGGTGTTTTGCACCTCTGGTCTGTCACCAGAATAAAATCACTTAGGAAGGTAAAAGAGTTGTAGATAGGAATTTTTTTTTTTTTAACATGTTCATGTTCTGAAGTATTTCCATTCTCATACCTCATCCTTTCTCTTAGTGTATTCCTGTCCTCAGAGGCAAATTTGAAGCATCTTGTACACACTTTTGGAGTAGGAGCCATGTTTATATGCTCAACCTAATACTGGATACTTATTAGGCAAAATAGTTGTAATTACTTCCTCCTCCCCTCGCATTGCACATCTTGACTTATCTCAGTCTCCACATGCCTTTTCTCTGCTATTCCCTAGCAGAGACAAGCATATCCATATCTTGTTCTATGTCACCTCCTTTGAGTGTCATCCCCATTCCTGAACTGGTGCAGGAGCACCAGTCTCTCCTCATTCAGGGTATGATTTTGGGAGCAGCAATGGTTTTCCCTTTTGTCTTTAGAAAATGCCTTGTGCATTGTGGGGACCACTGACTTGCAAATAATACATAGTAAAACCACTAGGATTTGTGAATGGAAAGGGGAAAACTGGCAAGTTTTTCTTTTAACAAGGCATAAGTACCTGTCAAACCATACCAGACTGAATCAGTCTGTGCTTTACTATTGGGAAGAGCACTATGTGATTTGGATGGCAGAGTGCATTAAAGAAAATTGAGGGCCTTGGTATCTGCCTTGCAGCATATTATCATTATTTATCATCTACACACATTTTTGAGGTTTGCATTAATTGTTGATCTATCAAATCTTAATGAAAGGGAATCACGCTCTCTTTCATGTTTCTTCAGCTAGAACTGTATTAATACTTAGACAGGGAACAAATCTAATTGTAGTGGGCATCAGTGCAGATATTGCTGGGATGTTTCTTCAGAACAAACCAACCAACGTTTACACATACGCCTCTATATCATTTTAGGGCAAGTTCTGTATTTTCTGATCACTGTGACTGTACCGTTAGGACCCTGCTTATGTTACTGTTTACTTAATGTAATTCCCCATTTTTTTCTTTCTTTCTTTCTCTATATTAAATGTATAAAGTAGTTCGTGTGTCTTGAGCAGCTGTACCAGGAAGATTTTTAACTATTATTTTTTAAAATTGAAGAGTATATTAAAAAAAGAGACACTCCAATAAGTTTAAATTACTTAATGCTGCACATCCTTGGAAACCTAATCACTTCCAGATGGAGCTATTCATACTTCTAAGAGAGCACTAATTTGAAAGTGAATTGGGGTTTTTGGTATATTCATCTTAGAGTACCCTTGTACATTACAGAACCAAAGTCCTTAAAAAATTAAGCAATCTACTTTTGAAAATAAGTAGTCTAAAAATAAACTTTATTTAAATTGTTCCCATGTAAAATAGATTTTTTTTTTCCCCTGACACTGATCGTGTGATATGCATATACATCCTTCTGAGACTACAGTAATCACTGAAGGCAAAGGATGTGGAGGAGTGGCAGAGGGATAATGAAGTAAAATGCCTTAACCTTTTCTGTGGGAAGGTAATCAGTATGTAGGCAAAAGTGAAATGTGTTTAGAGTTGCTGAGGGATGTTTACTAGCTTTGCTGAACATCATGTCTCCTGTAAAACCATTTCTCTTCAAATGTTTTATTTACCAAAAAAAGTGTATTTATATCCTATATTCATAAAATTCTCCTTTTATAGATAATTATTTCCATTAATAATCTTCAGTCATGTTTTATCTTAGGGATTTTTAGGGTTTTACCCTGCCATCCCTGATGACTGTAATATTTGAGTGCCTTCCACCTAAGTTCTATAGTAGTTGCAAAATTCATAGTGGACTTTATGGCCTTATGACTTCATTCTAGGATTCTCAGGGAACCTTTGTAAAAAAATAATAATTTCTGGTAGGATTAGGCTTGGAACAGCTGCATCTTCCTTTCTAATATTGCTACATTATTAGTGTGTACTATTGACTAATGCACAAGACTCCAACTGAGTCAATACTTGGTGGTATTTCATACTGTAATGTCTCCCAAGTTGACTTGTTAATCCAGAGTTTTAACTATCATTTTTTTAAAAAAAGTCTCAAGTTGCTAGGGTTGCTAAGAAAACCTTGAAAATGTGAAGTTACTGTAACTGGCCTAGTCCTGTCTGCCTGAGTTTTCAGAGAGCTCTGAGGTGTGAATTCGCCTATTCATTCCAGTGGGTGTTTACTCAGATGGCCTAGGAGACCTTTTAAATTTTCCTTTTGTTAACTTTTATACTGCTCATTTAAACTTAAGAAAGCAGAGGCAGTATCACATGGAGACAACTTGAACAATCTTCTCTGAGTAAGGGTTCATTTTGGTGCCAATTTTGTGTGGTCTTGGCAGTGTACCCTTTTTTTTTTTTTCAGTCAAGAAGGAACTCAATCTGAGCCACACAGAGACACTGAAATCTACTGTTAGCACAATATCAATTTAGTCTCTGGAACAGTTATGCCCTTGTAATAATAAGAGAGAAAAAATAAATGGGATTTTAAAATATTGTGCTTTTTTAAATGCACAAATGCTTTTTTAATATGGGAAGTAGTTGCTTTTTTTGGAGAGGATTTATTGAATAATGAATCTTGTTTAGAGAATAGGCTCAATCTGTCATTTTCTGTGCATGCCTGGGTTGGTATATTTATTTGGAAGTTACTTATTTGAATCTTGAGACAATCATATCTTGTTCATCTGATTCTATCAGGATTTGTTGTCTTCCTAATACCTTAGCATCAATAATTGATTAAAGGGTTTTATTCTTAAATACTGAGAGATTTTAATTATCTGTACATTTACTTAGTTTTAATGATTTCCACATTTTTCACACACAAACTGTGTCAAATCAAGTGAATCGGATCATAGATATGAATTGACTGAAGCATATAATATATGCTTGTTTTTTTCCCTGTCCATTTTCAGAATTACTGATTTTGTGTGTAAGTAGAAGACAGTACATTTTGTATAATGGCATATGTTCTTTAAGATGTGAAAATCATATTTTTATTATCTCAGTTAGGTAAAGTACTGAATGCTTAGAAACTGGAAGACTGCTCTTACTGAGCAACTGATACAAAATCCATGTTTTGTTAATGGCATATATCCATTAATCTTTCCAGGTATATTTTTTCTCCCTTTTATAGTCTGGAATGCCACTCAAGCAAGTCACGAGGGATTTATAATAACATTTTTGATACACTAATTAGATTGTTAGCTTCTACTTAGTCAAGGATGTTAAAAAGTGATAAATAGAATACCATATTAACTTAATATAACCATTAAGCAATGAATACCAGAATATTATGAAAGCAAGTAAATCCAAGGTATTATATTTGGCATTCTCAGGTTATTAAAAATATCCTACATTTTTGGATTACTACTGAAAGTTTAATGTATCTGAAGGTATTCAGTAATACATGAACATGTTCTACGGTTTCCCTTTAGGAATTCTGTTTCAAGGTAGCGCTATCTAAAATGGATCATAGTGTAGATATGACATTCATGTTCTGATTTGTTGACTCAGGAACACTGAGTTATACGTATTTTGTTTGCTACTGACCACTGCACCAAGAATTCATTAAATGGAAAGGACTACTGGGTGAAATGCTAATCCTAGGTTGTGTCTTCCCATCTGTTTATCTGTCTAGTTGTAAATTTTCTATCCCACAGACATTTTGAGTGAAAATTTGGGTAACAGACAGCCACTGCAACTTCTGTAGTTCATTCATTCAGCAGAAACTATTATAAAGTCAGCATTTGCCAACTGTAACCATATGGTAAGCACAGGCATCTTCTACTTTATACTCAAAGCTAGTGCTTTCTCACATATTACTGAGTGAAAGCCATTGGCACGTGCTACATTTTTGATGATCAAGGTATTATAAAATGCTTTGAATAAGAAAGGCCATACAATTAAGGCACCAATATGGGTGCTCCCTGCTTGAATCCAATATGAAGGGAGTTAGACAGTTCTCTGCTAAGCAAGCCCAGTAGTGACTAGTTGCTTTCTGAGCCATGTAGGATGCTAATGGTAATCCTAATTTGTCAGCCTATAGCTAATAGGAAGGAGCAGAGGGAGGCCAAAACCCTTGTGCCATTGATAAAATCATGGTAGCATGTTCACCAAAGGTTGGTGAGAGATGTGTTCACTAGTAGTATCACATCAAGTTCTCAGCACAATGATTTTTACTGCTTCCATGATAATAGGTGCAGTCAGCATATAATGCCATGGCATAGTCTATTCTGGGTATAAACTATGGAGCCTAATATAGTCCAAATCACATATTCAAAAATCTGTAAGTAAGTCTTATGTATAGGGCTCACTAGAAAGTGATCACTGTTAGAGTGTAGTCTATCATGACCCACAGGACTTGAACCCAAGCCCTCGGGGTTCATGGAACAGACACACTCCAACGCTTTACCTGGCAGCTTGCTTACCTAGGACCCACGAAGCCCAGCCTCAATGTGAGGCTCAGCCCCTGAGGTCTAATCGGTGGAGTCCCAGAGTAGCTGATGGTCTCACTTCCTCTACTTAAGCCAGCAGCAGGACCGGGAAGCTGTCCAAACAGCTGGGCTCCAACTTGCCCAGAATTGTGTGCTTCCTGCTTCTGTGCCACTGGCTATTTTTCTGGCATCCTGACCCAGCTTGACTCTTGGTTTCTGACTTGTGCGTAATGACCTCCAGTCTGGCTCCTGCCTCTGACCCTTTGATATTCTGACCTGATCTAAGTCTGATTCCCTATTCACGGTTCTGATCTTCAATTTGTATCCTGCTTCTCGTCCTCTGGAATCCTGACCCAGTCAACTCTTGACTCCTGCCTTGTGATTGCAAACTCTGACTCCAGCTACTAGGTCAAGCTGCCCACAACCTGGCCATGACATAGACTTTGTCCCATGTTACAAACATGGTAGAAAAAGTAGGTGGAGTGCATCTATGAAGGTTTGAATCACAATTACAGTGATGGCAGCACAATTAATCATTATAATATAATTTGTTTCGTGGTCTGATAAGCTGCCATTTTCTTTTCCATCCTTGGCTGCTTCACCATATATGCTGTTTTCTACTGAGAATACAAAAGATGAAATGATTTTTGAATGGTGGGCCTCTGTGCTTGAATCCTTTCCTTCCACATCAGAAGCCCATAAAGTTGTTCTCGATATTTGTTTTTTTTTAATCTTCTAGAATAAAACTGTATAGGGACAAGAAACTTCAGTTGAAGTATTGTTAGGAGAATATAAGAAATATTTGTAACTGTTGTTGCCTGGTCAGAATCATTGCCTTCACTGTCCTGAGGGCCCTTTTCACTTTTCACCTTCATGTAAACTCGCCTTAAAATTCTGTTAGGGGTTGTGAGCTCTCTACAAGGATGGTTTGCCCTGCAGTCCTGGCTCACATAATAAAAAAGAAATATTTTCTTCAGCCTGGACAAATTTCGAGTTTGAAGCCAAAATCTTGGGACCTTCTTTGGGCTTCTGTAGACTTTGGGAGGTAAATTAAAATTATAGCTATAACCTTGAACTGTTGTTTTGGAATAGACACCAATAAATATAATGGGTCCATTGGGAAGGCTAGTGCATTTTCAGATTTATGAGGGAGAAGAAATCAATAGTTTCCCTGAGGCTGTGTAAGTCATGAGTAGTTCTAGCCGTTTTATGCAAAGTTGACAGTATCATGAAATATAAACCCTTGGTTTGGATTTTTACCAGAAATTCAAGTGGCATTAAAAAGAAAAGTAAATGTTTTATCATGTGTCTTTGAGAGGTACTTTGTATTTCTTACCATTTTACCTTGTGAGTTCCCTCTAATTGAGCAATAAAAGACAGGTTGGAAGAAGGCAAGCTTGGTTCTCAATTCACTTTTCTCTGATTGCTGGATTATTTCCTTTTTCCACTCTCTGATTAAACTTGTCTGGCCTTGAGGAATCTTTATTTTGTAAATGCCAAGTCACACACATTTTCTGCTAATAAACTGGGATGGGGTTGAGGGAGGAGCCAGAGAAAGGATTAAATGCCACTGTTTAGAACAATTCTAAGTGCCTCATGATCTTATTAATATTAATAACATTAAATTGCAAATACTAGAATCTAGTGATGCAAAAGATCTATTGGGTCATCTAGTCAGTCACCTTACCAAGGGAAACTATTTGTACAATTGCAAGTCTATTGTTCACTCTAGTGTTAAACCAACCATGTTAGTAAGGAAGAGAGAGACACTGAACCTAATTAAAAGTAGTTTCACTTTTTTCCCATTTGTTTTGTTTTGGAAACAAAGCAAAAGATAAGGAATCCTTTTTATTTTTCTCCTGAAGAGAAGCAAAAGCCTTACTTCTTTTAAAGCCATTCTTTAAAAACTTGATCAGGCATGATTTGTGTTTCTAATGTTTCCTAGAAAGGTAGAAACTGGTTTCTGTTTTTTTGTAATCTAGCTCTTTAAAATATTACATACACAAGGATACCAATTATTTGTGAGTAAAACAAAAAAGAATGAAATTATGTCATCAAAGATTTTGGCTAAGTACTTTCCTCAGGAATAGACTTTAATAGACTCATTGACTTTAAGGCCAGAAGGAACCATTATGACCATCTAGTCTGACTTTCTTTGGCCGGCTGGGGACTCCTGCGGCTGGGTTAGGCAGGTCCTCGGGGCTCTGGCCGTGGGGAGGGAATGGGAAGAAGGGGCAGAGCTGGAGGATAGCCTTCCCAAAGAGGGGCTCCACCCACAGCCCATGCCTGTAATAGATCCATAGACTCTGGCTGAATTAGTGAAGTCCTCAAATCATGATTTAAAGACTTCAAGTTACAGACAATTCGCCATTTACACTATTTAAACCTGCAAGTGACCTGTGCTCCATGCTTCAGAGGAAAGCCAAAAAAACAAAAACAAAAAACCAACCCAACCCTGGGTTTCTGCCATCTGATCTGGGGGAAAATTCCTTCCCAAATCCAAACATGGTGATCAGCTAGACCCATGAGCATGTTGACAAGACCTGCCAGGCGGATGCCTGGGAAAGAATTCTCTGCAGTAACTCAGAGCCCTTGCCGTCTAGTGTCCTGTTTACGGCCGTTGGGGATTTTTGCTACTGGCAGTCTTCAGCGGGCTACATAGCATCAGAGGCAGTCCAATCGTATCCCTTCAAAAACTTATCAAGCTCAGTCTTGAAGCCAGTTAGAAATTTTCCCCCACAGCTTATGTTGGTAGGCTGTTCCAGAATTTCACTCCTCTAATAGTTAGAAACCTTTGCCTAATTTCAAGCCTAAACTTGTTGATGGCCAGTATATATCCATTTGTTTTTGTGTCCATATTGGTGCTTAACTTAAATAACTCCTCTCCTTCCCTGATATTTATCCCTCTGGTGTATTTATAGAGAACAATCATATCTCCCTTAAGCCTCCTTTGGTTAGTCTAAAGAAGCCAGCCGCTTAGAGTGTCCTCTCATAAAGTAGGTTTTCCATTTCTCATATCATCCTAGTAGATTTTCTCTGCACTTGTTCCACTTTGAATTAATCTTTCTTAAACATGAGAGATCAGAATTGCACACAGTATTCCAGATGAGGTTTCACCAGTGCCTTGTAAAATGGTACTAACACTTCCTTGTCTTAGCCTTTTTCATGGCCACATCACATTGATGGGACTCATAATCATCTGTCATTAACCAACACACCCAGGTTTTTCTCCTCCATTGTTGCTTCCAACTGATAAATTCCTCAGCTGATAGCAAAAATTCTTGTTTCTAATCCTTAAATCCATGACCTTGCACTTTACACTATTAAATTCCATTTCTATTACTCCAATTTACAAGGTCATCCAGATCTTCTTGCATGATATTCTGGTGCTCCTCCATCTTGGCAATACCTCACAACATTGTGTCATCCACACATTTTCTTAGCACACTCACTTTTTGTGCCAAAATCAATAATAAATCTGTTAAATAAGATTGGTCCCAAGACCGATCCCTGAGGAAATCCACTAGTAATCTCCCTCCAACCTGACAGTCACCTTTCAATATGACCCTGTCATAAACGGAAGGGTAACAACCCTTATGTATGCAGTAATATAAAATCTCTCCTGGCCAGAGGTACAGAATCACATACCTGTAAGGGATTAATCAGTTCAATTAACCTAGTTGGTACCTGACCAGAGGAACCAATGGGGGAAAGAAGACGCTTTCAAATCTGGGAGGTGGGAAAGGTTTTTGTTTTGTGCTCTTTTTTTGTGTTCTCTTGACGCAGGAGAGAGACCAGGGCAGGAAAATCTTATCCTATAGACAATAATGAAACGAGCCTCTAAGATTACAAAAAGTGTAAGTAAGGCCTGGTCTTCACTACGATTTAACGTCGACTTTAGCGACGTTAAGTTGACATAAACATAAACATGCACCCGTCCTCACACAGCTGCCATTCCCGTCGAATTAAAGGGCCCTTAAAATCGATTTCTGTACTCTTCCTTGACAAGAGGAGTAGCACTGAAATCGACCTCTCTGGGTCGACTGTGGCTTAGTGAGGACGCATGTAGACTTTATTGGCCTCCGGGAGCTGTCCCACAGTGCTCCATTGTGACTGCTCTGGACAGCACTCACAATGCTCCACTGTGACCGCTCTGGACAGCACTCTTAACTCGCTGCTCTGGCCAGGTAGACAAGAAAAGCCCCGGGAACATTTGCAGACAGGAAAAGCCCTGGGAACATTTGCAGGAAAAGCCCCAGGAACATTTGCAGACAGGAACTTTGCAGACATTTGTAGGAAAAGCCCCGGGAACATTTGCAGACAGGAACTTTGCAGACATTTGCAGGGAAAGCCCCGGGAACTTTCAGAACTTTGCAGACAGGAAAGGCCCCGGGAACATTTGCAGTTGCTTTCACGGTGGGTGGGGCAGGGTGGGGGTTAGGGAATGGAGAAAGCTACCCACAGTGCACCACTCCAAATGGTGCCTGTTGGGGACTCCGGGAACTGTGGGATAGCTACCCACAGTGCACCACTCCCTATGTTGACATTTTCCACAGTACTGTGTACGAACACTGCCGACTTGCTGTGTTTTGTGGGGACGCACAAAATCGACCTTATACAGTCTGTTTTGAAAAATTGACTGCAAGGTAATCGACCTAAGTTTGTAGTGAAGACATACCCTAAGCAAGGCAAGGGGTTAGATTATCTTTTGTTTTAGCTTGTGAATTTTCCCTGTTCTAGAGGGAGGTGCATTCCTTTTTTTTTGTAACTTTGACTTTAAACCTAGTGGAGAATCATCTGTTTTAAATCTTTTTGTTACCCTGTAATTTTATCACCCATCTTGATGTTACAGAGGTGATTCTTTTACTTTTTTTGAAAATAAAATTCTGATTGATTTTCAATGTCCTAAAGATCCAGGAGTTTGATCTGTGCTCATTTTGTAACCAATTGGTTAGTATATTATTCTCAAGCCTACCCAGGAAAGGGGATGAAGTGATTTTGGGGGATATTTTGGGGGAAATAGGGCTCCAAGTGGCCCCTCCCTGAATCTTTGTCTAAATCACTAGGTGGTGTCAGCATGCTGTCCAAGGACAAGGAAGGATTTGTGCCTTGGGGAAGTTTTAACCCAAGCTGGTAGAAATAAGTTTAGGGGGGTTTGCATGTGGGTCGCCACATCTGTGCCCCTGAGTTCAGAGTGGGGAGGTAACCCTAACAGGCCCGCTGTAGTCTCCCCTTGAACCAGTTCCTCATCCGCCTTTCAATGTTCATATTAATCTCCCATCTTCTCCAATTCCCGTGTGTAACTGTATCAAATGCCTCACTGAAATCCAGGTAGATTAGATCTACTGCATATCTTTTGTCTAAAAAATCAGTTATCTTGTCAAATGTTTGCTGAACATCACTTGAGTTTTATCTGGGAGTGCAAAGCAATATGCCTGTCCTATTGTCAATCTTTTAAAAATAAACAGTTTAGCACTGTTTTAAAGTGTATTTGAAGCATGGTCATTTGTTTGAACATTAATACTGTTCATTATACTGTGGTGTTTCATCATTGGTTGGATTTATCATTAGGGTAGTTAATGAGATAGGCAAGAATTTGTTTATGAATGGGGATTCCTACCTTGCTGTTGTTCATCCAATCACAGTAGAAGTAATGCAGGAATATTTTGAATGGTGACTCTACAATTGTCGTTGTGAAACTCGCATATTTATTTTGTATTTCTATTGTTCAGCTTGTAGACATTCAGATAATAAGATGAGGGTCATAGTAGAAAAACAAAGATCACATTTTCTCAATTTAAAAGTATACGCATGTGTGTATAGGTATATTTCTAACTTTCAACCCTATTTTTTTAGTAAATTGGTGTCCTTTGCCACTTGCAAATCACCATTGGATAAGAGACAGAGTCCACTCTCTCTTAACCTTTGTCACCACCTCTTTGGCTACAGGGAGGTGGCACAGACGTATATCAGGATAATATTTGCTTCTGCTGTTGGAATTTAGTTAGTAACTCTGCTAAAGATAGACAGGTAGGAAGGTAATCCTAAATCAACCCCCACCCCCAAAAAACCCAAAACTTTTTTGTCATCTACACTGGCTTGCAGTAGATTTGTGCTTGAAGTTTATTTAAGATATTATTTCTGATTTCTAAAGCCTCAAACAATTTGGGTTCAACTTAGACCATGATTATATCTCTCTTCATGTGGAAGAGCAGTAGTTGTACTTATCCTTGAATAGGCCAAGCTGAGACAGAGTTAGCGATGGAGTGTTCTCACTAAGAGGTTCTGGACTTTGGAATTCACTCCTCACTTTGGCATCCTATACTCTACGGGTTTGGTGACCTTCATTACGAATGGCAAGATAGAGTCACTCATTCTCCTAGGCTTTTCCTATGGAGGGGAGTATGTTAAACGGGTTGCAATGGTGTCTGTATTTATGGTTAAGAAAATTTTATGACGTTCGACTGTATTTCAAATTTAATACCTGTGTTTGTTCTTTTTCCAAACGTATTTTAGCTGTTTGGAATGCATACAGAATTTGGATATGTGCAACTGGAAATAAATTGAAATAAATAATCTTAAAGTAAACAGATAAGAGTCTGAATACAAAGCAGGCAGCAAATCAGATGAGCTTACACAGTCATTTTTCAGAGCAGAACCCGCAGTTTAATGTAAGTTGTAAATTTCATCAGATTAATTTATTTTATGAGCTGCATTTCATCCATTTATTACTCTTGAATTTCAAATCGTGGTGATGCGTAAAATACAATGCCAGCTAGGCAGCATGTGATGCCTTTGATGTAGTAAGAGCCATATCTCCTGCAAGATATTTTTGCTTGGGTAGCAAACTTTCTCTGTGGGGTGGAATGTGTCCCTCCTTCCGACTACATGACGCAATGTGTTCTCTGCAGTTCTGTTGTAGAGCTGGTTAAATATTGTTCAATAGATCTGTTTGGCAATTAATCCTATAAAGATTCTTTCTGAACTCCAGGCCATTGATCTTCTTCAATATCAGCCTTAAGGTAGAAGGATAGGCCATGTCAAAATCACTCCTCCTGGATGCTTTGCGATAGATCAGACTTTTAATCCCATGTTTAGGTATAACTGTCCAGGATAGCAGCTTCTATATCTGCAAAATAATGAACTTCATATTGGTCAGTATCCAATTAAACATGCTAAAGGTCATAACTATAAAAACAGTTTGTGACTGAACTAGCAACCATTTGTATTGCACTTATGTACATATGCCATATCTCTGTGTATGTATTATTTAAAACAAAACAAAAAAAAAATCCCAAATACTTTGTGATTGACTGAAAGCTCATTTACATGTGTAGGATTCTAGAAGGGGTTGATACCATACCCCACCACAAGGTTACAAACCTGGCTTCACTCTGGACATTTACGAAAGGGATTGGAATCCGTTTGGAAGACCGGGGGATGTTAAATGCCTCAGAAAAGACAATCTCCATTTCAACACTATTAGTATTTTCATCATCAAGCCAAAATTGATCAGTGAAGGCAAATCCTTGGAATCATGAAATAAATTACTGTACTCTGGGGGCAGTCATTTCTTTTGTAAATCTTGTACCTCGGATACCATATCTGCAATATATACCAAACTGTTTTATTTTATGAAGTTGGTGGATGAAGGAACTGTCTGTGGTACTAACAGACAGTCACTTAAAAATGGTGTAAGGTTTTGTTACCAGGGAATGAATTTGTGCACTAGTCATGCTACTGCACTTGCTACCTTGAGTAGTTGACCAATTTTTTACCATTTTGGTCTGGTAATACTTCTTTAAATTGGGTGATGGTATCCAAAGGTTTACTATGGTATTTAAAGGAGGGAATTGCACTAGAAACAGGTACGCTATGCAGTAATTTCCCTTCCACCCTTTCAGTAACAGAGAGATTGTTATACTTCACGACGCCATGGTATCAAATTGGAGGAAATCTCGGGAAAACGAAACCTAACCTCTTCTACTTAACTGTCATTCAGTTTCTTTTAGATTGGGAAACCCACTCTTTGGCCGACATAACTTCTTACAGTTCTGACTAGTGCTTCTGTGCTGAAGGATTTAGGCAGACTAATTTAAATTAAAATATATGCCATTTCCTTTATGTTCTTTACAGTAGATAAAATATGTTAATTTGTGTAAATGCTCTTCTGAGTGCAGATGCTTACACTGAAAGCATGCTTATCTTAAAAGCTGCATGTCTTTCATTCTTGGCTTCTTTTATATGCACAGTTTTATTCTTTTAAATGCATGTCTTAATATTTGAGAAGACTTTTTTAAGGACACATTTGAAGCTAAGTGAAAAAGCTCTCTGCTTTTTTCATAAATATTCATGAGTTCATAGAAAATCTTGTTACTGGATTGCTTTTTGCTTTTGAGGTTTTATACACTCCCCCCACCCTCTGTTGCTTCATTTCATTGCTAAAGATTAGCAAATTTAGGATATTGGGTTGGCTGAATTATTGTATACTCCACATCAGCTCTGTTATGTGAGATGTCAGTATGCTTACCTCTGTCTATTATCACAAATGTTTGTGCATCTTAATATGTTGCATTGCAAAATAAAAGAGGCAAATCAATCAAAATCAATGTGATTCTTCATTTTACTTTCAAGGTTTTCAGCATAATGTGCAATATTTGCTTTTATTAATGTATTGTGATTATGCCATTTATAAATAGAAGTATATTTAAATTACATTTGGGGTCTAATGTCAGAAATACTTACCTTCATTAGTTGTGAAGTATTATGAATGAAAAGGTGAATAATGGGAAACCTCTTCAGGAATTCCACTTTAGTTATGAATGTAACCTGATAGCATATATTTCTCTTATTCTAAGCAATGGTAAGGCTTTAATGGATATGCACAGAGCTCAGCTGCATACAACCATATTCCGAACTGATGTCAAACTTAATTTTGAGCTAAGAGGCAAGGTATTTGCCATAGTGCAAAATGGAAAAAAATAGTTTATTTTATGAGTAGTTGATCTCGTTTAATTGTATTTAATAATATTGAACATTGAAGAGACATTGTCCTGTTTTGTTTATTTGTTGCATCAGGCAGAACTTGGTGGAGATATTATATAAATCAGAAATAAATGTCCACTAATTACTTACATCAGTGCTCGCAAAAAAAAAATAATTAAAAAATAAAACAAAAAACCATAAAAAAATCCAAATAACAAAATTCAGGCATATACAATGCTAGATCCAGATCCATTAAATATTCATGCTTCATGTTTTCTGGGTTACACCTTTGATAAGTCAGTGACGCATAGAAGATGGACTATGTAGTGTGAAAGGGAGAAATGAAATTCACATTTCCTACCATGAAATCCACAGAGCCTGGTACTAGATGATCATAAATATATGACCAGTCAACAGCTATGTCTGTCCCTGTAACGAGAGCATCAAGGTAAATAAATCAAATATTATTTAAGACATTTTTCTCAGTAAGAGAGAAATATACAAGTGCTTTCAGGATGTTATTCACTGCTGATTATTCATTGCACACTTTTTTTTTTACTCTACATTCACTGAATTTCAATGTGTTAGACATTTAAACTTCAGTAAAGTGCTAGAGAGAGGGTAAAAATGGCAAAGGATTAGGTCAGTCAAATCTGACAATATATAAAGCTGAAAGCTGGTTGCATGCTATTACAGCAAAAGATCTGATAGTCTTTTCATTTTCCCCTTGGTCAATAGCTTAAACAAAAAGACAGCTTTGCATATATGACAAAATTTGTATTTAAATATGTTTGTTTCTCTTTTACATATCCAACTCCATATTCTTCACTTCAATTTTATAGCTTTTTTATTTGCAATTTAGATTCCTATTAAATATCCCTATCAAAGTAATGTACACAGATACTCATTTTGACAAGAAAAACAATCAAACCTATTCATGTTCCTTTTTTGATACGATTTGCCATAAAATGCAGACTGAAAATTATTGTAGCTTAACTATGTTTCAGTCCCCCTCTGTATTCATTTAGGCTTCTAAGCCTACTCCTGCAGCCGAATAAACCACTTACTGGTCCCACCAAAGAAAATCTCCAGATTTGGACAACTCTTAAGCTTCCACCACACAATCATAAATATATGCAAATTAATGGACTTATAATGGAAAACCACAGTGATGTCAGTGTGATAGGTTTGGGAAAATGTTGACTTTAATGATCGCTCCTCCAATATAGAGAAGATGGCCATAAGTGCAATGATAGGTGAAACCTTTGGAAGGCAGGCTGCAATAAAAGGTGACAGTAAGCATGTAGGACAATTGGAGAGATAAGAAATCCTACATGTTTCCTTTCATATTAGCACAAATCATTCCACAAAGCAAAAAGTCTTAAAAGGTTAATGCTTGTAAATGAGTATTAATGTGTGACTGTCTTAAAAAATAAATACAAGCACTTATATACTCTGTATTATACAGCTTGTGTCCAACTGATATAATGGACCACTTCACCTTAAATAGTCCTTTGAAATATGTGTAAACTATTTATGCTAAACAATCTGTTCCACCTTGTATTTAGTAGTGACACTCATAGTCACTGGTTCTCAAATTTTTTTTTCCGCAGACTACTTGAAAATTTCTGAGGCTCTCGGCAGACCACTTAATGATCTCTCCAAATGTTGTTTGTACTGTTAGCTAACTGTTGTAAAGTGCTTTGGATAAAAGTGCTATATAAAAAATAACTTTTTTTGTTCTACAAATAAAAGCGCACAACTCATACTTTAATATCAGGAGTCTTACCTTTCTAATGCAATGGATGTGCCCTCTCTCTCCCGCCACGACAGTCCCCGAGCTGGGGCTGGGAAGGAGGGGAGTCTCTCTCCCGCCATGAAAACCACAGAGCCTTGGCTGGGAAGGAGGAGGGTCTATCCCCAGCAGCCGCAGCCCTGGAGCTGGGGAAAGTCCCTCTTTCTCTGGCCACTGCAGCCCTGCACATCCCAAATTCCCCCTCCTCCCTCTTCTCATCCCACTGCCTCCTCCCACCTACTCCCTATTCTCCCCTAGGCCATCACCTCACCTTCCATGTGCGTCTTCTCCAGGGTCCCGGCACCTAATTGGTAGAGCCACACCTGCGGGGCTCCACTGTTTCGGTGGGTGGCCCTTCATTCTCTCCTATGCAACTACCCAGGCGTGCACCTTAAAGAGAAGTATCCATGGACCGCCTGAATGGAGCTCGTGGATCCCTGGTGGTCCGCGGACCACAGTTTGAGAACCTGTGCTCTAAGTTAGTTTCCCAGACCTGAAGAGCTCTGTGTAGCTTGAAAGCTTGTCTCTCTCATCAACAGAAATTGGTCCAATAAAAGATATTATCTTACCCTCCTTGTCTCTCTAATAACATTTAACTATCCAATCAGGGATGTGCCCGTGAGACCTAGATTTATCTCTCTGGTATGTACAAACCACAGTTGGAGAGAGAAAAATATGGCACTATAGACAGCTGCTAAGTCTCTAGTGTTACCTAATGGGAAACAATAAAATACATCTCCATCTGGGTACTTTAGCATTTATATTGCTTCAGCAATATTCCTGTCCTGCACCTCAATTCCCTCTAGTGTTAGCCTAGGATTACTGCTTATCCCAATTTTTGTGGGTTAGATTGAAGCTATCAACATAACTAACAGATGTTGGGCAGCAAAGGGAAGATCTTGATCTGCATAATGTCACACCACTAGCTGCTCCAGTTCCTGCTACTTCCTTCCTCTCTCTCTCTCTCTCTCTCTCTCTCTCTCTCTCTCTCTCTCTCAAAGAGCAAATAGTCTTTCTCAACAGCAGATTTTGAGTGAATTATGCCATCAGTATATAAGGATTCTGGTACTGCTTCCCCTCCTTTCAATTCTTCTGCATGCATTTAGGGAGAAAAAGATCTTGGTCAACAATACTTACATACAAAATATGAAACAAAAACAACAAAACAGATTTCTTTAGCGCTGAGGCTGCTTCATTTTGAAATGAACCAGCGGCTTGTGTGGATTTCTTTGCAGGAGTATTAGAGGCTGTGGTTCAGCTGGTGTAGCAGCGTTGACCAGAAGCTCTGAACCTGGGCAGAATTGAATCTCTCAGATTTTCTGTCTACTCAGAGCTCCCAGCCTCAGATGAGGAAGGACAAGAGAGAGCACACTAGGGGACTAGCCTGCCCAAAGCTTCCTGTTCTTTCTGAACAGCGGTTTCTGAGTGCAGGACAGCTGAAGAAAGTAGCTGATCTTGAAATCTTTTCATGGAACCTGTTTTGTCCTATGTTAAAATTGCTCCAGCTGTGTACCCAAGACTTCTACTCCAGCAAATGTATCCAAGTGGAATTTGCTTTGATAATTCTACAAATTGCTTTTATGGCTATTTCAAGTGTAGGTTTTGGCTCACTGGATCAAGCAGGGTACTTGTGCCATGGCAGAATGGAAGATTTTATTCTATCTTGCTCTTTTGACTCTCAGTGGTAGGCACCTATGAAACAAAGAGAATAAAACTTCTGTAACCCAGCTGAGTGTTGAAGCTAGATCTATGACCTTTTACAGTGCGGAAAAATATGTATCTCTTGTGGTGTATAAAGCCCTTCGAGTAATTAATTCATAGGATTTACACTTTGTGTTTTTGTGATTATGAACTTTCACGTATATGGTATAAATATCTTAAATCCCTATAAGTTACTAGTATTACCTGTAATATGAAGTTAACCCTCACCCTTTCTACTATAATGTTTAATATTACTGTTTCCTTTTACTAGGAAATTATTGTTATGGCATCTAAACTCAAACACTGGGCATGCTAACTGCACTGTAGAATCCTTATTAGATGCCAGAGTAAGATTTTTGGAGTTTAATTCTCAATACTAGTCTTTAGTAGGGTGCCATAGTGCCATTCAGGAAGTATATCTGGTCAATTTTGGTATTTCAGCAGTGATTACGTGGATTAGTTTAACATGTTAGAAAGTCAGGATTATTAATTGAGCTCTCACTAAACAAAAAGAGTAAAAATTAATCAATTTATTATTTTTTTAAATGAGCAAAGTTAAAAGTGGGAACTTCTAAGATCTGATTCTGACCTGCAGAATAACATAAAGGATTCACATTCATTCTCTCAGTCACTAACACTACTTATGCAACATCCGAATGCTGTATTTAATCTTGTATTAGAAAAACATAATAGCCTCTGTAACATTTTGCCCAAGTCACTGCACATTAGGGTGATCAGACAGCAAATGTAAAAAATCAGGACAGGGGTGGGGGTAATAGGAGCCTATATAAGAAAAAGATCCCAAAATTGAGACCGTCCCTATAACATTGGGACATCTGGTCACCCTACTGCACATTCATTATTTCTGATTGAAGAAAAAAACTGACTAAACTGGGTCTTTAGTCAATCCTAATGCTTAGCGATAGTGTTTGAGTGAGTAGAGCAGAAATTTTAACTGATTTGTCAGAGAAACTTTAGGAAATAATCCTTTTTTGACTGTGTTTTGTATGTACGGTACAAACCGAGACTGGTTTTAAGATTTTAATGGAAAACCACAAGATTTTTAGAAGCAAATTTGTGCATGGTTAAATGATATTTAGTAATGACGGGATTTCAAATCAGTGGTTTCAGTAATTAATTGTGTGATGTGGGAAGAAGGGTAAATGGTAAGTGGGGGGAGTGAAAAGTGTTGAGCAGAGGGGCAGATGGCACTCACGGACAGTAAATGTGATGCTGAAAGTGAGGCAAAACCAGGGAAGAGTATTGAACAGGGGGCTGGATATGGCAAGAGATAATCAGGACCTAAACCAGGTCTTTAGCAGTGGAAGTGAACAGAGTCAGATGTTAAAGATATCGTGGAGGGAAAAAAATGGGAGACTTTTGATAGCCCCATTGAGAAGAAAAAAGAGGCATGTACAACATGATGAGTTTGAGGCTGTCAGCTGGGCAGAAACTGGTGTTGCCAGTGCTCATGGGAGGGAAAGCCTGTGAGGACACATGAAAAGTTGAATTTTTGCTCTAGTTTCATTTGAAGTGATGGCATCAGATCCAGTGAGAGATGCTGGAAATGTATGAGATGAAGGAAAATAGTCAAGAGCAGAGAGGTGTATCTGAGTAATTAGGTACTAGTGACTTCTGCTGTGGTAGGTTATATAAAATTTTAATTGAGTAAACAAGTTGTGATGTAAAATTTGAGATGAATGCAGGTACAAAATTAACACATACAAAGTAGTTGGTGTATTTGGGTTAGTATGTTTAAGAAACTTAACGTAATTCCTGACACCATTTGGTATGAAACACTCACTGATGTATGCTAAAAAAATAGATGAAACGACTTTAAATTCCTTATAATTTTCAAGGCAATTTATTGAAAAAACCTGTGTGGTCTGCCTGCCAGTGCTTTAGAAAGGATGTCTTGTTAAATGGATACAGAAGGAGAAAAATTAAGATAACTCTTAATTGAACCTATACTATACCAAAACATAGAAGGGAAAATTCTCCCCTCAGATCAGCATGATGCTGTTCAGCTTCAAAATTCTGATCCCTTATTCACATCTATGGAATATTCTTGCATGTGGAGAGGTCAGGATATTTTACTTGAGTATTATTGTGGGATCTGAGTGAAGGATTTTATCCGTAGAAGTTTGAGCCCTTGATTAATATCAATACTGAATTGTGTTTTTCTGCAGTAAGATTGACATTGTCTAAGAGTGGAAATGAGCATTATCATGCCACACAAGAATATACTCTGCGCTGTTGTAATGAGTCACAGAATGGAACATTAGAATGTGTTCCACTTTAGCAGTAGCCCTTCAAAGCTTTTAAGGGCTGTATTATCTAAAACCTGTCATTCAGATGACACATTTTAACTCCTTGACACCAAGAAGAGCTGTAGTTTTGTAGGACAGACTCTTTTGCTAACAATAGACCAGCTGTCATTTACTGGCATTGTGCTGCCAGCACTGATTCTGAAATATAATCAGAGAAAAAAGGGAAGGCTGAGCAGTGCTGTTTGCAGCAAAATGCTTAACCTCTATCCTTCATTATTAATGCTGACAAAAGTAGTAGTGTAAGATCTGAGTAATTTTGTATTTAATACCTTGATATATTTAGTTTGCTATAGGCTAAATTTGTCAGGTTGCTGAAGATGTGCCTTGGGTCTAGAATATAATAAATTGTACAATTTTATCTTATTACAAAAGAAATTACAATAGGCTTGCATGGCATTGTACTAAGAATGAAGGTTAGGGGGTAAAAATTTTGGAAGCTCCTTAGGCACGTAAGTGGCTTAGGCAGTATTGAAAATTTTAGCCAAGGTCTCTGTGCAGGTGAGCTCAAATGCTAGGTTAGATGACATGACACAGGAAAAAAAAAGACAAAAAGAGGGTAAATTTACATAAAATATGCTCCTAAAGTTGGTGGATTCCTTTGCATTTAGGAAATAGGTTAGTGTGGGTCAGTGCTTTTGGGAAGGAGTGGGTTTTAAGAAGAGATTTAAAGGAGAAAAGAGGGGTTGTGCAGGTATCTCAGAAAGAAAGAGCTACCATACATACATAACAAATGAACACAATGCTGTGGTTGAAAATGAAGGGAGATTTGGCCCAATATCTTTTGATAGAGGTGTCATGTTTAGGGTGCAGTCCATACCAGTGAGAGGCTGTGTGAGGGGGGCCTGCTCTGTAACCCTGAGAACCTCAAAACATTCTGCTGCAGTAGCTTTCATGACTGATGCTGCCAGCGAGCATACAAGCATTCACTGAATGTGTGTGTATGTGTGCCCTGCTTCGGCACTCTGATTCCATCAGCTTGCCTGTTATATCCCTGCCATACTCTGGCCTCCACCAGAGTTGGTTACATCTAGCAAGATGACTTCAATACCTGCCAGTCCTGAATTTTCCCAGAACCGTGTGCTCTGCAATGTCCAGCCCTCTCTTGGACCATTCAGAGAGAGATGGTAAGCTTTGTTTGTTCCTTAAAAGATACAGTACCCAACAGCTTGTCACATTAACCAGAGTTAGCATTCACTTTTAAAGCAAACACTGCCCTAGGTTGATTTAGATTAAAAATTAAAACAATTTGTTAACAAAAGGAGATGAGATTTTGAGTTCAAGTATACAGGGTAGAGTTAGAAATGGTTACAAGGAAATAAAAGTGAAAAATACTTTCTAGAGGCTTGAACTTAACAAAACGAGCTACAGCCTTTTTTCAAGGCTTTCTTATCAACCTACTTTCCAGCAAGATGGCTGACCAACCCTTCTGTCAGAATCTCCAACAAAGTCCGAAGTCCAACTCAGTTCCTTTGTTATCTTAGGTGAAAGGTAACTGGGGGTTCTTTGCCCTTTCTTTATAGTTCAGTGAACCTTTTAAATGGATTCTTCTGAAGATTATGTCCCACAAAGTAAAGTTCATTCAAACTGTGAGGAAGGTTGACATGGAGTCTGGTGTGAAGGAAGTTCCATGCTGGTTTCTCCCACTCCCACCCCCACCCATTGGTGTTTAGTGAAATGCAAATTGATCTGTTTCCTGCAATCTCCCCCTTCCCCACTTGTTGTGATGCTGAATGATTATCTCCTCCTCTGGTTGGCTTGATGGTCCTGCTTACCTTCTATGTAAATTGCATTCCCATTGTCTTTTAACATACCTTGGAAATACCTTCCAGATGGCCAAACCACATTCCTTTGGCTAGGGTGGGATACTGTTAGCCCTGCTTGGCAGGCACGCTTTGATAATATAATTTCCAATATGTTTGTAATTTTGAATTTGGCCTCCATACATATGCCATGCAATAATATTAATGATCAGTATGTTATTAGCTTTCTGTTGACATCTTACATGGTACCTTCTAGATACAGGTTTTGACAGTGTGTTAGGATACATTCAACTGGTCAGGCCAGCTGAAACTCAATACAGATACCAGTGAACCTCTTGCATTCCTTCCCCCATAGTTCCATGAATTTTAGGGGTCAATCTGTCCCATATGGAGGACACAGGATAGGCACCAGTAAAATCTGTGCCTTTGTTTCTCATTTACTTATTTCATTGTGAGAACCTATCCTTAGCAAAGAGAGCTTGACTCATGGATTGTTCTCCATATTTTGGGAATTGTGTGCACTCCTCCCATTGGGGATGGCATAACATTCCTGTGGCAATTACAGTGGGTGCTTATATGGAAAAGTAATGAGAAATGTTTGTACTCTCTGAAAAATGTTAAACACATTGTCCAACTTTGCTCTGCTTTCTCTCTCATCTGTCGTACCCCCTTTTATCCTTATACTCCCCTGCACTTACATCTCTGCCACCTTGTTCTGTTTTCCAACTCCCATCTGCACGGGCTTCAGTTTTAAAAATGGCTTTTAAAATGGATGAACAACCAGAAATTGTTCAAACTATTAAATATTTTTCAGGAAAATTTTCTAACTTATGTTGTAGATTTTTTATTTTTTTTTACCGTGAGGCTTCACATTTTTGTTATGCAAAGGGCTGAATAAAAATGCCTAATGTTATGGTGTTCATCTGTAACAAATGAATTGTCTGAAAAGTGCCATCTGCTACCTTGATGAATAGGCACTTTAAAATGAAATATATGTATAATAAAGTATACGTATGATAGTTTGTTTTTATTATTTTTTCTCTACAAATTGTGCTCATTTATTTTGATAAATAATGGGTTTATCCAATAAAACTTTCATTGTGCTTCTGGTTTTGTCACAGAGAAAATGTCTCCTTCACAATTGCTATGGCTGCACTGCAGCTGGACATTTATTTTTCTGCTGTTATTATCTTGTGATGTACTAGTAGCAGGAATGCTGAACCAGAGTAAATCGATTAATAGAATCTTATCATGAGAGGTCACTTTTTCCTCCATAGTTGTTCAATTTTATGCTACTTTGGACTTATGAATAGCTGGACACCAGTAAATAATTAAGGAAAAAGACATAGCTGCAGAAATGCTTCTCTGATGGAAGTTTTAGTTTAACTTGACCTAGCTGAGCCCTGGTTTATGGTTTTCTAGCTGTCCATTCTGTGTAAGTGTACTGTGCTATCAGATGACAAAGTTCACCTCTGTGTTGTACAAGAAATAATGCAGAATATAGTATCAGGCAAGTTTTTCTAATAGATGCAAACATTGCATCATTTGAATTATTCCTGATTAAACAAAATACTTCCCAAGATATTATCTAAACTTAAATTTTAGAGAGATACTGTCATGGCTGGCTTCTTAGTGCCCTAAAATACAGGTTTTTGGTCTTATTAGGCAGATTTTGGATTTTGTTGAGGCAAACCTCAAAACAGGAGCTACAGTTTACATATGCATTCATAATTCAGTGAATCACATATCAGTTTATGAAAAGAGATGTCATATTACCTTCAAGATTTGTCTATATAACACAGATTGCAGCGATCAAGCATGGAGCTAATAAAGATATGAGTAACAGTAGCCAGGTCCAGATCTGAGACAAACTGTCACAGTGACTTAGTAAAACCTAGAAGACAAAGTTTCTTCTGGCTGTTAGTGCAACCTGAGAATAAAAGAGCTACCAGGGATCCAGAAGTACCCATAGATTGCCCCCTTATTGACCAAAGGTGGGCACTCCTTTTGAATAACGAGGAAACATTCTCATTTACATTCTCCCTGCTATGTTTTGTTTCATGGTGTTTTTACTGCCCTGTACATGGAAGTATTCTTTGCAGGACCTTGCTCCATTTAGGCCACTGTCTTTGGCTGGACAGTCATGCTCCTAGGTAAACACCACTGGACTTAGATTGCAATATTTTAATAAGTAGAAGCCAGGTGTTGGATTTAATCGGTAATTATTCTTCTGACTGTGTCTCTTAGGAAAATGTCTTAAGTGAAGCATACATTGTATATTCTACAGATAGGGAGTCTGGTGATTTGCTGTTCACAAATCAACTCAGTGTATGGACATATAAAGTTTATAAAATTTACTGTATTGTGATTTCTTCACAGATCACCCTAGGAATCAAGGCAATATGTATTGTACAATAAATATTTCTCTTGCTTTACAAACAAATCTAACTTGCTCAGTGTTCTCATTTGCTTGTCATTACTGCGCTTCCAGCTATTTATGAGCTGTGCTATTGACTGAGCTTTGGAACCAAACAGAAAAACCTGGGTGTTCATATGAATGACACAAGTTATTTTCTGATAGTTTGCAAGATCAGAACAGTGGAAATTTCCCCCACTTTTGGTTTAAATGTCTCTCTCTGTAGCTAGCCTAACCTCCCAGTTAAGTTGTTAAAATATGCTTGTGACCCACAAGAGAATGGGGGGAAAGTGCCCATGGTTGCATGTTTTCCAGTTCAAAAGCTACTTCTTGTGTCAGTACCGGATGTAACAACTCCAAAGAGTGCTGAAATATTTGATGTGCCTATCTGCGTATCATTACCCAGAATGCATTTCTGGTTCACAGCGTATTTTATAACAGTGCTGTTGGCTGTGCTCTAAGTACAAAATAAAAATTTGGGCCGTGTTTAGAGTTAACTAATTGTATTTGTATTAAAAACAACATTAACAGCTGCTGATTAGCATCAATAAAACTCTCACAGAGTGGGCTTTTGGAGCCATACCCTGGCCTTCTCTCTCTTTCTCTCAGAAGTAAATGAAAGCCCAAAATAATGTTGTTTTTCCTCCCAAGGTAGAAACAGCCCCCCAAATCAACATATATTACCTTGTTCTGAGCTTCTGAACTACAGTTAGCTTAATCTCTGATCAGTGCAACCTCCACACAATCCTGGCTTCCTCTTCTTGGCTATGTAAAGCACCTATGGCTGGTTGACTGTGCTGTAGCTTCCTTCACCTTTCAGATTCTTGATCCTTTTTCCTATCTGCATCCTGAATCCTGCTGGAAAGTACTGGAGAGGACAGGGGTATTTTTAATCTCTTTGGGGGGAGTGTTCCCACCCAGGTGCGGAGAGCCCTTTCAAGACCCAAATGGTTCCTGACACAAATGCAAGTTTGGAGAGTTAGTTATTCACAAAAGTTGTGCACATTCATATGCACCTAAGATAATTACAAAAATAATGATGGTGTTTGTGCATGCATGTACAAATCTGGCATTTATGTCTGTTTACAACCAATTATCAATGACACACAACTAACTTTGCAAAATTGGCCCTTTTCCTTCTTTTAAACAGTGTGCTAAATTAATAAATGGCAGACTGGGAGGTGATTTTAAAGGACATTTTAATTAGTCTACTGTACCAAATTAATGTAGTCCATAATCATCAATAATCCGTGTTAAAAAAATAAATTTCTATTTGAGATTTCTGAATTTGTTGAGTTGGTTATCTACTAGAAGTAGTTTGAGCTTTGATGACATGAATGTTCAGTAATTAGCAGAGACTCAATGAGTATTCGGACTTTTGTGATTGAAGAGCAAAATTGTATATCTTGACCTGTTTTTTTTTTTGTTTGTTTGTTTGTTTTTTTTGGTGATATTTTGTTTTTGTTACTCAATTGTTATATAGAACCTTTCCTGCCTTCACAGAATATCAAATTTACAGCTGCTGTCCTTAGTCACTTTTGGCAGTGTGATTCTTATTTTCACACCTTTTTGAAAGTGTGAAATCATGTTTGCCAAAACATATAATGCATGAATATTTCCCATTTAAAGCCAGAACAATGATTCATGAAGCTTTAAGTATATATTATTGAGATATATGATTGTGACTCCTCTAAACCTTTCCCTGGAATGGCCATGACCTTTTAAAATGTGGTGTGAATACAAAACCACGTGAGTTTCCCTTCATTTAATGATTGTTAATTTACTACATTGCAGAAAATATCATTTATAAGTGTAGCCTAGGTAAGTCCTTTTCCTTAATCAGGCAACATAATAGCCCTTGTCTTCAAAATGAACATGAACCCAATTCATCGTGGCCTCCAGTGCATAGCGGGGAAATCTAGTAAAGCCATTCAAATTGAACCCAAGAGTGTGGACTTGAATCCATTGTTATAACCAGTAGATCTCATACTCTCCACTTTTTCTTGATCTCTTTTCTCCTTATCATTTCTTTCACCTTTTTCTTTTCCTTATAAATTGCTTCTGATGGATCATAGCTGCAGATGAGGCCAGATGCTCTTCTGGTGTAAATCAGTCGAGTTCCATCTAGCTCAATGGAAGTAGGCCAGTTTATACCTGGTCAAGATCTATCACTTAATGTATTACATACTGAGAGATGTAATATCTAAACATGTTAAATAGTTTTTGTGCAAGACTCTCCATCAAATCAAAACACTGATTTCAGAAGTTTAAACAAACAAGTTTTTAAAATTGGTTAATTTTAAACTTTTGGATAAAATTGTCATGACAATTTTATCAACACAGGCACAAAATCAGTTTGCTCACTCTTTACTATGATGACAATATTGAAAAAATGAATTATATTTTACTCATGTCAAAACATTTTCCCACAGACTCCCAAAGCTGAATAAGCAAGGTTAATTTTTCTAGGCTTATTTAACCCCTACCAAAAATGGGAGAAAACTTTCTTGGAAGAGATGGTGTATTAAAGAAAATACTGCATATAGTTTAAATGCAATATGGTAGGGATTTGTGAATAAAATCGTTGAGAACTATAATTGTTTGCACCACATTTTTTTCTGTGGAAAAAGTGTTCCACACAATGATGAATATAACAGTTTCAGCAATGAGAATGAATAGCTCTACTGTATTTTAGATACACTATACATTCTATATATGCCAGAAAAAACACATTGTAGAGTACATCTGTGTGTAACTTAAATAATTATTCCATTTGTGTCCTGTAGAGGATACTCATCTTTTAGTATTTTGTGAAAGAGGAATACCATAGTGAATTAGTACTTCCTATAAAGTCAAGAAAATCTCCAAACTTTATGTTGCTCTTCAAAGATTTTAGTTCATACTCATCGTGCCTTCACATGTGCCTTCACATTTTTAAATGTCTATTGAACACATCTGAAGTTAAGACTTGTATTGCCTACAGTCAAAGTGCAAATCGTTGGAAAAAATGTGGTGCTTATAAGATCTAATTGCATCTGATGTTAAAAAGCTGTTTGACATCTAAGAGGAGATAACAAATGTTTTCACACTTTAATGTTCAAATTCTGTAAACTGCCTTCACACCAATTACATTGCTGTAACCCACAAAGTGACCTTTTTCTTTAGAGCTTGAGCTGCTCTTTATTGTTAATTTCCATACTGGAATTATTTCATATAGAGACACTGACTAGATATATTGTAAGACACTGGATTTGCCTGCATTATACGTTTCTATCATGAATGACTGTACAGGCTTCACTTGGAATTAATATACCCTTACTTTTTCATAAGAACTGAAATCCAAAATATATTGCCAGTTAAGTAATAGTGTCTGCAATTAAAGTTCAAGATGACCATAAAAGAATCAAAGTAACTTCTACAATTGCATAGCTCATCAGTTAAGATGTACGTTTCATTGAACAAATGACAGTTGTGCATCACATCTGAATTGGTGTTTTTTGTTAAACCTGGATTTTCTTTCCAGGGCTATGGATCAATATGAAGGTGATCAGCATTGTCATCTAACATAGGGTCTGTTCTCAGCCATTTTCATGTGTCACTGGTTTTGATAATCAGATTGGTTTTAAGAGTATGTACAGTGCCTATTTATTGTAATGCTGTTGTTTAGGGTTGTTTTTCTAAACAGAAGATCACACTAAATGGTTATTATAAAAATACATATTTGCTGAATACCCTTTAAGAAGCATAACTGACAATACCAGGCTTGAAAAATGTGTAATACCTCAAAAACATGCAGTGAGATTTTAAAAGTGTGCACTGACATTTTAGAAAGATGCATTCTGAATATTAAACCCCCAAAGTTACTTATCCTACAGCCTAGAATAAATATTTGATTTTGTCTTGCATACAGTGACTTTACAAATGTCTCTGCACTGTGGCGTGGTGGCTGAACAAATCCCATTGTCCTGTTGTGAGTAATGTTTTTCTGGGTGATGGCTCTTTCATTATTTTCCCTTCTGAATGGGCAGGGGAAATTGAAATGAGGAAATGGAAATAAATGAACATTACTGAGCTAAATTGGTCCACATGCATTGTCATATAAATCACTACTACTGGTGGGCTTCTGGCCTAGACTGTTTTCAAGGGGCTATTAGTAGTGAGCAGTAGGAGACAAGAGCCGCAGGAATACAGGACAAAATGAAAGACACAGTAGGAATGCACACTACTAAAATAACTATCCTGTTCTGTTCACACTTTGTTTAGCCTCTGGTTGTGTAATATTTACTTTAGGTTTAAGATTAGCAGCCATGTTAGTCTGTATCCATAAATAAAATGAGGAATATTTGTGGTACCTTTATCCTGCTGATAATGACCCATCCAAATTAAACAGCCTCTTAGAACTGGTATGGTAATTTACAACTTTTTTTGCTTTCTGTGTATATAAATGCATCTTAGTTCTGTGTGTTCCATTCTATGAATCCAATGAAGTGAGCTATAGCCCACAAAAGCTTATGCTGAAATAAACTGGTTAGTCTCCAAGGTGCCACAAGTATTCCTCGTTATATTTATTTTAGTTGATTAAATAGTCTGATAGACTAATATTTAATCATCTTCTTTCTTTAAAATAGGTGAAGTTTTCTTTAAATGTTTGTTGAGAGGACACTGTAAAGATTGGTATGACCAGTCTTTGCTCCTCACAACTTAGAATTTTTGTTGTAGGAGTCTTATGACTGTGGGCTTTTCTGATTTGGGGGAATTAAAAATATAATGAAGAAGTTCAGACTTCATTCAAATCAAAACCCACAACCAAACGTTCTACAGTTTTCTCTACAAAGGTAACTTTCAAAATATAAACCAAGCACTTAGGTTGGAAAGAACAAGTAGACCTTAAGTAGCATGAATCCGTTAGGTTTGGAATCTGTCCCAGAAAATCATCTTGCTGACCCTTTCCAAACTCTGTATGTAGCAATGTAATAGTGGTAGACAGGAATCAGTGGAGTTTTGAATAGTGTAGGTGGAGGAATGGCAAAACACTTGTTCTGCAGATATGCCCTAAAATACTAAGGTTGGCCCTGGCAGCCCCTAAGCTTGTTGGCCTTGACATGGTATCTCTTCAACAAATGCTAGATGGGATGGAAATTTCCACTGTTAAAAGAAATAAAAATGTAGGAGCATGAATCTGATGAACTGTTATACCTCATTGACTAACCCAAATATGAATCACACAGAGACTAAGCAAAATTGAATTAAATATCATACTACTGAACACAGGCCCAGCAGGTAGAGCTATGGACAGCATAACATACTGTGATCTTTAAAATGCTGGAAACCTGAGTTGGTGTTGGTGCTGGGGAGATTGCCTAGATAAAGAAATTGGATTTGAAACCTATTTTCATTTTGGAGGGTTGAGTTAGTGGCATGTAGGTTGGGTTTGTTTTGTTGGTAGTTAAAAAAATTTCAGAAGGGAAAGATAAAAGTTTTATTTGTCACCCTGGACTGACGTGTCAGTATTGAGACCAACATTGCAGTGCTAAAACACTGCAAGCAAATGGGACTTGAAGTATAATTCATGAATGCCCAGAAAGTATTCTTCATGTAGTCTGCCACTTAGCATTTGCTAGAGCAGGTTTAGAATGATGCATTTCTGCTTTTGTTTTTCAGCTAGTATTTTGGGGCTAGCATGTGACAGCTGCATAAAAACCCAAAACCACTTCCTTGGAAAGGAATGAAAAACATGAAAGTGACTTATTTCACTTAGACCACACATATATGAAGAGACATATTAGATAACAAGAATGCTAACTAAAGTGGCGCCAAGATTTTTTTTAAAAAAACAATACTTATTGGGTGACTGGTGGATTAAAGCATGAAATTTAGTATTATAACATCTAAACACAAAAGGTTAAGTGGAAAAACTTGCATGAAATTTTAGAAGAGGTTGATGGCTGGCTTTGGGTATGTGTGGGTATTTTCACACCCTGATTCTCCCAGCCCACTGACAGCTTTCAGTTATCAGGTAGCACAAGATTCTTTTTTTTTTTTTTTTTTTTTTTTGTTCTTCAAGATAAAAAACAATATAAGCAAAGACTATTAAATATCAGTATTAACTGTTTTCACTTACAAGGAAGACACATTACTGCTTGAAGTTAACTGACAACTGGAAAATTGTATGAATAAGTGAAACCAAATCCTTATATCCATGTGTATTTGTGCAACAGTGGGAAGGAGTATAAGAAATGTAACACAGAATCATTGAGGATTTTTACCAAAAGAAGACTTATTTAAGGCAAACAGGTAACATCATATGATGGTCATTCCACACTCAAATTGGTTTGACACATCTGTGTTGTAGAAGCTGTTGAATCTCAGGTATAAAGTACATTATTTTATGGCCAAAGAGAGGAGTTACAACTATTAAATTGTGTGGCTTCTCAAGATGCTATTAAATAAACTGTGGATTCTACTTTTTTTTTTTTTTTGGTTAATTTTCTTCCTTTGCATAGTGCTTCAAGTCCATGTTTGTTTGTTTGTCATCCCATGAATTGCAGTAAGCTACTCAAAGAGTAAGAGTAAGCAGAATTTGGCCTAAAATAATTTCTTATGAACAGCACCTTGCACTTTTAAAGGCCAGCAGCATTCAGTTGAAAGGAAGAACTAAGAAGGAGCCTGTCATGAGTTCCAACAAAAGCGCCTGGTTAGGGGGTTAAGAACAAGCCTGAGGAGAGCCAGATCGGGGAGGGACTCCAGTGACAGAGCCTGAAAGTCATCATTCTATGAAACAAAGGGAGAAATTGAGCAGAGCCCAGGAGGGGCAAGAGCTCAGTCCAAGAGGGGCAGACGATTCTTTTGGTTTTCTGTATGCTGGGACTTTAATACCCCAGAAGGTGTGGACTCTTATGTGGTTCAGCTGCAGGGCTAAATCACTTTAGCACAGAATGTGTGGAAAGTTGTGTGCATCAGTGAAGACCGAGAAGAGAAACTGAGGCAAGAGGTCCACAGTAACCCTGTTTGCTAGAAGCTGGGAATGGGCGAAAAGGGATGGATCACTAGATGATTACCTGTTCTGTTCATTCCCTCTGGGGCACTTGGCAGTGGCCAATGTTGGAAGACAAGATTCTGGGCTAGACGGACCTTTGATCTGTCCCAGGATGGCCGTTCGTATGTTCTCCCTGTCACGATGCCATGCTCAGAGGCTGCACTCTGCTATAAGCACAAAAGAAAATAAGTGTAATGGGAAATTGCAGTTTTCCTCAGGACTGGTTATTTCTCTTAATGTTAGAAAAATAGTAGGTTATTTGGCTATGAGTGACATCCTTTGGTTTTCATAGACTATAAAGCCAGAAGGTGCCATTGTGCTAGTCTGACCTCCTGAATTAATTCCTACTGCCAGCCCATTAGGTGTGGTTCAACTGCAGCGCGTCTTTCAGGGGACAAAAATCCAGTTTTGATTTAGAAATTGCCGGTGATGGAGAATCTACCAAGCTTTTCCAGTGATTAATTACTCTCCCTGTTAAAAATTTACATTGTAGTTTAGGTCTGAGTTTGTTTAGCTTCAGGTTCCAGCCATCTGATCTGTTATACCTTTCTCTACTATAGGAAAGACCCCATTATCAAATACTTGTTCCCTGCGCAGGTACTTAAAAACTGTGATCTTCACACTTTAACCTTCTCTTTGGAAATCTAAATAAACTGAATTCCTGGAATCTGCTGCTGTAATGTGTTTTCCAACATCATTTAATTGTTCTCATTACTCTTTTCAGAACCCTCTTCAATTTATAGAAGCTATATTTGTTGCTATATTGGAAGTCAAGAAAGAATTTTCCACCAGGTCATATTGGCAGAAACTCTGTTTTGTTTTTTCCATCTTCATCTGCAGCATGGAGGCCTGGGTCACTTCCAGGTTTAAACTAGTGTACATGGTGAATTCTCTGTAACTTGATGTCTTTAAACCATGATTTGAGGTCTTCAGTAACTCAGCCACAGGATAGGATTCTAGTACAAGAATGTCTGAGTGAGGTTATGTGACCTGCAATATGCAGGAGGTCAGACTTGATGGTCCCTTCTGACCTTAAAGTCTAGGAGCAATTACTCTGATGTGTTTTCATCATAATTCCAGACAACTTGGTAAATTCCGTCTTTCACAAATAATATAAGATGTATTAGAAGTGTGGCCTCTTACATTTTTTATTATATCTGTATTATTTTGTGCAAATCAGAAGTAAACCAAAGTTTAAAATAAAAATAAGTAAAGATGATATCAGTTCAGAAATTAGACTATTGTTATATACAGAAAGATGCAATTTTCAATAATCCTTACTTCTCCAAAAAATAGGTTGGCTTCAGAGAATACACCTGTATTTATTAAACTCATAGATTTGTATTGTTCTACAAATAACTCTCTTCTTGTTAGCTTAATCCCTTTGCATTTTCTATTTTGACTTTGTAGTTATGCAAAACTGTGTCAGCTTTCTGATGTGGATGAGTCATCAGGGAGTGAATTGATACTGTCAAACTCATTTTACTGTAGTCTGTTGAATTAATTTGATTTCTTTTCCTGCGGGGGAAAAAAGCTATGTCTTTATTCACTGCTGTAAATTAGCTAATCCAAAGCATTTGAACTTTGTAGGTACATTTGTTCGTAACGTCCTAAATCTGTTCAGTAGGTTTTATTCTTTCAAAGGTTTTCTGAAACCTACTTCTAAATTTTAATGGTGTATATACCACTACTGAATTAGCCAGCAATATACCAGAGAGGCAACCGTGTGTCTTTCTCACGCAATGCTGTGCAATCATTAATTTTATTCATTTCCAGCAAATGAAGTCTCTGCCTTCAGGCTCAAATTGAAAGGCATTAACATGTCAAGGTGGCTCACTGGCACTACTGCAGCTATTTCTTCTTGATTAAGTATCACATATTGACCAAAGATTTCCACCTCACTTCCTACTTAGTTAGTACCTACTGTTTACTGTTTCTTATTTGCAGAAGTTTGAGTCACCGATGTAACAGGAAAGCATCTCTCATGAAGCTCCAGCTCCTTTGTGCAGACTTCAGCTATACCAAGTATAAAGAGGACTGAAATGACAATAAAACTTGAAAGATGTTTTAACATTTACCCCACCATTAATATATTTAAGTTTGCTTCACAAACAAATAGGTTTCCACTATTAGTGGGTGGCACCATTGTTAGCTAGTCAATGACAGGTCCACAGTTGAATACGTACATGATAAATGAACAGCAAGTTTTGTACCCAAAAGTGGCTGATGTCCCCAGAGAAGGATTAGAAGCTCACAGCAGCACATAGCAATAGGAAGATTACACTGTGGATACCATCATTTTGCATGTTATGGGGATAAATGCCGATTCTCCATCTTCACTGCTATGAAACTGACATCTGTCATGAGTATTACATTCACATGCTGAAAAAGAATTTCTCCCAACACAGTGCAGCAGAGATGCATTGTGGAGTCAGTCTTGTTCTGCATTAACCACATTTATTAATGAGGCCTTCCCCACACATTCATCACATCTGTTGTTGTGCAGTGCATTGTAACTCAATTCACTGTAGGAATATTGAAATTCACCATTTGCTGATAGATGCTCTCTATTTCACTGAATGTGATGGATGTGGAAAGAGAATTGCTGTACACTGAATAGATGGCAGGTAAAAGCAAGCAGTCTGTTTTGCTCTGAATATGATGAATGTGGGATTTGAATGCCTGGATATTGAAAACACTGCTTGAATGGGTAGGTAGGCCATAGCTGTACTTCTGTTCTCTGCTTCATGCTTCTCTAAAATACTAGTCGTTTTCTTTGGTGCCTGCTGCAGTGCCAGCCTGCAGGTATAGAAGGGGAATGAGTCAGTCAGTTTTTCTGATGGATCTCCTAATTCAGAGACTGAAATATAGAATCGGTTTTCCTTGCTAAAAAGCAAGTTTCCCAAGCTCTTCTCCTTTGGATGACGGACTTGAAAAAGGACATGGATGAAAACTGTTCACCATAGTTCAGAGCTTGTCCTTGTTTTATTCCTGAAGATGATTGCTGTTGACAGTCCCTTCACAGTTGCCCGTGGCTGACCTTTGCAGTCCATACAACGCCATTCCCATGACAAATTACAGTTGTAGAAGGCAGTGCTACCCAGGCTACTGCTAATGTCATGAGGGCTTACAGTTAACTCTCTGCAGTTGAGCAAGTTCTCTTGCAGAGTGCCAGCATGATCTCTACTCACATGGAAAGGCATCTCCATTAACATAAGGTAGTGTGATTTGGTAGTCCAAACAAGGGATTAATTCCATCTTTGGCACTGGCTCCCTCTCCTAGCCTTTGCAAAATCACTTAAGTCAGACTTCCCAAACTTTGGTGCCTAAATCCTGAGGCGCATGAGTACCCACAGCTGGCATTTATGTCAGTGGAAACTGAGTGCTCAGTATCTCTGAAAAACAGACCATTTTTACTTAGGAAAGTAAATATGGATTTAGAGGCTATTTACATTTTCAAGTCTAACCAGTAGCACTTACTGCTTTTTTATATGGGCTTTTTAATTATTTAAAGGTAAAAACTGCAAATAAATTATTTGGGGGAGAAGAAAGGCAGGGGTGATGAGTGTATACGCACTGAGTAGCAGACTTCTGAAGAGCCATTTAAGCTGCCAAAATTACCCAGTGTGCCTAACCAGCATGTGTGCCTCTAGCCCACTCTAGAATCCTCATGCTGGCCTTTTGGTTTTGGCATTCTATTTTATTTTTTATTTCAAAAAAACTATTTATATTTTCAGAGTGTGCCTTTCATCTCAGCAGTTCATTGCACATTTTAAACATCAGTTAATTTAAACTCTCCACTTCCCCATGAAGTGGGCAGGCAATATTTCCATTCTACAGAAGATCAGAGGACCAGTCAGAATTGGTAATCATGCATTTACAGACTGAGTTATAATACATGTGTACAGAGGAATGGCATTTAGGTTGTGTATTCACCTTAACTTTCACATCTCCTAACTTTTCAGTGCCTAACTGTGCAACCTTAACACTGCATGAATATATGGTTCGAGTAATTTCATAGGGAGAGAGAAAACATCAGCTGTGGAAGACTGTAAGTGTGACATTCAGTGTCATTAGTGAACTGTGCGGTTGTAGATTAGTGAATAAATACCAGAAAGTTAGTGACTTGTGGCCCTTTAATACTTAAGGCCAAGTGCATATTCCTCTGTTTGTATGTTTATCGGTGTAAGTGTGTTTGAGTGAAGTCGGTCCCAAAACTTGCCATATTTAAATAACCATAACTTCAAAATGACTGAAATTATTTTCAGCCCTCTACATCTGCAGGGCAGATAAATGAAAGTAGGAATTTACTTATGAAGATAGGATGAATTCATGCTTTGAGTAGTGAAGGTTTTTAGTTTCCTTTTGTGAAGAATAGAGCAATATGAATTCATTTAGGAGTATTTGTGCTGTCCAAAATAAGTGAATAAAAATTGACAACGTTTTGCATGCAGGATATGTATGTTTTCATAGTTTAATCTTTGATCAAGCATTTAAATCATATGCTACTACTAGATAATGACTGCGGAGTAGTAAATAACTGATTTATTTTGTAAAGTATATTTGGTAAATGGTGCTTCAGTCTATTGTTAATTTAAAGTATTGTTTAGCTAGTTTGCCCTCAATTTCATGGATTTTTCTAGCTATTTGAAATTTCCACACTAGGATGTTCATTGGGTAAATCTTTCCCCAGTTATTTGAGTCACTTGATTTTAATCTTTATAATATTAATTGTTGCATGTGAAGTGCAAATTGTGGAAGACTTTCATACAGAAAAATCTGATATTTTTAAAGCATGGGCTTAAGAATAGTGAATGTTTGTGCAAAATGCTGAGTAATCTGTAGAGAGCCATAAAAGTGAGCAGCTGTCATTGTTAAGAAACATGTAACCTACCAGAAGACAAATGAAGTTGTTTTTCTTGATAAAGTGCAAAGTTGACAGTGAGTTCACTGCATGAGATATGATATGAATGTAAGCAAAGGTGCACTGACAGGACAAGCGAAGGTTTACTGAATAAAGGAATGTTACCCCTTACAGCTCTTGCTTAGAGAGCATATCTGAAACATAATCCTTACTCTGTTTATCAGTATGTCTAGGTATCCAAATGATTTAAGTGGTAAGTAATCTTTTGCAATGTGTGTAACGTAGTTAACTTTCAAACTTATTTTATTGGAATAAATAAATTCTGATAACTTGTTGAATGAAGCCTAAAACCATAAAAAAAAATCCAGATAAGAAAAAAGCTTTAAACAAATAAACATTTTTCTGAAGTGATGAAACCCATATAGCTGCATGAAAAACTCAAAAATGAACTGACTATTGATTTTTGTTGTCCAAACTGGTAAAATAATTGTTACTTTGTATGGTAGGGTTTTTAAGTTGCATTTTCCTTTGAGTAGATCTGTCAGAAAAGGAAGTTAAGAAGCAGAATCACTATAAATTCCATTACTTCCAATAAAGGCCATGCCAGTTAAAGGTAATGTACTTTTAAAGATATTGTAATAACGTTCTTTTTATTTTGCCATTGGAACTTCCATGACGCTGGCTTATTTCCACAAAATACACTACAACGTGTCCTACATACACAGTAGCATTTGATGAGAGAAAAAAAGTATAAAACTGGGGACCATGATTTTTTTCTTGTGTGACCTCTGACTCAAATTGCTGATTAGTGAAGTAATATTCCTTTTACGTGGAAAAGCAGTCTCAATACTGTTAGAGACTGTAGGACTCCATACATGAAAAGCAAATTATATTTCTTTGGTTGAAAAAAATCTTTAATCTGTAATCTAGATCTAAGGGCAAGTCTGCAATATAGTGCTACATCGGTGCATGTGCATCAGTAAAGCTGTACTGCTATAGCATGTCTGTGGAGGATGCTCTATGTCGACGGGAGAACGCTCTCCCGATGGCATAATTACTCCACCTTGGCGAGAAGCAGAAGTTATGGCATAGTGCTGGTGTGGACAGCACATAACTTGTGTCACTCAGCTGGGGGCTGGGAGAGGGTGTTTCTCACACCCCTGGGCAACTGAAGTTAGATCGCTTTAAGCGGTAGTGTAGACCTAAGAATAAAAAAAAAATTAAATGTTTAATCTTCTTTTCAAGCATTTTCTATTGCTATTCCGCAACCCTTACATTGTGATCTGTGTGTTTTAAATGGCATCCCATCTCCCATTTTAATGTCATTCTGTAGATAGGGTGTCCAGACAGCAAAAATGTGAAAAATCGGGATAGGGTGGAGGGTAATAGGAGCTTATATAAGAAAAAGACCCAAAAATTGGGACTGTCCCTGTAAAACCGAACCTCTGGTCACCCTATCTGTAGGACATTCGGCTGTATGTCCTGCTACATATTTAAGGGATTAATTAAATAGCTGTAGGTAGTGTGGTCCATACAGAAAGATCTCTTTTAGCACTTTGTGGGCTTATGCTAAGCAGTTATGCACCAGTTTACCTTCCCAGCATAAAGCATTATAAAAATGGATCTGGAATACTGAAAAGTAGACCAGTTACTGTCAATTAATGGTCTCTGCAGAGCTTTGTACAAGCAGTTCTCTTCATAAGGAATTCACGAGTGGACTTCAGATTGTGCCTGCCTAAATTAATGATATGGGATACAACAGTGTTTTCAAAAAAGTATTTATTGTTCTTTTGAAAGCCTGATTAAACATCTTGATGCCAGATTGTCATGCATTGGTTATATAACTTGTACCCACAGCAGGCATGTTTTCTGATATTTGTGAATCTTGATTTTGATGGTTTGTTAGGGAAATAAAACATTCTGTCTAAGATCCCTTTTGGGATAAAGGTCCTACTCTTGGGCAGGTTGTTTTATAATGGTGTGGTCGACAAAGAGAAAAAGTATACTTACGAGAAAAGCTATTTCCATAGGTTAGTCAATGCATAAGAAGAGCCACAACAATCTTTATGTATAATTAATAGATACTGTAGGTTTTGTCATATTTTTCAGTGTTAAAATCCTGTTTTTAGAGGATTAGAACTTAAATCTAAAAATTAAATACAGGCTAATATTTTGTAATACCTAGTACCTATGAGGAGGATAAAATCACTAGATCACACTGCTTTATAGAAGTGGGGGGAGCTTTGATATCCCCTTTGGGAGAAATGACCATCCAGACATGTGCCCTAAATTCTTGATACTTGCTTCTGGCAATGGCTGCTTTTCTCCATGTTGTTTATCCGTATAGTTTTCAGCAGGGCCGGTGGAGGATGTTTCGCGCCCGAGGCAAAACATCCACCTTGCACCCTCACCCTCAGCCCGGGGAGCCCTGCGGCAGCTCCCTGCCCTCCTTCCCCACTCCCCTGCGGCGGCCCCTCTCCACCTGGGGAGCCCCCGCATGGCAGCTCCCCGCCTAGGGAGCCCCCCCACAATTGCTCTCCACCCCAGCTCACCTTGGCTCTGCCTCCTCCTGTAAGCACAGCGGTGCCACTCCACTTCTCCCGCCTCCCAAGCTTGTAGCGCCAATCAGCTGTTTGATGCGACAAGCCTGGGACGGGAGGGGAGGAGAATTAGAGCAGGGTGGCGTGCTCAGGGGAGGAGGTAGAGCGGAGGTGTGACGGAATAGAAATGTTCTTAATGGTTCCCTCTGAGTATTGTGTGGGGATGGGAGACTCCCCTTTCTGGACAATACCTGAGGCTGTAACCTGAGGCTAGGAGGAGGATGGAGGAGGTGATACCTTCTGCCCAAGAGACAAAGAAAGATGAAGGGCTGGAGAGCGAGTTTGTCTGGAGCTGGCTGGGGAAAGGCAGGGAGGCACAGACATGGTCTGGCCTCCCTGGCCCCCAGAATGGATCCAGCTGAGGGGTCCAGTTCTTTGTACCTACAAGCTTTATTTTAGATCATGTTTCTGTCATCTAATAAACCTCTGTTTTACTGGCTGGCTGAGTCACGTCTCACTACGGAGTTGGGGTGCAGGACCCACTGGCTTCCCCAGGACCCCACCTGGGCAAGCTCGCTGTGGGAAGCACATGGAGGGGCAGAAGATGCTGAATGCTCTGAGGTTAGCCCCAGGAAGGTGGAAACTGTAAGCTGTGATGCTCCTAGGCCTGGAGCCAGTCTGTTCACAGGGAGGAAGCTTCTCCCCAGAGTCGACTGGCTTCATAAGGAGCAGTTCCAGAGCGTTGACCCGGGGACTTGTGACAGGAAGTGAGCTGAGGCAGGGAGCCATTCCCCTGCACCTCACCCCGATTACTCCCCTGCGCCCCTTGCCCCGGCTCACTTCCATTCTACCGCCTCCCCTGAGCATGCTTTTTGGCATCCCCAACCACTTGGCACCCTAGGTGGTTACCTACTTCACCTAGTGGTTGCACCAGCCCTGGTGTTTGGCAAGGAGAAAATCAACAAACAAGAGGCCCTGTCAGATGACATTTGGGGAAACTTGTTCCCTTTTTCCCTGACCTTGAGAAACACTTGGTCTGAGCATCCCTGCAAAGATAACCAGATACTTTTCTATGTCTGTGCTGGCTAACCCAATTCTAATGTTCTAACTCCTGCATGCCGAACTGGGCCTGATCAGATGCCTCAAACCAGTGATGACCAAGCCCAGGGATGGGTTGATGGGTAGGAGGGATGGCCTCAACTACAGAGATGATGAGCCTCTCTTCTTCCCCTCTGGCACCCTCTATTATTTCTGTATTTGTTTATTTGTTGTAGTCGATGTGCCTTAGTTTCTCTCTGCCCTCCAAAAAACCACCCCAAACAGGTCTATCATTGCAACACCTCTGCCCAGGAGCATGACAGGGAAGGACTTTGTGAAACAGTCTCTGTGGCGGTCAGCACTCAGCCCTTCAGGGACAGAGGCTTTGCCACCTAGAACCCTTGTGGAGGCTGGCTCTGCATTGCTAGGCCATCTATGGACTTTGGTTCTCAGACAGGTTGGTTCCACTGTTCTAGGTGCTGTAACAATTTACAGTACATGACAGTCACTTCCATAAAGCATTTACAATTCAGACTGTGTTGTGGGTAAGGCATGAGATAGTGGCCTACTAATGCACAAACTGTTGAGGCTTAATGTGCGGCAAGGGAGAGTTAGGTGAGACATTAGGAAAATCTTTCTAACTATAAGGGTAGTTAAGCTCTGGAATAAGCTTCCTAGGGAGATTGTGGAATCCCATCATTAGAGGCTTTTAAGAAAAGGTTGGTCAAACTCCTGTCAATGATGGTCTATTCTGACACAGTCCTGCCCCAGTGCAGTGGGCTGGATTTATCATCTCATGAGGTCCCTTCTAGTGCTACATATCTATGATTCTGTGATATGACTAATATTTAAAATATCTCTTATCATAGTATTTTCTCATCTAACATAACTATCTTCAAAATATCACACTCGTCAATGCGTCATAAGGAAATTTCATAGTCCTGTGTAGTAGTAAGGCCTAATAGTAGTTTATTTGTGTGTATGTTCCTATAAAATGGTTTGACTCTTTGGTGCATTCTTTTGGCTTTATTCAAAATGAAAAGAACACAAATGTCCTGTAAATATTGGGGGGTGAGGGAACTCTATTTGTCTGGGCCTTTAATATGTGCAGGTGAAATTATTTATTATTACCTGTGTTCACTTGGCCTTTTCTCACAATAGCAGGTTATCACATCATAACTGTAGGGTAAGACTTTAATTGCTTTCACTATATTTGGCTGAGGCTCAGTTAGAATAGCCTCCAAGGATTAAAGCTGTTTATCTGGGTATGAAGAATCATTTGGTTATCTGCCAAAGCACTCTTGTTATAAAGGAAGGCTTTCCTGTCAAACTAAAGAACCACACAGATAAACAGATTTTCTGTGCAGCTATCTTTGTTGTGTGGAGTGATTGGTTTAGGGTACCTGCGTGTAAAAACAATTGGGGTATGTGGTGTTCATCAAGAACTTGGGCTGACATATTAAGTATTTGTATTTTAATCCTTGAGGGCGCGTTAACATCCTTGCTTATCATAATGTTATGAATACAGTATCAAAGGTTTGATTTAGACTTTATTTTGGTATTTGTCTATTGAGTTGCTAAATAGGCTTAGCTGATGAGTACAGTTCATGCATTGCAATGCAACTGGTAGACCTTACTGAATGTAAAATAGAAGCTGCATGTGTAGAATTTTAGGAGATACCCAAAAATTTCTGTCAAAATAAATCCATAATGAATGCAGAAGAAGACAGGAAAGTTGTATTGTTCTTTTTTATGTAAAGCAAAACAGAACAAAACAAAAATTCAAATCAACCCACCCAAAACAAATAACTACACTGCACCTTTAAGCACGGCACGGGGGTGGGGAGAATGTGGCTGGCTGCCCAAATGAAGGAAACAGTCCTTTCTGCTGCGGGGGTGGGCATGAGAAGAGAGGAAAACTGCTGCAAAAGGGGATAAGGGGGCATCCTGGCAATGCTGACATCCCCTGGGAACTAGATGGGCAGAAGAATATTTTCCCTTACCATCTGATTGGCCTATGTGGAGTTGGGTTTTTTTCCGCCTTCCTTACAGGAAGTTCTGGAAGGGCTCTGTTCGTGCATGGCATGAAGTACAGTAGTACATATGTTGCAATTCAGGATGCAAGTCTGTGGTAGATGTCTGGTGCAGGTACTCCATAGGAACAGTAAAAAGTGACTAGATAAATGGACTGGAAACGGACTTAAAAGGAGGTGTACATTAAAGGAAAGGAATGGAATGGCATGGGTGTATGTGTTGGAGAATCCTATGACTAGTATGGCAGGGAGCCAGTTCCCCTTTCTTATAGCCCACCTTAATTCTCCTACGGGGGGGATACTAAGGTCTCAGCAATGGATTGGCTGCGGGGACCTGGATGGAAAAAGCAAAAGAGGCAGAGCTGACGGAAGCCCCCGGGATAGTTATGGAATAAAATTAGGTTACCTGCACTGTACTCGTTTATCTGCCAGGTAGTCCCCGACATCTAATAATAAAGTTTTAACCTGATTAGTGTCAGATGTTTTCTGTTCTTCTTTCGATATAGCCATACAATAATAATTGTAATGGATCAACACAATAGCTAATATTTAGTCTTTATAATTCATTGAATATTCTTCTGGCTATATGTTTTAAAGATATCTGTCTATGTTTCAGTGAAAATATTTTATAACAACATGTCATTTCTCCCCACATAATATATCTAGACAAATTCGATCATTTTTAAAAACTGTGAATCTCTTCACAGGAAAAGAGCAGATCCTCAAATATTAAATAATGACAAACATAGGTTTATAAATATAAATGAAGAATTTAAAGCAAGCAATTTGATTACAGTTAATGGAACTATTGTGAGTGTAGCAAGTAGGATTAGCCCCAGTATGTACATTTTCCCCCTAGGCCTTTTGAATTCCTTCAAAAAGATTCAACAAAGACACAGAAAGTTGATATTTTCCACGCTGTCAGTTCAGGTCTCATTGGAACAATATATTTAATTTATGAGGCTGCTACACCTTTGATGCACCATGTTAAATTAACCTTATTAAATGAAGATCTCTTTAAACATCTGTAATAAATCACTTAAAAAGATGATAGAAAGAGCACTATAACTAAAAATATGACAGTGCCTTAAGGTGATCTGCTTTCATATTGGTTGTAAGAGGAATCGGATAGCCCCTAAAGGTCTGATTTCTTATAAGTAGGATCTTTTAAAACAATGTCTAGCTCTAAAGCCTTTCAGATATTTTATAAGTGCCAGTTGCTAACAGAAAAGAGTGAAAACCAATATTTCTCTGGTCAGTCAAAGCCAATCATCTGCTATCGTGTCTCATCTTTAGTTTAAGTACAGTATTTGATCTGAATAGCTCTGGAAAACATTCTTCCCCTCTAATGATTGGAATCCATGACAGAAAATTGATCCACTGTTATAACATGAGAGGTGTTGTCTCTCACAAGTGCTTTTCATTGTGTAAATGATAATCAAATGAAATTTCACTGCAACTGGAATGGTAAAGCTATCACATATCCAGTAGAGATCACAGTAACAGTTGTCTCTCCAAACACAGAGATCACTTTCAGAATTTGTTTAATGTCATACTACAAGCTCCAGCTCCACTCAGCATCTGTACTAACAACATATTTCTGGACAATGAAATACAGGATATGTAATGATACTGTAATAGTGTCTGCATGGGGGGAGGAACCTAGTCCATTAGTAAATCACTTTTTCACTGAACAGCACTTAGAATTTAAATCTGCTGTCATGCTTCAGAATGGCATAAAATCCTATTTATCTTTCCTAATAGCCACTTTAAAAACGTTTTGAATGTAATGTGGGCTTAGTATGAAAGTCCCTTATTTATATATAAAAAAAAGAAAGAAAGACTTAAAAGTACTTTGGTTCCAGAAACAACTAGTAGGTTCTCAGATGCGGTGGTGATGACTATATCTATAAAAATAATTCAATTTTAGTTACAATATTTTGAAATGCAAATAGGAATTGTACACAAACACCATCATTGACTTAAACAGTAAACGTGCAATGGAGTTTTAGTGATACTTTAGCATCACTTTCTGCCCTGGTTTATACTCAGGCAGTCATATTAATTTCAATTCTGTCCTCCTTTAGAAAGGAAAAGGGCACCTACTGAAGACCTTGAAGATCTTTCTATTGACTTCTGTAGCCTTTGAATCAGGTCCTTATATCCACCTGGTCTTATTGGGCTTTCATGGGTATAACTGAGGGCAGAATTTTCCTCTTTATATGCCAAAAGACAAATTTTAATGTGCAGTCCTGTGTAGATTACCCAGTGCCTGACCCTGCATACCTTGTGCACCCACAATTCCCACTAAAGTCAGCCAGAGAGTGAAGGAATGCGAGCTCAGGCCCTAATGCCACAGGACTGATTGCTTGGAAAACTCTAAAATACATGCAGTGAATAGATAACACAGCAAAAGTTACCAAGCACTTTGATCATATTCAGGATTTTATAAGTTATACTCAAGGAATTAAAGCAATTACTTATGTTCATCAACGTTCGGTTATCTGTGCATGTGAAATGCAAGTGCTCTTCTGCAATTTAACAGCTGGATAATGGTGTACAGGTTTGGCTTAGTAGAGTGTGCAATGGGGAATGATGATGAGGATAATGTCCCTGACTTGTCCTCACTGCATTCATCTAGCAGGAGAGCCCCAAATGTGCAAAGGTGACTCCTGCATGATTCAGAGAAAGGAGTGAGTGATGCCATGATTTGCATCTGTTCCTTCCATCTCCCCCACCCACCCACCCCGTGCAGGTTTGGCCCCTTCAAGCCCTGTCTGCAAGTGCATCACAAGGAAATGCTTTTACATAGATTTTGGTTTTTAAAAAAATTAAAGGCTATTGTTTATTTCACAATCATTAAAGTGATTGTTACACTGCTTGCTAACATCCTGTAAATTTCCCCCTTTAAAAATTGGAAGTAGGTTAAAAAAAAAACACAACTTCTGATTCTACACTCTAGAACCCTAAAACAGACTAACACATTTAAACCTGGCATGCTAAATAGGAATTAATATTCTCCCAGCTAAGATCTTCTTTGCCAAGAATCAATCAAGACACGAGTTAAGAAATGCTGCCCCAACCTTAACAAAATGTATAGGGCCAAATTGCAAAAAACTTTAGTCACACTGAGGAGAATCTGACTCCGAGTAGCTCCATATATTTCAGTGAGAAACCTTTGGTATCCTTATCCTTCCTCATTCGGAAGGAGTGTCAGCTCACTGTAAATCACTGGATTTGGAAGCAGTAGCTTTAGTATTAATTTATAACTGCCATCATCCTCTTTAGTGCACTAATTATGTTAATTTTGCTAACTATTCTTGTTTTTGCTTTGTTTTTCCACAGAAAATCCTTTTTTAAAATATTTTTTGAGATGTTAATCAGCTATTTAACTGTGCTAAAATAGCCTTACATTCGTTTTGAACCACAAGAAAATCCCACCTGTATTCGAATGCCATGTTAAAGGAAGAGTTTTTCATTTATAAATATAAAGATTGACCTGAAAGTTTGTACTTAGTTATGATTAAAAATAAATGCTTTCAATGCATAGATTTTCTTAGGAATGTTTCTCGGCATATGATGATAATTCACCAGGCCGAGCTTTGTGGTCAGACTGGCTATTACATTAAATGTATTAAATATCAGTCTACAGGACTATGAATCTTTCCATGTAATTGCAGAGACCTTAATCTTTGGGTTACCTATAGTTTAGGTTCTTGGATGGAGCCCTGTTTGTTGATCTGTGTAGAACAAGAAGCCATTAACTGGAAGGGTCAAAGGATTAATGGAAGAAATATTTTCTCCTTGCCATTATCTTACAACATTCTGCTGGGAACTGAAGAAAGATAACACTTTTCCCCCTATCCTTGTCAGTGCTTTCTGAAAAGGTGACCTCATTTCTCCATGCCTAAATAAAAGACTAAATGCAAATGTGGAGACCGATAGAAACCTATTTACTCAACTGCCAGTGGAAGAGCTCACTCCTTTGTTTGCCCATTTCTGTAGCATCAGGTCACAACATTTCACGAAGGAGAAAGTTTACAGGGAATGTCTCTCTTCTAATTTCCCAGCTGAGATTTTATATGCCTTGATGTTTGGTACTCTCCTACAGTTCTGTAGTTAGTCTCTATTTTCGATTGTTAGATCTGTGGACAGTAGAACTCTACTGAGAGAAGGAGAAAAAGAAAGTTTCAGAGAGTATCACAGCAGAGAAGCAAGGTCTGTGTGTGTTGAAAGGTCAAAGTCCACAGCACTATACAAAAAATACAAACTGTGTGAGTTAATGCATAATATTCCATTCACGAGAAAACAATGTAAGCAGTTAACAGACGGTGAGAGCAGTGAGAGAAACTCACTGAAAAGATTTAAAAACTGTGGCTACAGTGTGGGAGCACCATATTACAACACATATGGCAGCATCTGTAGACGTGGGCCATGGCATATGGAAACGTGTAGCAAGGTTTTTTGACCCCTTAACAGCCCGAGATTTACACCCACCATTTGCAGATGGTCCTTATATACTTAGACATCCACTCATACACTTAAATGTGTCACTGAGGTGTAGGTTTCCACAGATAGTGAATTAGTGTTGCTCAGAGCCCAGTTAACTTTCTATTGATTTGCATGTATTCACAAGAGTAATAAAACTACTCACATGAATTAGGACTACTAATGAGCATAAGTAGTTGCAGAATTGGAGCCACACATTGTTTTCCAGAGTAAAGTATATGTGTATGTCATTGTCTTTGTCTCAATCTTTACCATATTTTTAGCTTGCATCCCCTTTTTGGAGTTTGTTGGTATTTTATGCATGACACATCTGGAATCTAGGTTGCTGTTCCTTGTTTCATTGTTGCAGGAGTCCAAGACCAAGCAGAGTTTTATTGCTGTCACCTTTCAGTGTGAGTTTTTAAAGCTCTTCAGGACCTCAGTGCAGATTAGAATGCATTGCTTGGAGCCCCCAAAATCTCCATCATTACCCTTCCCCCTTAGGGATTGCTTTAGTCCTTGCAGATACGTCATTATGTATTAATACAAAATGAGATTTGAATGGTTCTACCAGCAAGAGATGTGAGGAACAGGCACAAGCCTCTATAGTGCACCAACCAAGTATGGTGAATATTTGCTGCCAGGAAAATAAGTCTCTCTTATTTCCCTTCTTCCTGTCCACACCCCTTGATTCCTTTTTAACAATAGGAACCTCTGTTTGATATTAAACAGTGCAAACGTATTCCTCTATACTGTAGCTAGTTTCTTCCTCAGAGTCACTTGTGGTTTCTGTTAAGGTCAGTTCTAGTCATCTCCCTTTGTTTTGTCTCCACGCCCTGTGTCCTTGTTCCTAGGTCAAATTAATGTAACCTGCAGCATTCTCATGGGGGAATTACAGTTCAGCACTTCGATGCGCACTGCTATTTACACCCCTGTAGTCAAAGTGTAGGGCAGTGTAGACATACATGCCCTAAATATCAGCAGATGTTCAGCCCCTTTGGACACAGAGTACTGAAGATCAAGGCCATAGGCAAATTCCCCCTAGTTCTCCTATCCCAATAAGCCTGCACATGATCACTGATAGATATAGCCCAGATTCCATTCTCATGAGGTCTTTGCAGCAACAGAGATTTTAATTTGGTCTTGTCTTTCAGATTGACTTTCTGCAAAGTCTGGATGTCCCACATGAGTATTGATGCACATACGTGCAACTGTTTTATTGAGTGCTATATATCAGTATTCAAAGTTACTGTTTTAGGTTAAAGAAACGTCGATTTGAGCTAAAATAGGAGGGGTTTCTGTTAAGGGTTCTGCTGGACACCAGATGCCCAGTGACCAATTAGAAGCTATATCTACCTTCAAATACATTATAGGGAACAGCAACACAGATACCAGATTGTTGGGCTCCTTGGCAGAAAGCCAGTTTGCAGAGTGAAAGCAAAATATCATTTTGTGGTATACAGTTGTATATCAAGTGGGAGATTGGGACTTTTGTATAGAATTTTGGGGAAGTTTTTGTTGCAAGTAACTATATGTTTCATTGTGAAAGCTACATAAATTTATGTCCCCAAGAAAGTAGTGGTTTTTTGACAGTTGTAAGAAAACAGTACTTAAAATGGAAAAAAGAGTCATTTTTATCAAGCATTTATTTTATCTAGTTATGCAGTTATTTCTTTGAGGGGTGTGGATGTTGGTCAGAAAGGCATACACATAAGGGGAAAAAGCAGGATTTCATGATCTTTAATAACTGATAATAGTAATGGTTTTACTCAACTCATAATTTTTTATTCTCGCATATTATGATGCGTTATATTGCTTAGAGTTCCTGTAATGTATCCAATGAGATTAAGTCGCCCAAGGCAATTTAAGAACAGCTGAAAGACCTTTGTCTTTCTGAACATAAGTGATCTGTTGGGAAAACTTTTCAAACCATTAGAAAATTTTCCAGGTTAATAAAAATAACTTGAAAAAAAAAAGTTTTCTGGAAGTGTTAAGAATAGGATGAGCTTTGCTCTTTTCTTTATGAGACCAAGACCTTCCAAAAATACACACCTGGCTCTTTAAATGAGAGATGAGATTGAATAGCTTCTATAACTCAAATAATTTTATCAACTGTTTAGAAATATCAAGTTTGATACAAGTTGTATTTTCATGTATTGTTTACACATATATACTTGATAATTAGTTGCTTTTTCAGAAAAGTAAATCTATATATATAAATTGTGAAGGAATGCCTACTGTGTTGCATACAGTGATTACTGAGGCAGCCATTAACAGGTAGGTGAGATGGTAGTCTCTCAGATAACTGGATCACAGGTTATTCTGGATTTTGAATATTAACTCTTTAATACCTGAATTGCTCTGAGAAGAGTACCAAGCAAATGCAGAGACTTGGGCACAGATATAATATGCCTGTAGTGATGCATCTATTCACGAAGACAGCAGTTGCATTCTGAGCAGGCTGGTCTAGGCGGTGACAAAAACATGACTAGCCATTTTGCTGAAAAGAATAAAAGAAGTCCCTGATCTGAGGTAGTAGCAGGGAATGATAGTCTGATCATGCTAATCTCTATTTACAGACCCACCCCCCTCCGGCTGGGAGTGTGACATCCATTGTGAACTAACTTAGCAACCACATGGAATTGCTCTGGTATTGCACACAAGGCAATGAAAAGTAAAGTCAGTATAGGAGAGAGGAAATCGAAGTTTCTTGTGCCAAAAGGCACTGAAAGGAATTATTTAAAAAAAAAAAAAAAAGTTCATACTACACTAAATATATAAGACACCAGACATTACAAGTTCTACTCCATAGTACATTTTTTATGTCTTTCTTCCTGTAGTTTTTCTGCATGCATAAAAGGAAAATTAGGACCACATTATTTTACTTGCAACTTTAGGTTAAGCTGAGAATAACAATTCAACTTGGATAGAACCCATTGATAAAAGAAGGCAAATTGAAAATTAATGTATAGTATCAAAAAGGAAATTAAAAGAACAATCAGCCCTTTTCTCTCTTACAGATCATGCCCAAATGTACTTAACACTAGCACTGTCTGTTCATATAAATTCGTCTTGATTGCAGAGCTGTGTGCTAGGCCTGACATGCATTTAGTATATGAGCATACCATGAATTTCGATTGCCTCCAAATAATTCTCTTCTTCCTGTCCAGAAAGGTTGGAACAGCCATATGTAAACATTCACAGGGCATTCAGAGCTTGGTGAATAGGTGACAAATCAAATCACAGTTCAGCATCCAGGGTATTACATATTCTGACCCAATAGTGTACTTGTATTGAACATCTTTAAACAACATGATGCTGAAGTTAGTTTGAGGTTGTTGACAGTGCCAGCTTTTGCTGTCCATTGATTCACTAGCTCTGACAAGATAACTGTGATTCAGTAAAGCCAGTTAAGGATTTTAGTTTGAAAAACCTAAGGGAAACAGAATTGCCTGTGTTTTTAGTACTATTCCAGACAGAGAACGATTTAACTTATGTTATCTTGATTCCTACAGTAATTCAGTTTCCGATTTATTTGTAATCTCCATCATAATAGGATGAATTGGTAGTGAATCTGAAGGTGGAAGGCAATTTTGGTGAAAGTGATCATGAAATGATATATTTCACAATTCTAAGTAAAGGAAGGAGTGAGAACAGCAGAATAAGGTGTGATGGAGTCAGACCAGAAGGATATAGGAGAGTGCTGGAAGGCAGGTACATTAGTCTCAGGGTGTGCAGGTCCCTGTTCCCTGGATAGCCAAACAAAGGCTACTCCAGGCCAATCAAGACACCTGGGGCCAATTAAGAACCTTCTAGAAAGGAGTAGAAACAGCTAGCCTAATTGGGACACCTGAAGCCAATCAGGGACTGGCTGAATCCAGATAAAAACCTCCCAGTTAGTCAGGTGGGGTGTGGGTGTCAGGAGCTGTGGAAGGAAGTTATGCTGCTGGTGAGACTGAGTGGTGGACAACTTATCATACAGAAGGAAGGAGGCCCTGAGGTAGGGGTGAAGTGGAGTTTGAAGAAGCGGGGACTGCTGTGGGGAAGTAGCCCAGGGAATTGTATTGTGTTTTGTGGATAAAAGGTCAGCCATCTTAGCTGATACTATTAGGGTTCCTGGGCTGGAGCCCAGAGTAGAGGGAGGGCCTGGGCTCCCCCATTTCTGCCTCCCCTAATTAGTCTCTGAGATTGGGAGACAATAGAGACTGTGCCAGGAAGGATAGCTTCTCCTCACTGGTTTGTGATGAAAATGACTCAATAGACTGTGACCTTTTCTCCAGAGAGAGAAGGGCTCCGTGGAGGGTCACAGTGAGCCGCTGAGGCTAGTAAAAATCCGCCAGGAAACACAGGATCCACGAAGATAAGGACAGAGCTTTGTCACAAAGGATACTGGACTTCAAAGAAGCAGACTTTAACAAACTCGGAGAACTGTTATGTAAGGTCCCATGGGAAGAAAATCTAAGAGAAAAAGGAGTTCAGAAGAGCTGGCAGTTTCTCAAAGAAACAGTATTAAAGGCACATTTGCAAATTATCCTGATGCGAAGGAAAGATAGGAAGAATAGCAAGAGGCCAATATGGCTTAGGCAGGAGTTCTTTAGTGACCTGAAAATCAAAAAGGGATCCTACAAAATGTGGATACATCGATAAATTGCCAAGGTGGAGTGCAAAAGAATAGAATAAACATGTAGGAACAAAATCAGAAAGGGAAAGGACATACAAGGAGATAAGAAGTTCTTTAAATATATTAGGAGGGAGAAAAAGATGAAGAAAACCAGTACTTAGTGTGTAAGGAGAGTGAATAATTGATGACATCAAGAAAACTCAAGTGTTTAATGCCAATTTTGTATCACTCTTTACTAAAAAGTTTAATGGTGACTAGATATTCAACACAATATGAACAACAAGGAAGGGAAGGAATGAAAGCCAGAATAGGGAAAGACTAGGTTAAGGAATATTTGGATAAATTAGCTGTATTAAAATTGGCAGGGCCTGATTAATTTCATCTTGGGATACTTAAGGAACTATTAGAAGCAATCTCAGAACCATTAACCATTATCTTTGTGAACTCCTGGAGGATGGGTGAGGTCCCAGAAGACTGGAGAAAGTCAAACATAATACCTAACTTTAAAAAGGGGAACAGACAAGACCCAGAGAATTATAGAACAGTCAGCCTAATTTTGATACACTGATAAATACTGGAACAAATTATTAAACAATTTGTACATACCCGGAGGATAATAGGTTTATAAGGAATAGCCATCATAGATTTGTGAAGAAAAAATAACGCCAAACCAATCTTATTTCCTTCTTTACTTCCCTACAGGATAGCAGGAAGCAGTAGATGGGATACCTCTTGATTTTAGTAAGGCTTGATGTATTGGAGAATTGATCTGAATTCAATAAATTGAATAAAGATAAGTGCAAAGTACTACACTTAGAAAGCAAGAATCAAATACACATCTACAAAATTGCTAAAAACTAGATGGATGGTAGTATTGCTGAAAAGGTTATGGGAATTATAATAGATCACAAATTGTACAGGAGTCAACATTGTGATGCGGTTGTGAAAAAGGCTGATATCATTCTGGGATGTATTAATAGGAGTGTTGTATGTAAGACACACAAGAGATCATCATCCCATACTGCTTAGCACTGGTAAGGCCTCAGCTGGAGTACTGTGTCCAATTTTGGGTGCCACATCATAGGAAAGATGTAGGTAAAATGGAGAGAGTCCAGAGTACAGCAACAAAAATGATAAAAGATTTAGAAAACCTGACCTATGAGGAAAAGGTTTTTTTAAAAAAAGTATGTTTAGTCTTAAGAAAGAAGACTGATGGGGGGACCTGATAACAGTCTTCAAATACAGGCATGTCACGTCTTAGGCGTATTTAACATACGCAATTTCAGCTTTACGCCGTTGGCAAAAAGAAAAAAAGAAAGGGGAAATTGTTTTTTAAAAAAACTTCCTGTAGGGGGCGCGATTTCGTCTGCCATTGAAGTGAATGGATTCTGGCTATATGCAGTTTCTGCTTTACGCGGTAGCTGTGGAATGGAACCCTCGTGCAAGACGCGACATGCCTGTATGTTAAGGACTGTTAAAAAGAGGACTGTGGTCAATTGTCCTCCAGGTCCAATGATGTCACAGAGCTCTTCTTCAGGTCTTTTTTTAACTTTAATTTTGAATCTCCTGAGTTTGACTTTTTTCTTAAATACATAATTAAAATGGTGTAATTTGTTTTTTACAAATAGTAATGTCTGGACAATCCAAAATGAGCCTTTATGATGTGTTTAGGTCTGGAAATTGTATACATTCTTAGACTAATTTAATGTTGATAATTACTATTTACATGTTTCAATTCTCAAAGGCAGTTTAGATCACAAATATTATGTAGATAGAGTATATTATAGATATTATGAAAGTATCTGACAGGGTAGCTACTAAGAAGTAATACCATTTTCTAATCTGTGTCTTCTGACATAAATCTTTTATCTTGTCTCTGTTTAAATGGATTTTTCTTCATATATTGTATAATATACTTTTTTCTGTACATCTTTGACACCCAATAGTCCATACAAAATTTCATTTAAGGCAAAGTAGTGACTCCAGCAGAAAATAAGTGGAGTCTTCTCCTTTGTAAGAAGTAATTGAGGTTATGGGATGGCATATTGCCTTTGGCAGAATTCTATTACTGGGAAACTGAAAGTATGATTTTGAAGTTGGCTGCAGTGTAAGCAAAATGAATTAATTATTAGAGACATAGGAAAAATTAAAGAAGAAGAGAAAGTTTTCTGAAGTGAAACACAGTATATTGACATCTGAAAAGAGAGGGGCACACCAAACAACTGGGTAATGAATAGCCCATTTCAAATAATTAATGATTTTTGCAAGTCTATGAGCATTCTTTTGCTGATCATGTTAGTAATCTAACCTGAATTACATTAAATTTTGCTGAGACGATATTATCTCTGAGAGAGAGACTGTTAATTTGGATTTAACAGTTGCTCCAAAGTGTGATCAGCAGGGTTAGCCAGTTAGTAAGCAGTGAAAATATTAATGATACTAAGTTGTCTTTAATATTGTCCTTAATTAATCAAAAGGGAATCTAGCCTTTCTAGAGGTGAAAGCAAAGAGAAGAAAGAGAAACAAAACATCTTTTTGATAAAGTAGATTGTGGGGAGGAGAACATAGTGCCCTTGATTAAGCAAGGTACCTAAGCTTGTGTTTAAGTCCATGAATAGGCCCATTGACTCCATGTTTAAATTTATGCACTTCCTTAAAGACATTACTGAATCAGGCCTTTATGCCATAAAGCTGGGTATGCAGAGTTTTTTCTTGCAGAGCTCTTCTGAATATAATAAACTACTGAAGCATGCTTGCTTATGATCAAGGTTGAAGTGATATCTTTATTAATTTAGGGCCAGATTCTGTTGCCTGCACTGATGCCAAGTGTCCCATTATATCTTCAGGTGTTCTACTGATATTATTTGGGGCTACCTATGGAATTAGGGACTATTTAACATGAGTAAACATGGCAAACTTATTATTGTTAGTTGATGCTTGGTTATTCACTGAGGACAAGTCTACACTATAGTGCCACTATAGCGCGTCTGGTGAAGGCGCGCTATGCCGACCAGAGAGTGCTCTCCCATCAGTATAATTACTCCACCTTGGTGAGAAGCATAAGCTATGTCAGCAGGAAAGCATCTCCCACCTACATAGTGCTTGTGTCAACAGCAGGAAATTTGCATCACTCACCATTCCCAGCCAATGGGGGCTGCGGGAAGCCGCAGCCAACACATCCCTGGGAGCTGCGGGTGGCTGAGCAAATGTAAACAAACTGTCTGGCGGCCTGCCAGCATATTACCCTGACAGGCTGCAGGTTGCCCGCCAGTGCCCTATGTAATCAATAGCTTTATACCTATATGGGTTGATCTCATTTGAGTTTGTTAGAATCTCATCTGTTTTAGCATGGGAGTTCCAAGGTATAACTGGGCCCAGAACTTAAAGCACTGGTAGCAGCAGGGTGCTGTATTCCTGCTGGGGATGAACCTAAGTTAGTTGGCTCTCACTTATATTGGGCTGGGAATTGCAGTTTAACTCTTGATATTTCCTCAGCTATAGATGTTTTTAATAGATAGGAGTTATACCTTGGCATACTGTCATATCACAGGAGTGCCAGCACCTTGGCAGAGTAAACAGGCACTGGAACAGAATAATTTGATTGCTTCCAGTAAGAGGAAAATATTCAAAGATGATTTACATTTCTTTCAAAAAATATTCTTCTCTTGGCAGCCACCACCTAGTTGTTTTTGTAGCTATAGGAGAACACATTGACATAAAGAATGGATTATCAAAAGCAGTGCATTTAAAGGCTCACTGTATTGTTTTTCTGAAGATAGCTCGACTATTGATAAACTGACAAGAAGCAATTCTCAGGAAGAAAATAAATTAAGCAAGTATTTTTTTTTTATAAAAGTTTTTTTATTGCTATCTGCATCTAAAAGTAAAAGGTTTTTCTGTCTCGAGTGTGAAATGAATATGTTTTCAGGATAGCAAAGAAAGGTACACGGTAATAGCATTTAGTAGTTTCATAAAATAAGAATTTTCGTAGAGCATTAATGCCATTTCTCATTATATGGCAATTTTTCAGTTCTGGAGCAACAGAATATTCCTACAGTGGTGATATACTTGGGGATGTTCATCATCTTCTAATGAAGATCTTTGCCCAGAGGATTAGAATGTAGATTCTTTTTAACTGAGAAATTATTGTCCTCCCAGTATAATGAAAAGGATGGTGTACAGTGACACTTACGGTGCATTTTCTACTTGTCGTAGTACAGAGTTGCTTTTGTGACTTATGTTCTTACAATGTGTTTGATGTATCAAGTATACATTGTTTTCTCCCTTTGGATGAAATCTTCCTCATTCATCATTTGCACTTATTTATTCTTGTTTCTCTTTGACAGGTAAACATTTGTTGTGTAGTATATGTCACTGTAACTGTTTTTATATGGATTATCATAATTTCTGTTACAGTGTATGCGTCATGCCCAAATAAGTCTCCCAGTCTTCTTTTATATAATGTTGCTGTTTGGAAATTATTTCCATTTGTTATCATTGTTGTTTTCTGGTAGTGATCACAGCGTTCCAGGCATTAAAAAGAACAGGAGTATTTGTGGCATCTTAGAGACTAACAAATTTATTTCAGCATAAGCTTTGGTAGGCTCTAACCCACTCTTGACATAGAGGAAAACAACCACCCTACTGAATAATCACAGCCCTTTTTTTGCATGTCCTGGCTTTAGTAAAATTGGTCTTCTTTTTTCTTAACCTTTGCCTAGCTATTGATGTGATTTTTTTTTTTTTTGCAGATAGCTTTGCATTAGACTAACCCACCAGATAATTTGAATATTTTTATTTCAGAAACCATATTTCTGTTTTCTGGGATTGAAAAGAGTTGGACATGTCCCTTTGCGAGAAATCTTAAAATTGGTAATCTGTGTCCTTTTCCATTTCTTAACGCTGTGATTGTTGTAAAGGTGATAAGTGTTTGGATTTTCTTATAGGGGAGATATTTAGATCATTCTGGCATCTCCTTTGGATGTAATTATATGTTTTAACATGGGAGAGGGTTATGCTGGGAGCACCCATTTTTTTCTGGACTGCATAAAAGTGTATGACCCAAATGTGTCATGCATAATTTGGTGTGATATTTCTAAAAACATCAGAAGAATAAATGATAAATAATGTTTTTGAGATTTGCTGCCCTGTACCTCACCCGGAATTGTGGATATGGTTTTCACTTTCATGGGGCCACCTGCACTCTAGCTAAATGGAGACCAATTATGCTGCATTAATACAGGGGATGTAAATTTTACCCATAACATTAAGCTGACACCAAAGCAGTTGAAAGATATTTTGCAGTAATTCACCAATTTTAGTAAATGCCTCTTGTGTACAATCCTGCCATGCTGGCACTGGGACTTTCAAAATTCTCTCTGTCAGCACAGAATACATCATGTTAAAATCACATCTGTGCAGTTATAATGCTAGAAGAGGCATCCTCTGGATTTTGTATTTAGTTCTGATTATTTCTAGCAGTGTCATTTAATATTTTGTTAATCATTCCCTAATCATTTTGAATAAGATCAAAGATGATATTCTCTCATGTAATAGTACCGTAGTTCACTTCTAATATAAACGTGAGTATGGCTCTGTTAGCTCTGGTAAAACAATTTTGGTACTGTAGGGGATTGTAAAGATTCTTTCCTAATTTCCTTAGGCAGGCCCCTATCTTGCAATTGATTCCATATGTGCATAAGGGCGTACCCATGCAGAGACAGTTACGGGATTGGGGCCTTAGTGAATAAACTTGTAATCGCTTCTGAAAGTTTCTAGCAAAATTTCTATGGTCAATCATTAACAGTCGGGCTAAACTGGATTGTTTTTGTCTATGTTGTATATTGTTGTATTTTTAGTTAATATCTGCTTAGTGTATCCATACTTACTACTCATTATAAACATTAGGCACTCAGTTACATCCATATTATTTAATATTTTATTAAGCACAATACTCTGAGGTACAATATACCATGTGAAAAGTGTTACAAAAACATCTAAGTAACCTGATTCAATATTTTCTGTTTTGCATGTCCTCCTCCCCATATAATTTTACTTACAAAACTGGGGATGGGAATAAAGGGGGAATAAAGTGTGCCCTGGTAGTATCTACTTTCACGCATCAGGATGTTTTTTAATGGGAAAAGATATCAGGCAATATGCCCTCAGAAAGTGATAGTGAACTTAGTATGTTGTGTGAAGTTATTCTGAGTAGCGCACAGCATTATCACTGTCACTGCTCACGCTTCCTCCCCAGGACCCTGGACTTGATGCTCTTACAATTTAAAAGGCAGTTTTGCAAACATAGTGTGTACGGAATTATTCAGTATTGTACTTTGCCTATAAATGTTTTCTGATGCTTCTCTTAAGTGCTCACAGTTCTCCTTATTTGTGCTCATTAATGCTGATCTTAGAAGAGGAGGAAGCATCCCTTCCTCTCCCACTTGAGCACAGCTGTAGCTTTGACCTTGCTAGAAAACCATCTAACCTCTTGCCACCAATTCATTTTAATGGCTCCACCTGAAAGAGGAAACATTACTTTGTGCTTCCCCCATCTGTTAATGGAGGTTAACATTTGTGCCTGCCACTAAAATGGTAACTATAAAATTACTACCTAACTTGGGGAAAGGAAAAAGGAAGATAAGAGGGGATAGATCTAAAGGTAGCACAGAAGATGGGAAAGGAGATATGTTCCATTTTGGAAAAATATACGTATTAGTTTAGTTTGCAATTCTCTTGTCTTTGAACATACAGAGCTAATATTCTGTTCTTATTTACACTAGTATAAATTCAGAATTACTCCATTATTTTACAGAGGAATTAGTCCAGATTTACATTCTACTTGCAGTTACGCTAATATAATTTATTAACTCTAGCCACTCAAAGTGGGAATTTTCAAAAGTGCCTGTGGGAGTTAGGCATACAAGTCCCACAGAAAGTTAATGGTATGAATGTAAGTTAGGTGCTTTTAAAAATCCCATCCTGTGCATAGCAGAGCTTTCCGAGTACTATCTGATTTAAGCTTCAATTTTTGGAATTAATGAAGAAAGGGTGGGGGAAAGGATTTTTCCAGCTTTTTTCACCAATTAATTTTTTTCATAAATGTGTTTATTATTTTTACAAATAATTCTGTCTTACCTTTCCTTTCTCAGTCGTAACATTCTGAATTGAAAATTATGGTACAGTTCAGGGATGAGATGGATTGAAGTGCCTTTTATTACTGACTGTTCCCAGGCAAAATGTTTTGAGCAAATTCGGTAATAGAGCTAAATTACATTATACGAGGTGCTGGCCTAAAAGCAATCTTTCTATTATGTCCCCTGATTAAACAAAATTGCATTTGAGTTGTGCAAAATGGTAAAACAAATGAATAATTGCAACATGTAAAATGTTAGAAATAATGGTAGGATGACTGGCAAAATAAAAAGTACAATAAAAAGGTAATCCACAATTCTGAATAAATGTTCATCCAGTCTTCATTCAGACATGTAGCTCCAAACAAACTTCATCCTTAAAAGGTCATTGTGTACAATTTTCAGAAGTGCATAAACCTCATTGTCAAAAGGGATTTAGACATTTAAGCATCTAAGTCCCACTGACTTCCAGTTAAGGCTCCTGTGTGTCAAAGTCTCTTCTGAAAACGGAGCTTAGGTGCTTTTGAAAATTTTGCCCACTCTGTAATTTGTGTACACAATATTGAGAACATATTTTCTATTCATACGAACAATTGAAGTTATTTTTCTCTGTTAAAATTTATTTTCTTTCCCTTCTAAATGAATACTGGTTTCTTTATAGGGCTACTCATAAGTGCTGGAGTTCTGAAATTTATTTTTGAGAGGGCTGAGGGGGAGAATTATTGAAATATTCTTTATTGGGGAAAGGAGAGGGGAACAGTGTGAGGACAAACAATTATGTGGCCTCTGCAAAGAGATGTTTTGTGTGTTTTAAATAACTGTCAAGTTAGATCTTTCATCTGCTACCATAGGTGGTGGTCCCTCTATCAAAATATATATTGAATTTACATGTAATGTCCTGTACCATACAGATAGATCCATATTAAAATGGTGGGATTGGATAATAGTGGGGATTGGTAATGGAGCAGTAAGCCTTCCATTTTTAGGTTGCTGGATCAGCAATACAGTATTTTAGACCTGGTTTTCATAGAATCACAGAATCATAGGACTAGAGAGGACCTCAAGAGGTGATCTAGCCCAGTCCCCTGCACTCATGGCAGAACTAAGTATTATTCTAGACCATCCTTGACAGGTGTTTGTCTAACCTGCTCTTAAGAAATCTCTAGTGATGGTGATTCCACAACCTCCCTAGGCAATTTATTCCAGTGCTTAACCACCCTGACAGTTGGGAAGTTTTTCCTAATGTCCAACCTAAACTGCCCTTGCTGCAGTTTAAGCCCATTGCTTTTTGTGGGCAAAACATTTGTCGTTTGGGGGAGATTATTTTTCACACCCCTGAACAACAAAAGTTTTACTGACGAAAGTGCAGTGTAGACAAAGCCTCGGGATAAAAAAGTGTGTTTCTGAAGTCTTAATGATGGATGATAATGGTTTATCTAAGTGTGAGAAGAGAGGTAGGAATAAAAACAAAACAGGAGATAATAGGGAAGAAAGGAAACACTAAATCAGAAAAGACAGAAATAGCCACCTAAGTGTGTCTGAAATGGGCCCCATCTTTGTCCTCCTCAATTTGTAATCTTTACTCTATTATTTTCTCATATCAGTCTGACATGTATGTCAGTATGACAGTACATACTTTTACTGATGAACTTGTTTTTGATTTCCAATACAAATTGTGAAGACACTTTGTTTAAAGTGGACACAATATTGCTGAAGCAATTAGGGCCTGATTCTCCAAAGCATTCAAAAATGTGATTAAGAGCTTTGCTGAACTGGTGGTTGGTGGCTAAGTGAGCATATGCTCAAGTGCCCTATATCATAACAATCACTGTGTGTACACATTCTGTATTACAGAAAAAGAGGTCACATTATTTATATGTAAAATATCCCTCATTGCATAGAAACTTTGCCTATTTTGAATCAGTAGCTAACAGAAGTGTGTTGATCTTTTGTTGTTTTCAGGAATTCTAGTTTTCTTTCCTGGGTATTCTGTGAAAAGACCTGAATGATTATTTAAGGCAAAGAGTAAATTCTTACAAAAGAACAGAACATATGTAAGTCCTTGCTTTCAAAGGAGAGACCACATTTAGTCATGTGACAAAATAAAAATAAAAATACTTTTTGTTGCTAAAAACTCTGATTCTTTGCTTGACTCTCGGTGATTCCTTTTCGTAAATGCCCCAACAATAAAACTTTTGTGAGCATCAAAATACCATCTCTGAAACCAAATCAGACAGGTGACAGGTTTTTACTTTATATCTTTTGTGTGTGCTTCATTGTCCATTAGCCTCATAGTTTTCCATTTAAATGTTTTCTTGGCTTTTTCTTAGGGTATTTTTTTTTAAAGTATCCCTCCTGTGCTTCTCCCTCTAAAATTAGGTCACAACTTTTATAAATCTGGAGGAGCTCAATGTTTTCCCTTTACTCTTCTTGATTCTTCTTCTTCTTATTATTTGTATTACCATAGCACTTAGGATCCCTAGTCCTGGACCAGGACTCCATTGTGCTAGGCGCTGTACTAACACAACAAAAAAGTGGTCCCTGACACAGTAAGTTTACAGTCTGCATATAAGACAAGACACAACAGATGGATAAAGACAAACAGATGGAAGGAGTACCAGGAAACAATGACACAACGAAAATAATATTGGCCATCATGTTAGGCAGTAGTGTCAGTGCAATAGCGGTCTAACCATTGTCAAGTTTTTGGTAGGTCTCATGGCAAAGGAGAGGTTTAAGGAGGGATTTGAAGATGGACAATAAGGTGGCTTTGCAGTAGTTCTCAGGGAGCTCCTTGCAAGTGTGATGGGCAGCATGGGAGAGAACACAAAAGTGCTTGTTGGAAAGTCTAACACGTGAGCAATAGAGACTGGCATCATTGCCAATCAGAGGAGGGCGTCAACATTTATATGTCAGATCAGTGTCTTAAAACCTTTTAGGAAAACACTGTCTTCTATCCATTGCATTACCGTTAAAAAATGCACATGCCACATATTTAACCACATACAACATTTGTCTTCCTGTTTCATTTAATGGAATTTCAGAACAAAGTCAAAAAGGTTTCTCAGGAATTTTGATTGATCTATGCTAATGTGTATTTTTATGTAAAAATGGGCAATAGATTTATATGCTGTAATATGTCTTTGATGCATGAATAAAAAATACAGAAAGTTGTGATGAAGGCTTAATAAATTCTAGCTTCTTTTAGAAACTAGCAATTCAGTCAGTGGATATTGCAGCCAGGAGAATAATTAATCTAGCCCCACATGTTGGAACTCCATTACTTTTGAGCACTTGGCTTCCTTCTGGTCACTAGAGAGAACACCATGCTCCCTGGGAAATGAATCTATTAGTTCAGTGCTAATTAATAATTAATTATTATTATTTTCCAAAGCGGAAAGCAAAGAGTCTTACCTTCTCTGCATTCCTTTTCAAAATGCCAGTGGTTTCTTTGCGTAACAGTATCAATAAGTATAAGCCTCTTTCTTTCACTTATTGTCTCTTTCACCAATGAAATCACTGAAGTGGGATAGAATAAAAAGAATGAGAACTATACAACACTGCCAGTTTTATTCTTTCTTCCGAGTGGATGACTAATGTATGTACTAATCATCATATTCAAACAGTGTTATAAATAGGCTTTCAAGGGGTAGGCATTAAATCAGAACATTGTTTAAGAAAATATATGTCTAAATTTTTGGACAACCATGGATTTAATTACCAGGACCTAATTATATGTTTCATATTGGAACTACTTCTTTACCACTAACCATGGAGTTAGTTATTCCTCATTTCCACAAACCTTCTATTTTCTTTAGGAAGGGAGCATCTGGAACAGGAGTGGGCAAACTTTTTGGCCCGAGAACCACATGAGGGTTCAAAATTTTATGGAGGGCCGGGTAGGGAAGGCTGTGCCTCCCCAAATAGCCTGGCCCCACCTCCTGTCCGGCTCCCTCCCACTTCCTGCCCCCTGACTGCCCCGCTCAGAATCCCCGACCCATCCAACCTTCCCTGCTCCTTGTCCCCTGACTGCTCCCTCTGGGACCTCCCACCCTAACTGCCCCCCCAGGATTCTCCCCGCCCAACCCACTTTGCTTCCTGTCCCCTGACTGCTCTGATCCTTGTCCTCCCCCTGCAACTCCCTGACAGACCCCTGGGACTCAAATGCCCCATCCAACCCTTCCTGTTCCCTGACTGCCCCTTCCAGAGACCCCCGACCCCTAACCACCATTCTGGGACTTCACCCCCTATCCTTCCCACCCTGCTCCCTGTCCCCTGACTGCTCCCATCCCTTATCCAACCCCCCAGTCCTGACCTCCTTACCATGAGGTTCCTAGCAGTGCATTTGGCTCTACATGGAGCCAGACATGCTGCCCCCAGGAGCGTGCAGCCTCGGGGAGAGGGGAGTGTGTCTGGCTCTGCATGGAGCCAAACTCACTGCCCCACAGGAGCGTGCAGCCCTCCCCCCAGAGTGCTGAGGGAGAGAGGCGGGGGAGGGCCCGGGGACAGCCTCCCCAGCTGTGGGGGCTGGACAGGATGGTCTTGCGGGCCGGATGTGGCCTGCAGGCCATAGTTTGCCCACCCCCGATCTGAAAGATAGGTCTGTCATTACTGAAAATGGAATCTTTTACATCACACCACAAAAAAAGGATGATTCCCCAATCATAAAGGATTCAATTTTCAACAAAGACAGACGTCTCTGTTACAAATATCTCGGAGTCTGAAAGAACATAGGAGAATTGTGTTATTCTGGACTTCAAATGCCTAATTCATGAGATCCCAAATCAACAATTCGAAGTGCTAATAAAAATGCAATCATTCTTTTTTACAAACCCGAGGTTAGGTGAATGTAAATGAGTATTCTATTATTATTTTGTTTTACAGTAGCACTCCGTATTCTAAGTGCTTTCCACACGTATAGGAATCTACTAATGGATTCTGGGTGAGATTTTGAAAAGCACGTATGTGATTTGTGCTCCTAAGTTTGGGTGGGGGTTTCAAAAGCAATAACAAGTGGCCGAACTCTGTTGCCATTGAAATCAGTTGAACCTGTTGATTTAAGTGGGAGCAGAGATAGGCCAACACTACACACTTTTAAAAATCCCAGCCTTCAAACTTTTCCAATTTTGCTGAAGACAGCTGGATAATTTTACCTCATTATTTTCTCTGTACTTCGAATAGAAAATAGGTAGAGAAAACTGCAAAAAATAAACAGACAAAACCCCTTGATAAGATAGTCAAAAAATACTTAATGGTTATCACTGTATGTATGTGTGGGTATAACTAATCTGTCTAACTGTTGTATTTATAAGGTAGTTATCTCCTTGGTGTCTTGATTTGTGCATTATAAATTTGCTGGGGTCTTTTTCTTGACCAGTTTTTAGCTATACAAAGCTATTTATTGTGGAATTGGATTCTGTTTTCATTATTACCAAACATTTAATTGTTAATGCAACACATCTTTGTTTTTTAGGGGGTTTTGTTTCTTTTTTGGTACCCAGATTAGCAAATCCTATGGGAACTTTCCATCAATAAGCCATTTTTGATCCCATCTCTTATATTTCTGTTTTCTAGGATTAATGTTTTCACTGCATCTTTGCAGCATCACAATATTTTACTACATAAAGAGTAGTCTGCTTCCAAATAAGCACTGTAGAGACCTTACCTTAAGAAAGATGTGACACAAAACATCGCCAGTTAATAATGCCCACAAGGCAATCTAGAATGAAGTTTAAGTAGATGACTTGAATCCCTATGCCTCTTGTTAGGCACTACTGTCTTTGAACCTTGAAGACTTTCCGATCATCTGGCCAACTTGTTCTTAAAATGGTTTCTCTGTACCTTGAAGTCCTTAAACCAAGATTTGAGGACTTCAGTAGCTCAGATACAGGTGAGAGGTGTATTATAGGAATGGGTGAGTAAAATTCTGTGGCCTGCATTGTGCAGGAGGTCAGACTAGATGATCATAATGGTCCCTTTTGACCTTAAAGTCTATGAGTCTTCTAAACTGGCCTATTCAGCAGCAAAAATGGATCCACCACCTGGAGCCTGTGTTGTCTGTTGCCGTTTTCATTGTCTCTGATTTGCTGGGTGTGTTACTCCTGTGAACACATGCCCACTATCAGCAGAACTGTGCATATCCTACAGGATATGTCTTCACTGTAAATTTAAACCAAGTGATTCAAGACTTGGGTTAGTCTAGCTTGGGTGTGAGCAGCCACACTGCAAAGCCATACCCAAGTTACTGTGTCCTCACTTTTGCTGCACTTAGGTGTGCATCAGCAAGACTTCTGATGACACATTCTATGTTCCTTTGTGCTGCAGTAAGCTGAGCAGCTCTGTAATGTTTTCTCAGTGAATTTTGGGAGAACTTGTCTGTCGTTCTGGGAGTAACTATGGGAAAGCATTGCAGGGCAAGTGATTTAAGTTGCGTCCTCATTGTAAAGGCACCGGCCCGAGTGAAAGCAGCACCTGAGCTCTAGCCCAGTGATTCTCAAACAGTGATACACATACTCATGGGGGGTACACAGAGGTGTTCCAGGGGGTGCATCAACTCATCTAGGTATTTTTCTAGTTTTACCACAGGATACATAAAAAGCACTGGTGAAGTCAGTACAAACTAAAATTTCATACTGACGGTGACTTGTTTATACTGCTCTATATACTATACTCACACTGAAATGTGAGTACAATCTTTATATTCCAATTGATTTATTGTATAGTAATGTGGTAAAAATGAGAAAGAAGATATTTTTCAGTAGTACGGCTGTGACACTTTTGTATTCTTATGTTTGATTTGGTAAGCAAGTAGTTTCTAAGTGAGGTGAAATTTGGGGGTACATAAGACAAATCAGACTCCTGAAAGGGGTACAGCAGCCTGGAAAGTTTGAGAGATACTGTTCTAGCCTATACCCTCCACCTTGCCAGCTGGATATAAAGCACTGTCAAACTCAGGTGAGACGATTTTGTGCATGGATGAGAAGGGGCTTTCAATCAGCCCCCTGAGAAAGAGACTGAGTTACCTCTGCAGTGAAAACCTGCCCACAGAAACAAAGAGGCAGAATCATCTTTGGTTTTGTTAGATGTTTTCTGTTCTTCCTGGGAGACTAACCCTCCGGGGTGACCATGATGTGTGACCTTGGTGGTAGTGATGTTACTGTTGTTTTGGCATGTTGTCAGCTATTTTCTCTTCGGAATTAAAAATTCCTTCCCATTTGGAATAGGGTGACTTTTAGCCATTCTTGTAGTATGTCTTCTCTAATTTACTGGTGTATGGCTCTTTTGTAACTCTTCAGAGTTAGTTGTCTCTGGCTCAAGTGAGTAGATAGATGGGGCACAAATGTTGTTTTCCTTCTGCCCTCAGGTCTATGAAAAAGTACTTCTCAAAAATAACTGTGAGGTGTTTTGCAATCTAGTAACAATGATTATTGACTATTGTGGCTCCCTGGAATTAATAAAGTTGATTTATTTATTTTTTATCAGATTTTTCTTACTCAGCTCCAATAACAAATAGCCCCATGATAGTCATGGTTACAAAAGGTATCTTGTGTATCATGTGGAGGGATCGGTGATTATTGTTATAATAACTTGCAGGACCAAACAAAGGATTTATGAGAAGTGATCACATTTTTTTTAAAAAAAAAATTAGAACAATCCATAAAAAAACCCTTCAATACAAGCAAGAGCATCCTTTACAAGTGTCATAGGTCCATTAACATAGGTCCATGAAAACTGGGTCCATTGACAGAAAGTAACATAAACAAGTTAGTTGAAACTCACTGACATACAAAGCCTGACTTACTGGCTTTTCTGCATGGAATAAAAAAACACTGATATGTTAAGTTCTTTGTAATTCTAATAATTATTATCAATGCGCATGTTTTTCACTTTTCAGGCCCAATGCAAATACGAATTGGAGAACTTGCAGCTGCTTACAGCAGGCTTGAATTAAATTCTTTGCCTTTACCATGTGTTTTGCATTTTCTGAAAAGAACATTGGGATGGGGAGCATTTTTACCCATAATACCTCAAATGACTGTCTTTATGCGTCAAAAATTAGCTAAACAGTGAATTTATTAAAGGTGAAATGAATCTTCTGCAAAGGGCAATTCAAGATTTCAAATAATAGGTTCTTTTGATTATTCATTGACTGAGAAATCAACTGGTCATGCTTAAGTTTGATTTATTAATCAGACAACGTCTGAGATCAAACAGCACACATAGAAAAGGCTAACTTACCAATTCTGGGGTAACGGTCTGTTCCTCACCCTATTCCAAATTGCAGCAGTTCAAAAGGACCTTTATAGCTGAGGTATTTATCCCATATTATAGTTTGTGACCAGTGAAATGACTGGTACCATTCAGTTACTTACAAATATCAGTCTTGTTATTAAAAGCTTATCTTGGAAATTTAGAGCAAATGGAATATATTATGAAGTAAACCTTTTAACCTTGGAACATGGCATAGATTTAAAAGAGAATTTTAACCAATTAAACAAATGTTACCTTGAAAATCAATATTTCCTACGCACTTACAAGACCAGTTATGTTCCCCATATATGCCCTTCCTGTGGTTTCAGTTAAGCCACACCTTTATTTTTTTTTTTGCAATGCACAGCCAATTATAATTGTCGGAACAATGCATATGACAAATGTCACCCCTTTAAACATATTTGCATGTAATAAGCAGTTTAGTTTGTATTTCCTATAATTCTATATCATCTCTTTTGGCATTACTTTTCACAGAGCTTTATGGAATTCTTTAGCATAGCCATGATAAATGCTTCAGGTTTAGGCTTTTATAGGTTCAGCAAGATACTCTATACCATGAGAGTCCCATGTTGGTGCTATTTAGGGCCCCCGGGCCCTGGCAGAGCAGCTGTGTAGGTGGCTCTCAAAGCTTCCTCAAGCTGCTTGCACCGCATAAGCTTTCACTGAAGGTAGTAATGGAGGAAGGCCAATGACTCAGTGTTTACATGGATCCAGTGACAGCTCACATAGCTGCACCTGTGGGCTGGACCACGTGCAGGTTTCAGTTCTGTCTACATTTTAGTCACAGGGTTGTGGGTGGAATTTACCACTTGACCGCCAACTGAAAACCAGACTATTCTAATAGTATGTAAGTGAACTGCATTTCATTTGGAAAGAGTAGACTGATTAAAGGCAGCACCTTAGCTCTTCAGCAGTTTGAGTGGAATATTGAAACACACACCTGGTAAAGAAATAAGTTATTGTTTGTTTTTAATGAACAAACTCTTCCAAGGAACATCATAAGGCAAAGACCCCTATTTTAAAGGGCCTCCCAAGCACCTACACAAAGATGTCTAAGCCTCAGTTTTCCCTAAGAGAATGGCTTTTTTTTCTCTTCTTTAAAGTGACCCTCTTCTCTTTGGAACATATTTTCAATTGTTGCATGGTACTGTCTGCGTTGCTTCCGGTAATACCATTTTTTAAACAGAATTTATTGTTCATTTCTCAGTTACTTCAAACTCTAATAGTCTATTTTGCTTTTGGCAGGATCGACATTTTTGCTGAATTGCATTGTATGTAGTTGATCTGCTTCCATGTGAGTCTCTCTGCAACCATTTTTTCTAGTAAAACATTAAAATCTTTCTCCGGGGCCTTCAGGTTACATTTGTGGTATGTACCTACAATAAGGCTTACAGTAAATGTATCCTAATTAATTTGTTACCCCTTGGGTTGAAACATTTATGCATGTGACTAATTCAAATGCTGACACCAGATGTAAAATTTATGCTCCTGTTGCTGTAAAAAAAAATGTTATTTTACTGGGAGCATTAATCATTTAAAAATTCAAATTTCATACATTCAAGTTCAGCATTTCAGCAGACAACCTAAATAGAGCATCACATTAATAGAGTACTGGAAGCTGCTAATGTTAATATGAACAAATTAAGGAGTCTGCCCTGCTTATTTAGGCACATTAGAATAAAATAACATCAAAGCCGAGACTTAACAAAAAATCAATTCAACTCATATAGTACATATTCCTCAATCCTTTGTTGTGATGTCAAGGGATGCGAGAGCTTTTTTTATATGTTACAGCTAGTATTGCATCTTTATTCATGTGCCATTGTATCACTGTGACATGTAGTTCTGGTACCATTTGGAGGCAGCATATCTCTGCATACTTGTGCAGGCTCCTGTGAAGGATTCAGCTGATAGCAATAGGGCTGATAAACTATTTCCTAACCTCTCTGGATTTTGTTGACAGCGCGTAGAAGCTTACAAAACTGAAACACATAGGTGATAATTTTCCCCGGCAAAAGGATTGAAAATGAAATGCTGTGGAATTGTTAATTTCTGTTTTGTTCTTCTGTCTTTAATTTGTTTATCCCCCCACTGCCTGATGCCAGGCAAGTTTTGTGTGTGTGGACTTTCTGACATTTTATAAAAGTTATTGCGAGCCAGGTATATCTTCAAAAGTTCTTGTCAAATTTTGTTTTACAAACTTATTTTATATGCTTGCAGATGGTATATATACACATTGCACTTGTTATTGTAACAGCTACAGATGAACATGGATGAAATAGGCCTTAAGATGGCAAAGGAAAGGAAGTTGCAAGGACGAATACTTCAATTACAGTCTTATTCTGTCTGTGTTTATGTACTGACATACACACATTGGTGTTCAGTATCTTTACATACATGTCATTGTTTTCATTATTTATGTCCATTGTGGACACACCTCAACAGGTTTGGATGTATCTTGGTTTTAGCCCATCCAGTCTTTTTTGTTTTTGAAGAGAGGGATAAAAAGAGCGTTGTTCAGTGTCATTGGCCAAAGTGGGTTTTTTGTAATGCAGGACACCTGTCCAATTGCAAGTGGCGTAATTTCACATCCTGCAAATGGCAAAGCTTTTGGATTCTACCACCCTGGCTGAATTTGACTCTGATGTGAAGGCAATTATCATCCTGGGTCATATTCAGAATAAAGACCTAGAAATGGAAAGTTCTATATTTCAATGTCAATCTCTTAAATCATTCAGACCACACACAACCATCCTGATAAATCAAACCATTATGTTATCAAAGGCCAGATTTTCTTCAGGGAAAAAGGAATTAGGGTACATAGACCCATATGTTTTTGAGAGAAATATAATTTATATGGTATAGCTGCATAAAATATTTCTTACCTTTTTAACTGATAGGAGAAGCTATATAAAAGAGTGCTAGGAAAGAAACATTATTTTGGAAGATGAGGTGCTACGGTAAAATCTCTGTTTCTGGGGAAAAATAATAATGAAGCAGATCTCTGATTCAAATCTTGGTTTTTATACTTCGAGGGTGTTGCAGGATACTTTTGTGTCCCGTAGGAATGAGGCACACAAACAGCTGTTGAATAGAAGTAGTGAGTTTATTGAAGGCAAAGTGACACACCCGCAGCGGGGACTCCCTTTCACTGCTGCCACTTAAATGGGGACCCGACGCATCAGAGCAGTGCCCGGGAAAGAAGCCCACTGCGGGTGGGCACACAGGCAGAGAAATAACAGGAACATTTGCATCTCATGCATACCTCATGAATAACTAATACCTTATTTCTGTCTTGTTAGTATCACGCAATGCAAACAGGTGTTTCATTTCAAGGCAAGCAAACTGTGAAAGCCAAGTACTCCGACATGGGAAGTATGCGCAGGGACTGATAAGGATGGCCAAAAGTACCCTTTCCTTCCCAGGAGTGGGGGAGGAATAAGCACCCTTTCCTTCCCAGCAGTGGGGGGGGGGGGAATAAGCACCCCTTCCCTCCCAGGAGTGGGGGGGGGGAATGAGCACCCCCGCCCCGGCGTGGCGGGGTGGGGGGTGAGCACCCCTTCCTTTCCTGGAGTCAAGGATGAGAGTGCCCCTAGCAGTCTACCGTCACAATGTCTTGCGCATCCTTACACTCCTCGCCCCGCTCTCTTCAGAGACTCCAGTGAAAGGGTAAAGGAAAACAAATGACGCCGGCAAAAAGCAGTAGCATTTTCAAAAATCACACACATAGCCATTACAATAACACTTACACACAAAAAGCATACATCTATGCAGAGGGCCGTATTAACAGCTGACCCATACTATAAAAATCAACATAAACAACAGTCTTATTAATATTTCCCAGGAGTGTGTGTCACTGTAACATGAAGAACGCTGCACTGATGCCCAGAACGCAGGTCTCCATAATGTCGCCGACCGCATATGTATGGAGGAGGCAAAAGGCAGTAGAGTTCAGGGCACTCTGGGCCAGAGCCACCCACATATTCACAACCATGCTCTTGGCAACAAACAGGAAGCCCTGCAAGAACATCAAAAGAAAAAAGCACTTGGTTAGTCAGTGCCATGAGGCCATCGGGGGGGGCGGGGGCAGTCCTCCTGCTCTGGTAAGACAACAGCCCAGCCTTCTCCTGTGGCGAGGATGATTGCGGCTTTAGCTTTTTTCCCGGGATTAGTCCACCAGATGCTGGCCCGGGGGGTGGGGATGAGGGGTGCCCTCCATGGTGGTTGTTGCTTCACTTTGCACCTGTGAAAAGGGGGAAAGCGGACACAGATCACAAAGAGAGCGGTCCCCGCTTCCTGGTGGAGGGAGGCATCAGTCTGGTTCCCACAGGTCACAGTACCCAGCGCTTCATCTCCGCTGTTACTGGCACATTGCCAGGTAAATACAAACTGATCCTAACTTTTGAAAACAATAGCAGTCAAAACAAAAGCATTAGCAAAATCAGTAAGTGCGTGCCAGGGGAGGCCATACTGCATCTCCACTTCTTCCCCCCCCGCCCAGAACATCAATACCCAAAATGTATTCACTGATGGGTGCCACTAGCACCATCGCGTGGGGGGGGGGCGGCGCCTTACCCAGGGTGAGAGTGACAGTCACGGCGAACGCCCGCGGCTCTGAGCCACCCAGGCCCCGTACCACAGTCGAGCACCCCACCGTCTGCGTGGAGTGGGGGATGGTAATTTCGGCTCCCGTGTTCAGCAAGGCCAGGACGTGCTGGGTCCCTCCATGCGGCCACTGGCTCGTGAGTGGGACGAAGGGGCGGTGGTCCCTCACCTCCCGGGTTGGGCGCATGGCCACACACCGGACGGGGGACTCGCCTCCCCATCACAAGGCACGCGGAAGACTCCAATCCCCCAGGGCACTCAGTTCCACCGGGCACGCCGGCTTCTGCTTCTCTCTCCTCTCCCGGTTCCTGAAGAAAAGTTTTCACAATCTCCTGTAGCTCTCTCGTTTTAAAGGTACAGACAGCCTCCTGAAGTGAACCACCCTCCGCTCGCAACTCTCACACCGGGCATGCCTGTCGGGGGGGTCAGCCTCCTCACTCTCCGAGGCTGAGAAAAAACTCCAAATGTTGCCATCCCAGGTCTCAGGGTCCCACAAAGGAGCTGCTGTAACCACCCTGACCTGGGCGACTGTGACGGGCTTCCGCCCCTGTTTCACCTGTCGCTTGTTGGCGATACACACTACAAGTGCCTCACAGCAGCGCGTGGGGGCTTGAGCCCTCTCTGCCTGTGAGGTCACCACCTCCTGTGCTACTGCCCACGCCTCTGTTTGCGCCAAACACTCTTGCATTTTATCTTCTACAAGCCTCTGCAGACGCAGAAGCTCACCGTCCTGGGCCCGGAGCGCAGTTAGAAACAGCCATGCCAACTTACCCATAGCGCGCCGCTCCGTCCCAGACCGCCTGCTGGCTCGCAACCGGTGCAGTCCCTCCACCAGCTGCACCGGGGTAACCCCAGCCCCCTGGTAGTACTCAGGCCAGTCCACCGGGGCTGCCCAGCCAGCCACCACTCGCACAACCGGCCCCCATCGCTCCGTCGGGGGCCATCCTGGTATGCGCTGCAGGGACAGTGACGACTTCCCTGCCTCCCATACCTTCGACCGAAAGGACATCATTCCACAGGACCCTGCTCGCTGCACCAAATGTTGCAGGATACTTTTGTGTCCTGTAGGAACGAGGCACACAAACAGCTGTTGAACAGAAGTAGTGAGTTTATTGAAGGCAAAGTGACACACGCGCAGCGGGGGCTCCCTTTGCCTTCAATAAACTCACTACTATTCAACAGCTGTTTGTGTGCCTCGTTCCTACGGGACACAAAAGTATCCTGCAACAGAGGGATATTTTTGTATGATCACATTTGTCTGTTAAAATTAATTGATGTGACTAATTTATGAAACAACATTCTTCTTAATTTAAACATCCATTAACTCATGTGAAAGCAGCCATGGTCATTTTGTGCTGCTCTACTTTGGGTGTGTGTACTTAGTAAAGAAATCGAAGCAACAGCATCTTTTTTTTCCACACTTTTTGGAATCTGAGGATATTTCTCATATGGTTAGAAGAAGAAACTGTTGCACTGATGTGGTAAACAGAACTGCTTCAGTTTTAGATTAAGCGCCATAAAAAGGGCACATTGCTGTATTGCTGTGCCCCACGTGTGTTCTTAAACATAAGATAGAAGGTGGAGAATTGGCATAAGAGAAATGGGGCTGTCCTATCAATATCATATATGCTTGTGAGAGGTTGGGACTAAAGAACCAGGAATTATTTGACTCATTCATTTTACCCCCAAAAAATTGTTGAAGACAAGGAATGAATGGCTAGTATGAAATAGTTTTCAGAACCTTCTGTTCACAGGGCCTGTTAGAAATATTTCCCTCTTTAGATGCCAAATATCTAATTTTTCTTCATGTGCTCCAATGTGAACTAAGGAGAAAATCTGTTTAGTTCTTTTAAAGGGTGAGGGTTCTGCCTCAGGGGATCTGCTGTAACTGCTTCCCTCTGGGACCTCATGTCTTAACAAGGTGTTTTCTGTAAGTTCTCAAGCAATTGAGGCCAAAATTCCATTAAATCATTCTGTCTTGGAAACACAATCTGGAGCTGAAATGAATATTACCATCCTCCTTTTAAGGCTATGGCCTCTATTCTGTTAGGATGGTAGTGTGGGGTGGTGTATTTTTTCATCTTCTTAACATTGTTTCGTGGTTTTGTTACAATTGCTGAAGTCAGAAAGGTAGGAGATATTTCACCTTTCACACTGTCAAAGTGGTTCTGAGAGCCGTGGATTGCAAAGAAAAATTTGAACTTTGATCTTTAATTAAGGAGTATCCTTCCCTCTACACACACACACACACACACACACACTCCAAAGCATTTATTAAGCATGCCTTTTAGAAGGGGTTTGTCCCTTGTTTCTGGTCAGTACAAACCCATCAAAGCAGGTAGCTCAGGCTACCCCTGGGGCAAAAAAGAGGGAGGAGCTTCTCCAAAAAATATTTGTAAGGCAACCTCCTCTTTAAAATATATGTATAGTTAGATAGGGTGGGCATTACTGCCTCAGCTCACTCTGCTTTCATGTAACACGGACTAGTGGCTATAATTAAGTAATACAATCAAAAGCTGAATTTTTCTTTTCCTTATATGACTGATGAGTGGATGATTGGAAATGCAAAAAATAAATAAATAAATAAAAATTCTCTGCCAGTAAAAATAAGTTTCTATGAGTGTCCAGTAGCTCTTTGCCCATACTGTTGTTCTCTTATATCATTAATAATTGATGTTAACTAGTTATGTTAGTGTGTGAATGATAGGGAAGTCACTTTCCTGGTTCCAGTACAATAGAAGTGTTACATGTTTAGAGGGATTTTGAGGCAATATCATGTATAACTAGATTTGGCAGAATTCAATTTCTATTTTTAAGGGTTTTTTTAATTTTTAACTATGTTTATTTTTATAGTTGCTGGAAATTAAGGGGAGGGTGTAGGGTTAGGGTTATCGCAGTGGGGACAGCAGGCTGCCGAGGGCTCCCTGCATGGCCAAGGAGCTCAAAGAACTGGGGCACAAGGTACGGGGGAGCCTGATGTCTTGGCCTGGCAGATTTCCCACAATGAAAACTTCCTACACAACTTTGGAAACATCCACTGACCATGTTCAGTAATGGTCACGCCCCTATTTCTGGATGTTTCTGGGTTTTTCTAGATGAGTTGTCCTTCCCTGCTGTCAGGATATGTAGCAAGACAGAATATTTAGACAAAAATCCATGAATGCTCCTCCCCGCGAGTCTTTCCCTTTCTTTGGGCCACAGTCAAATGTGCCATGGGTTAAAGAAGCATTCCCCTTTTGGACTTTCCTTCTTTGATTTGTCCATCCTGTTATTTTTATGAGTTATTTGAGCTACTCTCACAGAAACCCATTTTACAGGTAGTGAAAAGTTATAAGGTAAAATTGTGCCCCATTGGAATCAATGGGAATTTTAGCCATTTTTCACCCATTGTTTTTTAACACTTCTCTGAGGAGTTTCTATATTTTCACTGCTCACCAGCCATTACTTGTGGAACATTGCAAGTATTATAATTTTAAAGGTTCAGTAAACCATAATGGACATATCAATGAGGTTTTGCCAGGATAGTGCTACAACTGCTGACCAATCAGAAAGCAGCATTTCCTAGCTTTTTTTTGTTTTTTTTTTTAGTTAATGAACTTTTTCAGACAAAGCTGGTGTTTGTCAATTTGAGAGAAACTATTTCTGGGTTCTAAACAGGAAAAGCTACCTTGTGAACCATCTGCCTAAAAAGTTACATTTGATTTGCAATGTTTGTTTCAAAGGTGACTTGTAGTCAGAGGTTGTATGCATTTTTATAAAAAGCTCTTTTTGGTATGCTGTTGCTGCTTAGTTTTCTTGTGTCTCCATGAAATTTCTGCTTGACTGGCCATGATTTAGTGAAACCTCTGATTAGGGTACCATGGTTCATTAGAACTTAAAGAAGTATTATTGAAAATTGAATTAACCATGCTGTGATTCCGTAGTTGCTGTGATTGGTAGTCTTCAGGCATGATGTTATTGTGCTTTATATCCCCACAGGTCTTCCTAGACTCCATATTATTTGTGAAACACTTCATTTGTTTCATTAATACTTAAACTATGCTTTGCATAATCTGTAGATAAGATCTCTTAAAAAGTGAAAACAATAAATAAAGTTATTAGCAATTCAAGCATTTTTTCATTCAGGCGAAACATGAAATATTTTCAGAAAATTACTACAATAAACAATCTCTACAAAGAAGTTATGTAGCTCATTTGTGTGCTTTTTGTCTTGTGGAGAGATGAGAATTTGATAATTCCTTAGACTTACTTGACTCAGACAAACTGATATATTAGTCAAGCAAGGATAAATGCTATAATGAAAATCAAGGATCTTGTAAACCCCCTTTACAGAGAAATGGAATGATAAAATTTAATTCCTTTAATTTCTCTTTTAATGAAAGTATGAATTTCATTTGCCTGGGCTTTGATTTGGTTCTGCATGTGTGATGTTTTTGGAGGTAAAATAGAGAATGTTCTGCTTTGAGTCGTGCAGAAAATTCGAAAAAAAGAGACAGGATACAGGGCCGTCCCTAGCGGGGTTTTGGGGCCCTGGACATAGAGTCCGAGTTTCTAACCTGGTGGTGTGCTCCTCACTGGCTCCACCCAGGCTCTGCCCCCACCGCCCCTTCCCCCAAGGCCTCACCCTGTCCTGCTTCTTCCTCCCCCGCCCCAACCCCACGTCTTCTTGCCCCAGCCCTGCCCCCACCCTGCCTCTTCCCTGCCCAGTTCCACCCCTTCCTCCAAATATGCTGCACCCTTGCTCCTTTCCCCGCTCCTCCGTGCCTCCCGACTCTTCAAAACATCTGATCTGTGGCAGGCGGTAGGCCCTGAAAGGGAGGGAGAGGTGCTAATCAGCGGGGCTGGCCACTGTGCAGGAGGCGATGGCGGGAGGAGGAAGTTCTGGTAGGAGGGCTCCTCCTTGCCCCCACCCCACCTGCCTGCCGCTCACTTCCCCATTCGCCTCCTCACCCCACTCACCCTCCCACGTCACCTCCCCATCCATCTCCTCATGATATTGTGGAGGCGCAGGGTTCCCCAAAGTGCGAGACCCAGAGCGGTTGCCCCAATTTGCCATGCATCCTGTCAGAGCCGTCCTTTGGGTAACTTAAAAGTAAATACTTACGTTTAGGGGAAAATCCTGTTCTCCTGTCTAGAGTTGTGGATGGTCCTGCTTGCTTCCCTGGTGTGGAACTAGTACGTACAATAGGGATAGGAAGCTGAACCAGGTGTAGGACCCATGAAGTGCGGGATACTATAGCATAAATAAGTGCATCAACAGATAGCTCCCATTGAACCAAAAGGGACTATTTACGTTAGTAATGTCTACTTGTTTGAGAAAGAGCCCTTACTGTGAAGATTATTGTAACTTAAATTCGGCATTGTTGACTCCTAGTATTCTAGTGAAAGGATAATTGTTGCTGTCACATAAAAATCTGAACATAACTCAAATACTAGAGAACAAAAATATATGAAAATACATTTTATTAGAAAAGCTTTATTTTCAAACTCTGCACATTACATGAAATTTAAGTAAAATTACTGCTTTTCTCCCTGAAGAGCTAAAGTACAGTGATAAAATGACATAAAACTCGTCATATACATAAGAAGGGGTTATGTTAGAAAAATGAGGCTAAATGACAAAAGAACTACTCCGTAGACATCAAGACAGAAAATTTACTCTTCCCAATATGATTCTATGAAACGAGTATTTAAAGGTCAGGAAGACAGGCCAACATTTGCATTTAAATGGCGATTTTTAAAGTAGATGTGATGCTTGCTGATCTCTGCCATTGAGTCTGGTGTTTTTGAAGTCTGTGAGAATCAAACATTAAAGAAAACATCACATGAAAATATTATTAAATAGATCAGTGAAATGCTCAAACTAGCTTCCAGACTCTATTTACACATGCTTTTCTTTACCATATTATCATAATCAGTTGTTAAGGTAAGATATTCTTCATTATTTTTCTGTCATTTTAAATAGTTATTGACCTCATGATCCCTCTGAATCAGCTGAAGGTGAGCATTTATCAAATATAAAAGGAACTGGCTAAAACAATATTACGGATTATTGGAAATTTGCAATTTCCTTTTCATTATATCAGCTAGGCCATTCAAATTCTTCATTTTGTGTGTAGAATCCCTGAAAAGGACATACTTTTTAGGTTTTATATTATGCAAGCACATGTACCTAAATAAGATTTAAAATGACCATTTTATCTTGTCCTTATATGGGGAGGGCAAAATGTTGCAACCTGAGGCCTAGTCTACGCTAGTGTTACAAGTGAATGTAAATCATGCTAGTTAAGTCACACAACTATATAACTTAAGTTGTTGTAAATTTCATTGACTTAGTGCAGTGTAGACACCATGTTATGTTGATGGGGGAAGCTCTCCTGTCGACATAGCTTCCACCTCTCATTGAGGTGGATTAATTAAGTCGACGGGAACATCTTCACCAGACCCTCAAAATTGCCACCACTGCATCAGTCAATTAATCGCAGTGGCACCGATTTAGCTGCGTAGTGTAGACTAGGCCTGAGAGTCTACATTTTGGCCTGGTCTTCACTACGACTTAACGTCGACTTTAGCGACGTTAAGTCAACATAAACGTGCACTCATCCTCACACGGCCACCATTTCCGTCGATTTAAAGGGCCCTTAAAATCGATTTCTGTACTCCTCCCCAACCAGGGGAGTAGCACTGAAATTGACATCTCTGGGTCGACTATGGCTTAGTGAGGATGCGTGTAGACTTTATTGGCCTCCGGGAGCTGTCCCACCGTGCTCCATTGTGACAGCTCTGGACAGCACTCTCAATGCTCCACTGTGATCGCTCTGGACAGCACTCTCAACTCGCTGCTCTGGCTAGGTAGACAGGAAAAACCCCGGGAATATTTGAATTTCATTTCCTGTTTGGCCATCGTGGCAAGCTCACCTGCACAAGTCACTCACCGTGCAGAGCTCCTCAGCACAAGCCACCATGCAGAGCTCATCAGCAAAGGAGATCAACCAGTGCAAAAGAGCTGCAGCATAGTCCACGCAGGAGGTGTTGGATCTCATCGCTATCTGGGGAGAGGAATCCGTGATGGCAGAACTCCGTTACAATAAACGGAATGCCAACACGTTTTCCAGAGTCTCCAAGGCCATGCTGGATAGGGGCCACAGCAGGGACGCACAACAGTGCCCCATGAAAATTAAGGAGCTGAGGCAAGCATTCCAGAAAACAAAAGAGGCAAATGGACGCTCTGGGGCACCACCGCGGACATGCCGATTCTACAACGAACTGAATCAAATACCGGGGGGCCCCCACCACCGTTGCACTGATGTCCGTGGACTCCTCCGATGGGGTAGTAATGAGGCATAAGGATTTGGATGATGACGAAGCTGATGAGGAAGATGATACCAAGCAGCTGCAGTCAAATGGAGAGACCCTGTTCTCAGATAGCCAGGACCTGTTTATCACCCTGGAGCCAATACCCTCCCAACCCTCCCAAGGTGGTACCCCAGAACCAGATGTCGGCGAAGGGATCTCTTGTGAGTGTGGGATAAGATAAGATAAGGCATGATTTAAAAGGAAGCATTTATTAATGATTAACTCGCTCTGAGGACTTGAAATGCATGCATGGCTAGTGCAGCTACTGGAAAAGTCTGTTAATGTTTTCAGGGATGGAGCGCAAATCCTCCAGCGTCATTTCCATGAAGCTGTCCTTCAGATACTGTAGAAGCCTTTGCAAGAGGTTTCTGGGGAGAGCAGCCTTATTTCGTCCTCCATGGTAGGACACTTTCCCATGCCAGACTGGTAGCAAGTACTCTGGTATCATAGCAGGACAAAGCTTGGCAGCATATGGTCCCGGGGCTTGCTGGAATTCTAGCAACATCCATTCTTTATCTCTCTGTGTAATCCTCAGCAGAGTGATATCGTTCATGGTAGCCTGTTAGAAATACGGGACTGTAAGTAAGGGGACAGTCATTTGGGAACCACTGGGCTGCTCATATATGTGACTGTAAAGAAACCGTCCCCACATTATCCCAAGCAGCATGTGTGTGCTTGAAGGGGGCGGGAATCACGCTGGGTGGCTTGCGTTTTGCTAGCAGATATTCTCCATGATAGCAGCTATGTGGTAGAGGGAGTGGGGAAGCTATGCGGTTGGGGGTGGGTGGGCTGATTAGTATGGGAAAGGGAAGTGCTGCTGTAAAGAATGTTGAACAAACCGAAAAACTATGGCTCACCATGGCTACCTGCATGGTAAGTTCTGTTGCCCGGCCCTGCGTGTCTGATGACTCTACACGAAAGCTACAGCCACTCAATTTAAGGTGCAAAATGCGACCTTGTACAGAAAGCATATATGCTCTGTGAATACTTTGTTTCACCATGAAAGACTATTCCTATTGTGCTGTACAATGTATCTTTCTTATAACCTTTTCTCCGGTCTTTCATCCTGCCTGCAGCTCCCACTAATGTCTCCATCCTCCCCCTATCATGCCCGTCACAGTGGCTAGCGCAGAGAAGAAAGAGGAGAAAAAGGACATGGGATGAGATATTTTCTGAACTTATGGATTCCTCCTGCACTGAAGGAGCTCGCCAGCGTGGATGGAGAAAAACATTTTTAGAGTCCCAGAATACATGGAGGAAAAGCCTTTTAGAGTGCAAGCAAAGCCTTCTAGAGTCCAGGGCAGCAGTAGCAGCACGGGAGGAGAGATGGCGGGAGCGCGAAGAAAGGAGGATGGACACAATGCTGCGGATAATGGAGGATCAAAGTGACATGCTCCAGTGTCTGCTGGAGCTTCAGCAGGACCAAAGATCGCCTCTGCAGCCCCTGTCTAACCACCTCCCGTCCTCCCCAAGTTCCATAGCCTCCCCACCCAGATGCGGGGTGAGAACGCAGGTGGGGAGGCTCCAGGGACCGACCCACTCGACCCCACAGGACAGCACAAGCAGCAGAAGGCTGACTTTATCACAAAAGTTTTAAAATGTGCTGTGTCTTTGTCCCCTCCTCCCCTCATCCACCACCCCGACTGCTGGTTTCTCTCCTCACCCACCCCTTCATGGCTACCTTGCCAGTCTGTGTTTGTGAAGAATCATTAAAGAATGCATGCTTTTTACAAAACTGAATTTATTTCCTTTGCAAGCGTGGGTGGGGAGATGGTTCAAGGGTGGGAGGCTTAACGCTGAGCAGAGCAAGGGAGTGGGTTTTCAACGGCACTTTGGGCAGTCACAAAACTGGTTCTCAGGGCTTCCGTGAGGCGCAGCGCCTCCTGGTGCGCTCTTCTACTTGCCCTGGTGTCTGGCCGCTCGTAAGTAGCAGACAGGACATTTGCCTCTGCCTCCCACCCTGCCATAAACGTTTCCCCCTTGCTCTCACAGAGATTGTGGAGCACACAGCAAGCAGCAATAACAATGGACACATTTCTTTCGCTGAGGTCTGAGCAAGTAAGTAACATTCGCCACCTCGTTTTAAGACGGCCAAATGCGCACTCTACCACCATTCTGCACTTGCTCAGCCTGTAGTTGAACAGCTCCTGACTCCTGTTCAGGGATCCTGTGTATGGTTTCATAAGCCAGGGCATTAAGGGGTAGGCTGGGTCCCCAAGGATAACGATCGGCATTTCAACACCCCCCACAATAATTTTCTGGTCTGGGAAGAAAGTCCCTTGCTCCAGCTGTCTAAAAATCCTAGCGTTCCTGAACACACGAGCGACATGAACCTTTCCCGCCATCCCACGTAGATGTTGGGGAAACATCCCTTGTGGTCAACCAGTGCTTGCATGACCATTGAGCAATACCCCTTGCGGTTTCTGTACTCTCCGGCCTCGTTGTCTGGTGCCAATATAGGGATATGAGTCCCATCTATAGCCCCACCACTGTTAGGGAATCTCATCACGGTAAAGCCATCTAATGTAGCCTGCACGTTTCCCAGGCACACAATCCTGAATAGCAGCAGATCAATGATTGCCCTGGTTACTTGCATCACAGCAGCCCCGACCATCGATTTACCCACTCCAAACTGATTCGCGACTGACTGGTAGCTGTCTGGCATTGCAAGCTTCCAGAGAGCTATCGCCACTCGCTTCTGAACTGTGAGGGCTGCTCTCATTTTGGTATTCTTGCTCTGGAGGGCAGGGAAAAGCAAGTCACAAAGTTCCATGAACGTGCTCTTACACATGCAAAAGTTTCTGAGCCACTGCAGGCCATCTCAGACCCGCAGCACTATGCGATCCCACCAGTCAGTGCTTGTTTCCCTGGCCCAGATTTGGTGTTCCATAGCATGAGCCTGCCCCATTGCCACCAAAATTGCCAGACTGTCGGACTCCCTGCTTTCAAAAACATCAGTGTCCATGTCCATGTCGTCATCACTGTCGTCACTCTCCGGGTAGCGCAGTCGTCTCCTGATCACCTTCTTGTTCATACGATGCAGCATAAAGTCCACAACCATGCGTGAGGTATTCACAACAGCCATTACTGCAGCAGTTACCTGAACAGGCTCCATGCTTGCACTGCTATGACATCAGCGTGGAAAAAGGGCGCGAAATAACTGTTTGCAGTTGCTTTCATGGCGGGAGGGGCACTGCGGGGGGGGGGGGGATTAGAGAACAGAGAAAGCTACCCACAGTGCACCACTCGAAATGGTGCCTGCTGGGGACTCCGAGAACTGTGGGATAGCTACCCACAGTGCACCACTCGCTATGTCGACGCTTTCCACAGTACTATGGATGAACACTGCCGACTTGCTGTGTTTTGTGGGGACGCACAAAATCGACCTTATACAGTCTGCTTTGAAAAATCGACTGCAAGGCAATCGACCTAAGTTTGTAGTGAAGACATACCCTTTGATGTCTAAATCCATGGTTTGAAATCTACATAAAGGTAACCAGAGATAATGAACACACAGAGCTCCCATTGACTTCACTGGGGGTTTTGCATGCTCAGGACCTCTAAAAATCAGATCACGCTTATGTGGTTTCCTAGCTTTAGGATCTCAGATTTGGACATGTTGATCTGTATCTGTCAGCTATAAACTCAGTGCTGTTGTTTCAGACATGAAAAAGAAAGCAAGATATTGATTTTTGAGGAAATGTTTTTAACAATATTCAGTTTAAATAGCTTTTGATTATTTTGGCAGAATCATTGTTAGGTTATGACGAGTCTTAGGTAAAAGAGGCAGTATGAAGTTGCACTGCCCAAAACAGATGAGCATTTATTCCACCCTAATGGTGGCAATCAGTGAACTTCATAATCCTTGAGACAAACTTTTACTTGGTTTTATGACAAGCTTTATCTTCAGGAGAAGGGGTTTTTTTTTGAGGATCATGCTACTTACAACTGAACATAGTTGACTTGACTAGTACAAGTTATCTGATCAAATATATAAAAATACAATAAGCCCTCTGTTGAGGATTATCTACAAGAGGCAACACACTTCTTCCTTGTAAAACCCCATGAGTTCCAGCACAGTTTTGACATTTTGATGAAGGCTATTTCTTATGCAGTTGTAACATGAGTTGATTGAGTTGTAACTAAGATACTGTAGATGAGAGAGGAGGCATATAAAATTTGCACAATGCAATAGATAGTGCATGTAAAAAAAATTTGTGAGCCATTTTATATGTAAAGCGAAGTGTGTTCTTTTAAATGCTACATAAATAATCACTTAGATATAAAAATGTTATACAGACAACATATTGCACAGCAAGTGACATTTCTAAGTGGACAACAGATAGAATTTAGTGAGATAATTAGGCATCTAAGATTTTCCTAAACCTGATTTAAAGTAACACTATCCATTTGAATTGTTTGGCTATGTTGGAAGCAGGACAGCAGACATTGGATGTGGTTTAATTAGGCCACAACTTTATTCTTAAATGTCTGGAAATACCCAGCAGATAAGAGTATGTAATGCAGGTAATTCCATAACAATTGCAATATATACCAGGGGGGCTTCCATCAGCTCTTCCCCTTAACCATCCTGGACCCCAGTCAATCTGCTGCTGGAATGTCACAGCCCCCCCACTCGAATGAGGGTTAAGGGGAAGGCTGTAAAGTAGAGGGGGATTAGCTCCCTGCTGTACCAGTCGTAGGAGTCCCACTTCATCTGGTGTGAGGGAAAAAATCCTTCCCAGTCCCCCACAAAAGAAGTGACTAACGCAATGCCACAGTGGATCCTGGCAGAACCCGGCATTTCACCACTTCAGTGGGTGTCTGTGTGGATGCTGCTCTGCCTGGTTCAGGGAAAAGCACTGAAATGGGCCTGTATAGTTCCCCTTCTCTTTAACATCCCTGTGCTGACCTGGGTCTTCAGCTGCAGCCGAAAGTCGCTCTCTAGCCCTTAAAAGGAAGCACACCTTTTCCAACAAGCCAGACAAAGGCCACTCAACTGCTGAATGTGTGGTGAGGTCAATCTAATCATTAAAAAAAAAAAAAGTTAAAATAGTGTCATTTAGATCCCCTCCCCATGAGTCAACCTGCTAATATTTGCAGTTTAACAATGATATTTTCTTATTTTGTAATATTGGCCTGTGAAAGATGCACACAAGCAATGGGAAACTGACTACCTAAAGTACTGCTATATTTGCAAAGTCAGCAGAACGGGAAAAATAGTGAGAGTTTTCTGTAATATCTGTCAAAAATACTAATCTCTTGGGAATTTCTTGTAACAATAACTACTTTAAAGGAATCAGGCCCATAATCTGCAAAAGAAATGTGGAATATTTTAATCATCTGTGTACAGTTCCTTCCGTTATCACTGCAGTGACATAATTCTGTTCTACCCATTCTTTATTATCAAAGTTCCCTACGCGAAGTATCTGAGTGCCTGTTGAGACTATAAGTGGCTTTCTGGATACTTTATTCTCAAAAAGATGTCTCTTTCCCACAGCGTTCTCACAGAGAAAAAACCCTTCTTGTGTGAACAAGTGTTTATGCATGTTGATTTTCACATATTTTTCTGAGTAATGAATTAAATTGACTCTATCTGGATTAAGTCCCCAGTTTTAATCATTTTGCACACTTAGTGTTTCACAAACTCTTAGTAAGTGGCAAGTAAATTTACCATGCGCCAACTGTCTGTGTGGACCCTGCAGCTGTGTGCACTAATTTACCTAGCATGTGTTAGTGTACCCTGCTTTGAAACGCGGCTAGATTAAAGCGCACTAGAGAACCGTTAGTTCACGGCAGCAGGGTCCATAGAAATACAGTGCATTGCAAGCAAGTACAGGTAGATTTACACCCCAGGTTGCTACGAACTAAGTATTCATGTAAGCAAACTTTACTTCTTATGTTTAACCTTACACTAAACCTGCACTCTTTTTGCTTTCAACTTTGATATTTTTTATCTAGACTTTGCGGTTCTTTGAAGCCACTAGGGTCTCCTAATAGTACTCTGATGCTGTCTGATACTGTGATGGAAATTTTATGTTGTTCTTGTTAAACAAGGCATGATTGTAGGTGTAGAATCTCTGTCTATTAAGCCTAAACTAATAAGTACTTATTTTGTTGCCAGGGAACAGCAGCATGGTTAAACTTCTGTCTCAGTTAAGTAATGTGAGACTATTGAAAAACCCCAATCCTTAGAATACGCACTTCTAAATATTCAGGACTCATCAAATTTGCAATCTAAATAGCCAAAATAGCACGTGTATCATCTGGAACCAAGATTATTTCCATCAGCTGCAGAAGTTAAAATGTGTCTTGTATAGCTAAGGACAAAAATGTGTCCCCATTGACTACTAGTTTTTAATTTGGAGGCAATATGGCAAGTAGGAAACAGTCAGGAAAGCAGTATGCTCCTTGCTTTTCACATAATGAGGGATGAACCTTCAACATATCCACCTCAGAGACTTTCTCGGAGTTGTTCCAGTTTGCAGAGATATCAGCCTCTATTCCCTTCTGAACCAGTTACAACCAGTGAAAAGGCTCTTCATGTTTGGTTTCAATGGATTATCAAAGATTTGGGTTGGTTCTGTACTGTCATGAAAATGATCACCAATCTCTTCTGTAATGTACAAAGAAATCCAGTTCCTGATAGTTGCAAATGGAGATGTTAGCATTTTGTGACTCAGAAAATGTAATTTAGGCAATGTAATAAGGCAGAAAATTATGACGTTCACATGGAAAATCTGACTAAATTGAACATATTTAAAATGCCTTTGGAACATCTTCTAATACTTGACGAATTTCTGTTCTTATTACCAACATTTAGATGCAAACATATTACTTGCAAATTGCTAAACACAACCATTGAGAAATGAACTCCATTAAGCAGTGCAATCACAACATATTTGCCTGATATTAAAGAAGACCTTTACAATAAGCAGTCTCCTAATTTTCCTTTTAGTAATGTTTGAAAACTAGAAATGTAATGAAATGTAAAACTGTCACAATTCATAAAGCTGTTGACAGCCTAACAGGAGGTTAAACATGATACGGTGAAATGTATTCACTGTCCTGTTTGACCATTGAAGGTTTATAAGATGAAAGAGGTAAAACAGCAGTGAGGAGGTGCATGTTACAAACTCAGTCAGAGCATATTGAGAGAGAGGCATGTGCTGAATTCCCGCGGTACTTCGTCTCCATATGACACGGTGCAATACTTCTGCAGTTGAGCAGAAGACACAGAATCACATTTACACAGATAATTTTACACCTTTGTGTATGTGTGTGTGTGTGCTCCTGGTCTGTTAGTAACAGAAGCCGTATACAATGGGTCAAAAGTAAAATAGTGCTGAAATGAAAGAATCCAATGCTGCTCTGATGAAACTGTAGCTGTGTCATTGACTTCATCTTCGTAGTGTTCCACTGCCAGTTTTTTTTAAAAAGTGCTTTTTAAACTATTCTGGCAAAGCTTGTTGATAAGGATAGTTTTAGAAATGTACAAAGAAAGTGTAATGGTAGTTTAAATGGACAATTTGCCACCCCTTTGTGCCTTTATTGTATAACATCACAGTCTGCTTATTAAGTTTACCTATTGTGAATGGATTCTGTTCCTGTTAGTTTTAACTTTTTCATCCTTTCCTTTTGCTTAACTTCTTAAACAAGTCTAGATACTAATTTGAGGGTTCTGACTTAATCCCACAGATTAATAGAAATTGAAAGTTGTGTCTTTCTGTCCTTTCTTTGTCCTACTTTGCCACATAAAATATTGCAGCATGTAGTTTGGCAACCGCCAGACAATATTGGGATAAGCTTCCTTGTTATTTTTAGACTGTCAGCATTATGTGGAACATAAAATGGAATGCTTTTAAATTGGTATGTACTAAGACATAAAGATTTAAAGATGGTGCAAGAACTTTTTCTTGATTGTCCCTAGTTTTATTTGACGTTTTATTCTAATGATGATTGGCAACTTAGAAATGATAAGGTTCTGGTCAGCACATTCCAGATTTTATACTTTTGCACATATAAGACCGGCTTCTGATATCCTTCCACATGCTGCTTAGCATCTTGCTATACATTTCAATATGATCGCCATGAGCAGCAGGAGGGGCTGTCTATGCCAAGTGCGTACCTAGTGTTTCAGATGGGCAAGCACTCAGAGTAGGCACACAGCTGGCACTGTCGTATCCTACAGCTAAAATGAACGTTTCCTACATAGCCTCAGGCTCAGATTTGGGTGGGCCTAGATACAAATTGAATGGATGTGGCCACAGGTGGTATAAAGCTAAATGCTTGAAAGCACTTTCAGAGCTTTAGATTTGCCCATGATAGAAGCTAAGGATAACTTGTGCCACTAGATTTGCTGTGGTAACTGAGAGACAGTTTTTCTTTTTCCGAGTCACAACAATTTTGCCCCAGAACGCTCACCATGAAACCAATAGCCCTTTCTTTCCATAGCTTCCTTCCCAGTGTTTCCTCTTTGGTCACGCCATGTATTCACCGTTTTCCTTTACTGTGTTAACTTAATCAGAATGGCTAGTTTGAAGCTTAGTTTTGTTACCTTTCTCCTCCATTTACTGTTCTTCCTAGTCTTTCATGTTTATTCTCTTCCACATAGAGCAGTGTTTCTGATGCCCCTTTTTCTTCAACATAGAATGTCAGGATGGGAAGGGACCTCAGGAGATCATCTAGTCCAACCCCCTGCTCAAAGCAGGACCAATCCCTATTTTTGCCCCATATTCCTAAATGGCTCCCTCACGGATTGAACTCACAATGCTGGGTTTAGCAAGCCAATGCTCAAACCACTGAGCTATGTTCCATCTTCCCTAGTTTCTCTGAGAGCTCAGCTGTTTTATTATAGTTGAATCCATTCAGTGTAGTCTCCAAAAAAGAAAGCGGGTTACTCTTAATATATATATATAGCCTTCCTTTTCTTCCTTGAGATAGAGAGAAATTTTCCTTCTTCCTCCCGGACTGGCTTGATCTTTCATTGTCCATTCTACATCCCAGTTAGTTTTCTGTTTAACTTAGGGAAATGCACATGGACGTACTGTCGTATGTTAGTATCCAGGCAGTCTTCTACTACCCCTCTTGGCCATCCATCTGGAATATAACTCTTTGCCACACACTTTTTGATGGCGGTTCCATAGGGTTTGTAGAATCTCTCAAAGGTTCTGCACAGAGTTTTGAAACACAGAAACACTGCCCTGTTTGTATTTTTTGTAGATAAAACATGGCTGAATGAACAATTTTGTGGAAATTATTAAGTCAGAAATTCCAGCTCTACATTTCTTGTTAATGTGCATCTTCTTTTTTTTTTTATGGTAACAAATAGGGTGTTGTTTTTTTTATCTTGGTTAGTTGAAAATTAGGCGTAAGTACCATTATTTTTTAAACATTTCTATAACCCTTCTGCCAGGTGGAGTTGGCAGCAACTTATTATTCCCATACCCAAAAGAAACATGTCCATTTCAGCTCCACATCTTATTATTGTTCCGGGCTTAAGGGGGAAGTTCCAGGGAGATTAAAAGAAAAATCTCATCTCTGCTCTTCCTCTTCTACAGTCTCCATCCATTTGCTCCACTCTTCCTGCGCTCCTTTTGGCTTCCAGGACCTCTCCTAGCACCTGTTCTCTGTGTCCTCCTTTGTCCTTCAGTCTCTGGGTCACAGATGGGCACATTCTTCAGCTTCCTGGGGGTAGTTTGAGTCTCATGCAGTAGTTTGAGAACCCTCAGGATGCAGAACCACAGGAGCCACTTTCATACTTGGTACCAGAGCTGTACATACCTCTTGTGCTCAATGATCCAGCTCTGGTGAGCATCCCAGCCCCTCTGTAACTCTCCTATGGTGGGCCAGGGTGACTATGCAGCAATTGGAAAATGAATCAATGGGACATAATAATAAGGAGAGGGATACCAGTTAGTTTTGGTGGGAGTGCTTCATTGCTGTTGTATCTGTAGTTCTGTTCTTTTGTAGTAGTGAGAAATACTTGTTTGAACTTACTGTGCATATGGTAAAAGTCTGCTACTGCTGAGGTCCGTAGATATTTTGCCACTGCCTTTAGAGAGCACAATATTGAGCCCTTAGATACTCCCCCTTTTGTAACACTATCCTAGAGAGTAGATTAGAATAATGATAATGCAGTTCAATAGCGCCTACTTCTTATTTTTGAACTGGCATTTTAAAAGCTTGTGATTAAGTTATTGTTTTATGAATGTAAATCAGGTGAATATACTAACTAATGACTTCAGAATTTGATGTGATGTGAATGTTCTGTTAATGTCGAAGAAAAAAATGAGCTATCATCCCTGTCGAACAAGAGACAAAAGAATGATAAACCTGCTAGATATTTTTCCTAGCTCCATGCAGCCATAGCTCTGCAGTAGGTTTTGGATATCACCTTGAGATTGCCATTTGAAGAGTTATTTTCAGAAAGAAAAAAAGAATAAAGTGAGGCAGCCCTTGCCATGTGTAATGTCATTGAATGACACTGTAATGAGACTTTCCTAGACACAGGAGAGAGGAAAGTCTCGATATTTCGGCTTCAGCATCCTTCATTGTGGTGGTTACTGCAGTACGGTGTTCTAAGTGAAAGTTAAAATGACACAATTTTAAGTAAGCTTGAATTTTATCTTATTGCTTGTCATTTACAAGGCAGTAAAGTAAAAATAAATTGCAACTCTCAATAATAAAAGGGGTGTTCTGTGGGACTGGGGGCATTTATTCTAAGGATTGGTTTAAGAGCTTCCCTCTTTCAGTTGTGGGTTTGTAGAATGAAAACTGCAGACATTTGTTCCATAGATAGATTCTTCTAAAATGCCCCTTTATTGACTTTTTTTGACAATGCATTCTCTGTAATCTCTGTGGCACTGTAATTATTAGCCCCAGGTTCCTGGTGAAAGTCTAAATGTTCAGAAATGCTATTTTAAATAGAGACTTGTCTTTATTACAACTGTACTGTGCTGCTCTTTACTGCTCTAGTTGCTGTAAGGCTATGACAACACTTAATGTATGCTCCTTCATTTTTCAGTGTTTTATAACTCAGACAGAAATAATGATTCTCTCTGAATTTTGGCATGCAGAATCTCTGCCCTAGAGCAAATATTTTTAGGCAGTTAAAATAGTATTGAAGCATTTAATAAAGATCCGGTAACTTTTTTATTATTTGTTTTTCAGATAGTTAAACTACGATGTGTACTGGTTGATTATACTCTTCTGGGACCTGAAGGAACTCCACTAGAGTCAGTGGGAGTCTTTCTATTGACCCAGTTGGCTTTGAATAGAGCTGCTGGTTTAAAAAAATAGTTATTACAGCAGAACATCAGTATGAATGGGAAACCTACAGTGAACTCATATACTGAGAGTTATGAATTAACAAGTAAATGAAGACATTAAAATACGCAGAGAATGATTTCTGACATATACTTTGTTCCTTTACTCGATCAGACTAATTTCAGTTTGTCCTAGGCTGCACAGATAGTAATGCCTATAGTTAAGATTGCCCAGTGCTTCCCATTTTAAGACTGTTTGCAGTTGCATATAGCTTTGCCAAAGTTAAACAAGTTGGGCTGAATTTTTTCATGCTAAGTGTCTCCTTACGACTTTTTTTTTTTTTCTTTCAAGTTTTGGCTAAAATGCTTCACCTGTTCCCAGAAGTCAATTGAGGGGAAATGTATTGTTTTTCCCCTGTTAATTTCTTAAGCTGTTTTGTTGAGACATTCTATCACCTTCATGCTCTGGAGCAAGGACTTGAAATTTGGCAGTGGGGTTCCCCTCATGTCAGGGAGGTGCCTTTTGTCATTCTTGTAAAAAATTGCTGAAAGCAGGACAAAGCTATAAACCTCTGAAGAAACTGAGATTTGCACATGCTCTGTACAGTGGCTAGAATTTAGCAGCTAAATTCTCCAAAGGTTTCATCTGAACTAGGCATGCTCCAGTCACACACAACTCACACATGGTGGTCGGACTGTGTGTGTACAGCGTGACTGAGGATGCTCCATCCTGGGACTGCAGGGGCGGAGCAGGACTTCCCCTGTAATTGCTACTTTTAGTTGCTGTAGGACAAAGTGGAGCTGGGCTCAGGAGCCGAGAGCAGGCAAAGGGGAAAGGACAGGAGATTGAAAGAGAGAGAGGAGCAGAAGTGGTATAGAGAGAGAAAGGTTTGTAACCACTAGAGAACACTCTCTTCCAGAAACTGGAACTGAAGCCATTATTTCTGAGACTCCATATTCTTTTATGGCCAATCAAATAGTGGAAAAACTCACTGGCAAAGGGTGCATTTCCATCCTCCTCTAGTGGTGAGTCCACATAGACAGTAACAATCTTCTACTTCTACCAGTTACTCCATCAGCGACAGGACTGTGCTGTGGGTCTAAAGATCCCAACCCTGCTGATGATGCACATGTGGGGTCAATTTAGAGATGTCTACGTTGCCTCCGGAGACAGCCTGCCAGCTTTGATCGACATACTCTGGCTAGCAGGGCTTGCACTTCGTTTCTAAAAATAGCTCTGTAGACAGCGTTATGACACTGTGGCTTGGGATGGAGCTGGGGCTCCAAAGCCTACAGAGAAGGGTGGGCTTCACAACAGGACCTCGATCCCAAGCTGCAACTTCAAAGCACAGTCTACATTCCTATTTTTAGAGCGCTAATACTAGTGTGAGGCCTGCTAGCCCGAGTCTGTTGATTGGGGGAAAGGCTCATTGCCGTGAATTGTGTATATGGATCCTATGGTTCTACGTGATGTTTTTTCATAGATGTAAGGGGCTTTGGATCAGGCTCTAGCAATGATGTATTAGAGTTATGTTTTTAAAGTGGGCTAAAGTCAAGGCCATAGTCAGGAATGAAGGGGGCCATTGTGCCAGCCCAGTTGACCATAGTTGGTGGTGTCACATCAGACATTGTGTGGCAAAGTTCCCAGATCTGGCTCAAGCCTGCAAATCCCCATATCTCTTGGACAAGTCCAAGGACAGCTCCAGGAAGGATCAGGGTGTTCACCCCTTTGTGTATCGATGGAGAGTTTGAAAACTGTGTGCTGGGGTGTTCCCGTCCATCCTGACAACAAGGCTGAACAGCATGCAGTATCACTTTTGATTAATAAAGGGGGCTATGTCAAAATGTAAAATTGGGGCTCTCCAGTCAATGTTTCTTTTTTTCCCCCATGAACTCAGCCCCATAGTACATTGTTTATCCCTTTCGTCTTCTCAATCCTTTCTTTTTTTTTAGAGGGGTCTTATCTTACCAATATTTATTTTCATTATTGTGGAGTTCTGTAGCCATAGTAGTTTATGCTTAGTTCATCTTCCAGCATTCATCGTTTTAATCAACTACTCTCAGATGAAGAGATTAAGTCAGGTACTCACACCAGACAGGTGAGACAGCACTAGAATCCGGGAATGTCACTTCAGCAATCTCTAAACACTTTCTTCTACCTTCCCCGAAACCCCAATTTCCACCACCCAGTCACACAAATGAACTTTAATAAACAAAAAGAAAGAAAAACAGAAAAAATAAATTCAGAATGAGGCTGAAGGAGTGTGGATCTGGGCTTTTTTTGGAGCCAAAGTATTGAGCTCCATAGTGGGACTATGATCAATGGGCAACAGCAATCAAGGAAGACAGTGGAGAGCTCTTCTGTGGCTAGTGGAGAGGAAGTCTCTGAAGTTGAGAACGGAAACTGGTGAACAGAGAGACCGTGGGCTGTTCAGTTCCTTTAAAAGCTAGTAAATCAGCATTTTTGGTTTGTTTTGGGGCTATACAGCATCGAAAAGTTCACTCCAAGTTGACGATAAATCACCCACAAGATCTATGTTAACAAGAAAAAAATAAGAGAACTTTATTACACTGGGATACTGAGCTTTCATGTCACTGACATTGATTCAGTAGAGCTCATCTATGGTCCGCAGACTAAATTTCTAACGCGTAAATAATATTACACCTACCCTGAAAATGTTCGAAGTCTCAACTATTCAGGTGATGATTTTTAAAAAAAACAACATAGAAGCAAAACATCCAGATGCCAATGACCAAAGTCTACATAGAACAGTGTTAAGGAACACTGGATGTAATTAATACAACGCCATGCACTGGAGCTATTGTGGAGCTGAATCACCCCAGGACGGTTGCCCAGGGAAACGATGTGCCTTTCCTCCTTGGCAAGTTGGCCACCCCTCCATTAGACAATGCAGCCTCTTTCCCCCTACATGGTTGGTCCACTTTGTGGGATAGTTTAGAAAGGGACAGAGCCATAACCCATCTTCAAACCATACCCTATCATACCCCCTCTGTCTCCTACACGGTAATTTGTATTTCTGGGGGTGTGCTTTCAGGGAGCACAGAGGTTCTATTATGTGTACTTTTGGTGGAGTGCTGCATGTCGGATTTCTTGCCCCCCACTGGGCCAGATACAATCTGCCTGATCCTCAGGCTGAGAAAAAATTCCACTGATGTTCCATTTGGGCAGTGGCTGTAGAGGGCTATTCATTTTGACTGCTGGGTTAATCAGTTCAGCAGATTAAGTTGCTGCAAAAGCTGTCTTTATAAAAGAGCTAACCTACTTACTCTCTGAAAATGCCAATCTCCCATGAAACCAGCATCTGAGAACTAGTACACAGCTCTTTATGACTTGGCATCTTTGTGGAAAGTGGCTTACGCAGGACAGCAAAGAACACAACTCCAGGTTCTCACACAGCACCGTTTTATTGGCCTGTTAAATTCTTCCATTTAGTTTTGCTGGCAGCACTGTATGGCACCTTGATTATCTTTGTGTATTTCTAAATAATCAGTAAAGACCGTGAGGTCTAAGTTGATCTGAGCAATAACTATTCATTTCACCACAGACAAGTGCAGAGTTGAATGTGAGAAAGAAAACATATGTTCCTTTCCGCTATCTCCATTTAGTCACCATCCATAGCTGCAAAATAATTGTTGTATTCCTTGGATTAACTCCCATGCATGTGATTGGGAAGAAATTTGGCCACTAGTACTGTGAAGGCCCACGTAATAGTGTTTTACAGGTATACATTTTGGATCATTAGGAAACCAGTTAAAAATCCACTAGGTTGTATTCTTGTTTTCGTATGGAAACATCCACAGTTCTCTGAAAATGGCATTTGACCATGCATCCTGCTCAAATTGATTAAATCTAATAGAGTTATATTTGTTGACTGTATAACATAAAGGTCCTTGCCAGTAAAACGAATAACAAACCAACCCATAAATTAATACAGTAAGAGGGGCAGCAAAACCGGAAGCACAGTGTGAATGGGTATGAGGGATCTGATGATAATGTTATTAAACTGGTCTCTGTATGATCTCATGTCAATCTTGATTGTGTTTTTATTCTGTCCAACTATTCCTTGTCAGATTCTGCATCCCACAATGTATCTTGTTTTGTTTTGTTTTTCTTATATGTTCATTTTTTTGGCAGGATACTTAAAGTAATCTTTCTCCTCCTTCTCCCAGTGCCAAGAAAGTCTGTGTAGCTGGAAGAAAAGAATTAAATGTTGCTTTTGTTATGGGGCCAACATCAGGAAAAATAAGGATTTGTTAGTCTTTGTAGACGAGCTCTTCACCGCTCGTATCACAAATGAGCCGAGACCACTTTGTTGCTAACACCAGTGCCCTTTATTTCCATATTTGTTCCCACCACCACTACCTATATACAGTTCTGTACATGATAGTCCACTTACTTAGCTGCTCAGGGGACAGCTAGCTCCCACAGCTAGCCACGAACAACACCAACCCTTGCTCCTCCCTTTCCTGTTCCCCTCTTGTGACTTCCCTCCTGCCAGCTTTATCCTCTGGCCTGGTAGGCTCACAGGTGGTTTGCCTCAAGCCCCGCTCTCTACGGGCCACACCCTGCCAGCACCAATTAACTCCCCTGGCTGGGAGCTGAGCTAGCAGGAGCCCCGCTAACCGAGCTAACAGAGGGAACAGGGGCTGGTCTAGAGCTTTCTTGCCAGCCCCCTGTTACACATCTCCCCCCTTAAGAACAGCACCGCCGGGCCGCCTTTCGCCCTTTTGCTCCTCGGCTCTTCTGCCGTCCCCCCGAGGGAGGCTTTCCTGGGGACAACTCCCCACTCCTGGCTGGGCACCCCCCCAGCCACCACTATGGATGGTTTCCCCATCCCACTCCCACAAAAGGAGCACTGCTCGGAGAGTGGCGGCCCCCTAACTCTGCCTCAGCCCGCAGGTCATCGCACCAGTCGCATTGTGGCAGGCACCCTGCCCCCGGCTCCTCTTGTGCTTCTGGTTGGGGCTCAGGGTTTGTCCCACCTTCGAGCAGGACCTCCTGTGCCTCAGTTTCCCCTGCATCTTCCTGTGGGTCTGGGGCCTCCTGTTTCTGTGGCCGGGGGTCAGCATTCATCCCACCTTCCAGGAGGACCTTCTGTGCCTCAGTTTCCCCTGTCTCTCCCTGTGGGTCTGGGGCCTCTTCCTCCAGGAGTGGGATTATGGGTAGCTCCCCTGCACCCATCCCTTCTCCTCGGGGACTCAGACTAACCAGCTCCCCCACGTACGTTTCCCACGGGTCCACCTGCTCTGGGCTTTTTTGTCTAGGAGTCTTACGATCTCTGGGACTAGGCCCATCCCCCTGCCTTGGGGGTCTCAGCATAAGGGTATCCACCCCCCATCTTGGGGTACCCCACGGCTCCGAGCCAAGTACTGGGCCCCAGTCCCAGCCTAATATTACTGGATATGATAGCCTCTCCAGCACCCCCATCCACTTCCACCGGAAGTGACCTTTAGCCTCCAGGAGTACCTGGGCTACCGGACAGGACTTCTTGTCCCCATGGATGCACCCAAGGGCCACCCTAGCAATTAGCCAATGTGGCTTTACTAACGCCTTTCACACCAGCATGCAGCATGAGGCGGTGTCAACTACACCCCTTTGGGAGTTTCTCCCCACCTTCACAGGCAGGGTGGGCATCCCCAGCCCCGGCTTTCACCCCTTCACTTGAGTCCACCCACAAAAGTCCACCTACCCACACTCCATATCAGAGCAGTCCCGTTTTACATGCCCTGGCTTCCCACATTGCCAGCACATTAACCGGGTGGGCCTTTCGCGTGCTCCTCGGGGCTCTCCCTTCTTCTCTTTCCCTTTTCCAGGGAAAGAGTCCGTAGGCCTTCGCCCCAGCTCTCTGTCCCTCCGAGGTCGCTCCTCCCCCTGGGGTCCCTCGGCTTCTGTATACTCTTCCGTCACCCTGACGGCCTCTTCAACAGTGTCCGGCTGGCGCCTTCGCACCCAGGTGCGCACTGTCTCCTGGAGACTTTGCAAAAATTGCTCCAAGATCAGGGGGTCCATTATCTCCTCGCTGGTATGCACCTCCGGCCTCAGCCAGCGCGTGGCTCAGTCCCTCAGCTGTTAGGTGAACGCCCTGGGCTGCACCGCCGACGTCCAGCGGGCCGCCCGGAACTTCTGCCGGTATTGCTTGGCTGATAGGCCTACCCAGTCCAAAATAGCAGCCTTTACGGCTTCATAGTTCTGGACTTGGTCCTCCCCCAGCGCCATATAGGCTGCTTGAGCCTCACCAGTCAGATAGGGGGCGAGTCTGAGGGCCCAGGTTGCCCTCTCCCATCCAACAGCAGTGGCTATCTCTCAAAAGTTCCTAGGAAGGCGTCCACGTCATCCACTGGGCTCATTTTACAGAGTCCCCTGTCTGGCGGCCAGGTGCCCTCCCCTGACCCAGGACTCACCAGCCGTTGCAGGAGCTTCCCTTGTGTGCTAGTCTGCTCCTGGATGAAATCCTGCAGGCTTTTTTGCTAGTCTGCCTGCCAGGTCAAGAAGGCCTGTCTCTTTGCCTGGTGGGTCTGTTGCATGTTCCGTAGGGCCTGCTGGGACTGCTTTTGCTGCTCCATGAGCCATTGCAGGATCTCCATCTCCGGGCCGCCAGCCATGGTTTCTGGCTTCAGGCTCCCAGACAAGCCCCCACGTATAGACGAGTCCTTCACTGCTCGTGTCACAAATGAGCCAAGACCACCTTGTTGCTAACACCAGTGCCCTTTATTTCCATATTTGTTCCCACCACCACCTATATACAGTTCTGTACATGATAGTCCACTTACTTAGCTGCTCAGGGGACAGCTAGCTCCCACAGCTAGCCACAAACAACACCAACCCTTGCTCCTCCCTTTCCTGTACCCACCTTGTGACGTCCCTCCTGCCAGCTTTATCCTCTGGCCTGGTAGGCTCACAGGTGGTTTGCCTCAAGCCCCGCTCTCTATGGGCCACACCCTGCCAGCACCAATTAACTCCCCTGGCTGGGAGCTAAGCTAGCAGGAGCCCCGCTAACAGAGGGAACAGGGGCTGGTCTAGAGCTTTCTTGCTAGCACCCTGTTACAGTCTTCAAATACCAGTCTCTGCAGAAACACCTAACAGTCTTTGTTCCAAAAATCCATACATTTTACGATTGCAGTTCATCCACTTTCCATACTGAGGCTGTTTGCTTTCTGTGATCCAAAATGGTTATAAAGAGGTCTTTCCCTATGTTCTTAGCCATAACCTGATAACTTTCATTTTCAGAAGACTCTGGCACATTTTGCCCCCAGTTTCTGTGGCTGTCCCCAGGACCTTAATGTTGTGGTGTAGCCTATATTTCTGAAGTTCAGCTCTCTCCTCTTTTTTTTCATAACATGAAGCTACTTCACTTTCCATAGACAAAGGGATGTGTATGTGTGTTCTAAGTGTGTCTTTACACTATCTCTGATGATCCACATGATAATTTCTAGATTTTAAATAATATTTTTGCCATCTAATGAGGATGCATTACTTTCCAATACATTATGCTTGCATATATTTCTTTCAGCTTAGCTTGTTTTCTTGGCCTGATCAGAAACCATGACTTCTGTCCTGTAGAACTAGCTACAGCTGGTTGGGAATTTTCCAACTGAAAATTATTCCTTCAGAAAATGCTGTTTTGTCACAACATTTTGAAGAAAGGTATCAATTTTGACAATTGTGTTTTGGAAAGGAAAAGAGAAAAAACAGTGCTTTGATAAGGCTGAAATGTTCCATTTTGACATTTTCCAAATGGAGTATTACATTTTTTCCTTTCAAAGTGACTTTTTGTTTCAGATTTCTTTTACAGAAAATTAAACAAATTATAATGTCAAAATCAGAATAAAATGTTTTGATTTTTATCAGAATGATTTTTTTGGTCAATCTGATTTTTTTTTTTAAGTTTCACTTTGCAGGAAATTACAAAATGTTTTGTTACCATTCCAGAATGAAAAAAAGAATGAACTCTTAGGATTTCCCACAAAACAAAAAATCTGGTTTCTATCCAGCTCTCGTGCTAGCCTTTCCCTACCTATCTATGTTTGTCTCATCATTATTGTTCATGCCTGTAATGTCCCAGGCCTTTTGGTTTGGAAAAAGTCATGTGTTATTGTTAAGATCCCTAGAAACAAAATAATATTATGCTCCTCAGGTATCTGGCTGCATTCCCTTAGAATGCTCTTTTCAGAGTAAAGAAAATGGTCATAAGTTTTTTTAATAGGAAAAAGAAATAGTGCTGCTTGGCAAAGATGTTCCAGTTGTTGCTAAGCCTAACTTAGCCTATCCCTTTGTTACAAGTATTTAAAGGACAATCAGTGTATGAGATTAACAACATGATTCTAGGCACTGAACAACTTAGAAAAAGTACCTCTGCAATTCTGTTTCTTTTTTTACTTCCTTGATTGCAGTTGGAATCCATGCTGAGTTGAAGATCTGTTTTTTCTGTCTGTGCTCATGGTCAATTGCAGATCAGAAAGAGGGAGCAAATTCAAAGCCTCCTTTCCACCAGCACTGCTGCATCTCTGTTCTTCTCAGTTAATCTATTGGAATGGGTGGCAGAATGTTTTCAAATATATTGTTATAAATATTTTTTTACACAAATTGTGGGTCCTAGTAGAAGAAGAGGAGTATAATGATAGGATAAAAAAAGTTTGGGAACCCCTCTGCTAAACTACCCTGGCACTCCTGTTCTCTCTGCCAGAATTGATAAAACAACGTAAAGCAAGTAGGAAAACATTTTGTTTTTGTTAATTATGGTGTCCTCATCTCTTGCGGAGGTCATTGGAAAATCCTAAATTCAGGTCTTGATGGCTAAATAATGAAGAAAGTGAGTCTACACAGCATTTGTTTGTTTTAAAAATATAATTTGTTCATTTTATATCTATACATACAGTCATGTATGCATACATCAGTAATCTGGTGTTTTAAATAGATTATATTTTTTCCAAAAAAGCTTTTCAGTTTATCTTTCAGGGTCTTCTGGTACTTCGGGAAATTAAAGTAGGTTGCAACAATAAATGACGGTAAATGTTTGGCAGCAACACTAGCTAAGAAAATGAATAGTTATTGCTTAGATCAACTTAGACCTCATTCAACAGGAAAATAAATGTTTTACTTAATTGTCAGAAGAGAGAGTAAGCTTAATGTGCAGTCAGATATGTACTATACTGGTGGATTATTTTGAGAGAGCACTGGGAAAAATTATATTGACTGATTTGATTTGAGAGCAAAAATGGGTTTGTGCATCCTTCACTAGTTTAGTAGATGCTTTAATGGATACCAATGAGAATGCGGAAAATAAATTAAAAAAAAAAAGTTTAATTCCCATATTCAAAGGGGAGTTTAATGAATTTTTCACACAGTAAACAGTAATGAGTTTATGAACAATTCTACCATACGTGTGGTGAAGGCTCTGTAAATGAAACTGATGCATATTTATTCATGTATTTCTTGTGGGAATATATTTAGGGACCCATAAGCATATATCAGAATTTGCTGGAGTGAAGAAATTTTATGAGGCAGATTACTATCCCAAGAGTGGAATTAAGGTGAAATTAACGAGTAATTGAAGTTGTCTTTGATCATGATTTTTTATTCTGTTTTTCCCCATGCTCTAAGAAAGTGAATATTTTTTGATGTTCGGCAGAGCAGTACAATACAACACAGAGAAACATAATGTTGAATTTTCATAAAAATGTTTGTAATGCAAATGAGGGACATTTCAAAAACCAGTTGATTAGCATTTCTTAGTAAAATGCCAGTCTCTTCCTTTTTCTTCATTAATTCTATCATTATATTATGTAGCTCGATTTTAACATTTGTAAATTTGAAGTGTGTGGCTGTTGCTGCTGATATAATTATTTTGTGACTCTAAATTATTTTAGAGAGTGCATTTGAAACAATTCTTCCAGCAGTAGAGCGTCATAGTGAATTAATGACAGTTTGCCATCTCTGGGACCTTTGCTTTGAAATCCAAGCTGGCTTACAGTGAACTCCAGCCTTCTGAGGCCAGAAGCTGGTAAAAGGTTAGAAAATGAATGAGCTCCTGCGACATCACAGCAGTTCCACAGAAGCATCTATTTACTTACTGCAGTGCTTCAGTGATCAAACTGGGCGGAAATAAAGCTGGTGTTCTGCCCACCAACTTCCTCTCCAGAGTAGAGCCAGAGTATTATCCATTTCCCTACCCTCAGTGACATGTTTTCCTCTCCCATTTTCTGCCAGGGAAGGACAACAAACATAGAAACTTGAATAAATTAATTACGTTCCCTTTCTTTGTGTCCCTTTATTGCTGCTTCTCTCTTTTCCTTTCCAAACCATTCTCTTTTTTTGCTTACTACTTATAGAATCATAGAAGAATCATAGAATATCAGGCTTGGAAGGGACCTCAGGAGGTCATCTAGTCCAACCCCCTGCTCAAAGCAGGACCAATCCCCAACTAAATCAGGACCAATCCCCAACTAAATCATATACTTTCTACCTTCTTTTTCTTTCCCCTATCCCCCAATCTCACTTTCCCTCTGCCCCCATTTTCGTCAGTCCTTCATTTCCTCACCTCCGTTCTCTTCTTTGGGGTGTTCCTAAGTGGAATGTGACAGATTTCCCTCAGGGTGCAACTTGAAACTGGAGTACCACTGAGCCTGCTTGACCCACCAGCCTGGGCTCCCTTTATGCTGTATTTCAGAGGGAAGCCAGCCAGGCACTCCCTCAGGCTTCAGCCTGCGTTTTCCGAGCACACGTACAGCTAGGAACACACCCAGCTGCAGCTATACACACAGATGCTGAGATCAGCTCTGTATGGGAAGCCTCAGCTAAGGAATTGCCGAGCACTCAAGTGAACACCCCACCACACTAGAGGGCAAACCCAAAATCATACTGTCTTGCGCTGTACAGAGAACTGTACAGTGTAAGCGCATGAAATTTGCCCCTCCCTCAGTGTGGAGAGGATATACACAGCTTTTTGCCTCAAGTTATGACACAGCACTGGTTTTCAACAAAACAAAAACAAGTTTATTAACTACAAAAGATAGATTTTAAGTGGTTATAAGGGATAGCAAACAGATCAAAGCAGATTACCTAGGAAATGAAACAAACACACAATCTAAGCTCAATATACTAAAGAAAATGGTTATAAGTAGCAAACTCTCATGCTAAATGTTGTTTCAGACAGATTGCAGAGATTCTTGAAGGCAAGCCACACTTGCCTGCAGCTTAAAACTCCAGATATTCCTTTCACAGGCCAGACACCCTCTATCTTAGGCTCAGCCCTTCTCCCCAAGTCCCCGGAAAGGGTTCTGCTTTGCTTTTATCTCACAGACAGACCATATGTGACTCGGCCAGAGGGCTGAGTCACTGAAGAAACACCACAAAGAGAGCGAGAGGCAAAGAGAGTGCAGGCACATGCACTTGGCCAAGGGAGCGTTCACATTCCATTACAGAAGCCCAATGAGTTAAACAGAGTTTAAGAAAATGCATAACAACTGGGGTGGAAGTCCAGCAGGAGTCTCTCACAGGGCGCCTTGTACCATTTCCTTCAAGTTGTCCCTGCTCTGGATATAGCAGGGCCCCAAGGCTCCCTCACTGGTGACAATGTCTTCGCCCTCTAAGGACTTTTGTGGCTGCAGCTCTCCAGCTGGGTCACTGCAGTTCAGCTCCCTCTCTGGGGTGCCTCAGAGTCCAGACCACTCCTCTCAGTGGCTAATGGCGGGAGAAAGGAACCCAGACCCGCCCACTCCTCTGGGTCCCTGCCCAGGGACCCTGTAGATAGCAGCCACCTGTTATGTCCCTTTATCTAAGTCACACCGCTGCCCTAATTCCCTGCACTACTTCCCCATGGCCCGGCACCATCTTCACTCTTACTCAAGGCCTTGTCCTGATGGAATCCCCACAGCCAGCTCAGGGCACCTTCTTGTTCTCCCCAGCTTCTGGCAGCACGACCTTGTCTGAGGTCCTGCAGCTCCCTCAGCCAGCCACACACCAATCAAGCTCCTCCAGTTCTAACAAGGAACTGCATTTACTCTAACCCTGCATCTCTTCTTATACTGAGCTGCTGGACTCTCATAAGGCAGCAAGGACAATTAGTTTTTCAAACTGTTGGTAAGCCTAGAATCCAGGGGTCGGCAACCTTTCAGAAGTGGTGTGTTGATTCTTCATTTATTCACTCTAATTTAAGGTTTCGTGTGCCAGTAATACGTTTTAATATTTTTAGAAGATCTCTTTCTGCAAGTCTTTAATATATAACTAAACTATTTTTGTATGTAAAATAAATAAGGTTTTTAAAACGTTTAAGAGGCTTCATCTAAAATTAAATTAAAATGCAGAGCCCCCTGGACTGGTGGCCAGGACTCGCGTAGTGAAAGTGCCACTGAAAATCAGCTCATGTGCCGCCTTTAACACCTGTGCTATAGGTTGCCTACCCCTGGCCTAGATCTAAATAATAGAAAAAAATTAGCTAGATGCCATGGAGCAAACTGAGGTTTTTTTGCACTGTATTTTGAAGTATGAGGGTCTGTATAATACATCATAGTTCAGTGTATGAAAAAATTTGCTGCCATAATATCATGATCAAATTTGCAGTTGTACTCTTGTGCTTTCCTCTCACCTAAGGTCTATATGCTGGGTCTCTTCCATATCTAACCTCTATTGTTTGTTTTAAAACACTTTACAAACATTTCGCAATGTGAGATCAGTGTCTTCTAGAATTAGGGTGACCAGATGTCCCAATTTTATAGGGACAGTCCCGATTTTTGGGTCTTTTTCTGATATAGGCTCCTATTACTTCCCACCCGTGTCCCACTTTTTCACACTTGCTGTCTGGTCACCCTATCTAGAATCCAACACAACAGTTCTGTTCCAGCACACAACAGATTGTGGAAGTGAATTGATGTATGTGGTCTAAAATTATTTTTAATACATTTGTGTGGAAAGTCTGGATTCTCTGATGAGCTTTCTAATCACTGGCAGTATCAGTGTTAAAACCAATGATGGCCAGCTGTTAAATTATAAAGGAAATTATAAATATTTTTTCTTTAATTTCACATTTTTTTAAATTTTATTTTATTTTCTTTCCCTCTCCCTGAAGTCTAGCTAGAAAAAGTCTTTACTTGATAGGTGGAGAATGAATATTCTCAGGCTTTAGTTTCTAATTCAGATAGTATAAAAAAAAAGGATTCCATCACTTTTTCAAAGACATTGGTAATAGTTTTCTGTGTCCTTAAATATGAACTTTCTTGTTTAATTTTTGTCAATATGCGTTACGTTTATCACATTTTCAATATATCATTTGGTATCGTCAATATCTGCAAGCTAGTGCTAACAAACTACGGTGACTATTAAAAACATCTCATGCTCTGTTGCATGGAGTAATTGTTTTTGCCCATTTGAGTAGTAATCTACTCTAGCTTCATTTTAAGAAATTCTAATATCACCAACACCGCTTGTGTGGGATCCACATCCTTTGCGCCTCTCTTTTTCCTGGAGCATTATAATTACTAAATTCCCTTTAATTTTATAACCCCTAAATTATTTGTTAATGCATGCAAAACTCACCATATATCTGATTCTAATAAATTACAATAAAAAAAATCACCCTTTAATCTGCCTTCTCCCCAAAAAGCCTCCCAATAACTTTGCCACATATAAAATTTTAATTTTAGGAGAGGACATTTTGTGTACATGTTAGAGGGAATTATAAAGGTCAAGTAAGTTTTATTAGTGCAATTAAAAATAACTTATTTGGAATGGACACAGAAGAGATGGGAGGGAGTCCAAGAAATACCTGGTTTACATCAGCAGAAATGTGGAGACTGTCTCATGGAAAATAGTGGTATGCATGAGACTGGTGTGGAAAGCATAGCTTCAAGGTGAGGTGGATCAGAGCCAGGCATTGGCTGAGAATGTCTGTTTGCAGGGAACTGTGGAAAGGCTTCAGACCACCTAATCTAACTCGATTTGTACCTGCTCCCTTCTGAAAAAACACTGCTTCTGTTTCTGTATGGTCCGTTGTCATGACAGTCTTCCGGACAATCAAGATCAGAGAGAGAATTCTGAAATCTAGTGGAAAGATGAAGGCTCTGTCCTTTCATAAATCAAAATATGGTTCCCATGCTATGTGTCATCATTTTGAAACCTAATAATATGTTGTTAAGTCCTACCAAGACTGCAAATGCGTTGGAGTATAATAGCAATTTGTTTTTAAGAACTGGTAGAAGTTGAATTCTAATATTATTTTAAAATACTGTAAGGAAGGAATTGATTCTTCCTATGCTGCTTCAGCTGAGACTTAGGATATGAGAAGAATATATGTACCCTGTGACTGACTTCATCCTTTCATTATAAACAGATTTTGGAAAAGATCCCAATTTGTGTTTGGGCTTACTAATTATTTACACGTTTTAAAAAACCATTTAGAGCCCCATGCTAATTATGGAAGTGCATATGCTCTTGCTCCTGCAGTCAGTAAGAGTCTTACCACTGATTTAAATGGGAGCAGAATTGGGCCATATGTAATGAATAATGTAATGTGGTAGATAGAATGTAAAAAGTTAAAAAAAATAATGGATATTAAGATTACGTATCTGTGTATAAACCAGATGAGTCACAATACAGTAGTTGGGAATTCTGTGTCATGTGGTGAATAGTTGGTATGGTGTAGTTTCAATACTTTTTTTCATCATTTTGAGATTCAAATTTTCAAATAGTGGTTTCTACTTGTGTGTATACCAACACCGGGTGTGTGCGTATGTTTCAGTTCTTGTACAATGTTCGAAAAATGTACAACTTTGCATGCAAATATGTTGCAAGAGGTTGAGGTTCCATCTGACAATTTGGCACAGGTCTTCAATACTCTGCCTAGCCTTTGAGACCTAAAGAAATCAAAGTCCATTATGATGTGACCACAGTAAGGGAAGACGACAAACAGTTCCTCCAAATCTTCTGTCGGAAAGCAAAGTCTGATAGCATTTGGGACAATGTTACTATGTAGTTTTGCTATTATTGCAAGTGCTATGTCCATATAATTGAAGTGTGAAACTAGATTATTCAAAAATTGTGCTTCATTGAAAAATAAATGGATTCTATGCCCCTTGTCAGAAGACTAAAGTTTCTGTTGACTAATACGTACAATATATTGAGAGAGACAGATTTAATACTTGTTAAAAGAGCCAAGGTTTGTAATTTAAAGTTTTAATATTAAATTAAAGAACTATTAAATTGCCCCTTTCAAAAATAATATAATGACTCTATTTTAAAAACATTCCATCAGTCACTTGCTTTTTAGCCTAAACGTTACTAATTAATATCTGTTTTAGCCATATACTTGCATGTAAACAAAGATAAGAGCATTCATGTGTAATAGAACATTTTGAGTTAATTAATTTTAAAACTTGGAATCAAACACAGTGAATTAAGTGCCCAATTAGTGTTCAAAATATTATTTATTTCTGTTTGGAACAAAGGTGACAAAGTGTTCAAGTACTCTGCTTATATAAAGAGTTTTTATGAAAGGTCCATTTACCAAATTAATAATACATAAGTGTTTGTTTTGTCAGATTATTTAGTGTCAGATTATTTAGTGAATAAATAACCAGCTTATTTATTGTAGATGGGGTATTTTGTGAGTGTAAAACAGCAAGGATCTACTTTAGGACCATTTGTTTAACTTTGTGCATCACTTTCTAGGAAAGAAGGCATATGAAGCAACTTAATAAAGTAATTGGAAGTGGGGTGGCATGTCATGCAGATGAAGAGTTGAGTTTACTCAGATGATTGACATGAATAAAGAACTTGGGTAGAAAACTGACTTACATAACTCTCTACAAAAATAGCCCCATTGTTATAATCTATAGACCAGTAAGCACTGCAAGTGTATAGAGGCACTAACCAATAACAAGCTAGCATTTTTAGAAGAGTGCATAAAAGAAACAAAAAGAAAGATAATTTTCTAATACATAAACAGAAGTCATGTGTACATAGAAGGACATTATTCTACTGCCGTGGAATGGTCCCGTAATGCCACATGTGGGTATACAATTGTTCAAGAGTTGAATCTATAACAAAGGAGCTTCTCCATGCTAAAAATTCCTGTGTGACAGAAGAATAAACAATGTATTCAGAAGTTCTGGTATAGCATCAAGGTGAAATCAGCTGACTGGTCTTTATCTTTAACATATCTAACAAGCTGCATGCAGCAGAACCAAACTGAGCAGAACTCTGAAATTGACAGTAAAGATTAACAACCCTCCTTCCTTAATTGATGGTACCCAAAGCACACTTCCTTCAGTCTTTCTCTGTTAGCTGGCAGAGAATACATCAGGTAGATTGCTTACTGAAATTAAAATCAGTCATTTCTTTCATTATCAGCTGCATTACTTGGGATGTTTTAAAAACAAAATCTGGAGTATGAGGAGCAACAAATATTTTTGAGACTCTAGTCTTCTGATGACCATTGATACTTTAGTAATAGACATGTTCAGTTTTATTAAACCATTCTGAAAATGCATTTGTCCAGGAGAGCAACCATTAAAGCACAAAGCTATTCACCTTATATTTCATTAGCAATAAGATTTCATCTGCTGTATTTATAACTAGGGATCTATCAAATTCATGGCCATGAAAAACGCACCTCAGACTGTGAAATCCGGTATCCACCCCTGTGAAATCTGGTCTTTTGTGTGCTTTTACCCTATGCTATACAGATCTCACGGGGGAGACCAACGTTTCTCAAATTGGGGGTTCTGACCCAAAAGGGAGTGGCAGGAGGGGTCACAAGGTTATTTTAGGGGGTTGTGATAGTGCCACCCTTACTTCTGTGCTGCTGGTGGTGGCGACTCTGTGTTCAGACCTGGACTCCCAGCCTGTACTCGCAGCTAACTGCCCAGCTCTGAAGGCAGCACAGAAGTAAGGGTAGCAGTACCACACGCCCTCCGCACACAATAACCTTGTGACCTCCACACAACTCCTTTTTCGTTCAGGACCCCTACAAATACAACACCATGACATTTCAAATGTAAATGGCGGAAATAACTAAAATTATGATTTTTTAAATCCTATGATCGTGAAATTGACCAAAACGGATCATGAATTTGCATAGGGCTCTATTTATACCACAAATTCTTTAAAAAGACCCTGCATTTAATACACAGTGCAACTTGAGAGATCCTTTGTGACCTGTATTTGTGCAAATTTTGCATGAACAAAAAGTGCAGTTTCCAAAACTAGATGGGGAGTGGACAGTGAAATATTTGAATGCACAAATGCAATTTTCAGCAGAAAATACATAGCAGTTTTCAAGCACAAATATGCAGCACTATTTTAGAACATCTTTTGTCACATAAACCCTGCAGGAGGTAGACAGCCATACTTTGGGGATGAATACAGTTCTTAGAAAACAATCCAAGCCTTTCATCCTGAAAGCAGTTTTTCCTTCCTCTCTTGCTTTTCATGTTTGTGACTGTGATTCCTGCATTATGTCCCTGCTGTCACTATGCTGTATTCTCAAGCAATATGGCTTTCACACTGCATTTTGTTTACAGCGTTGTTGAATCTCTAGAAATCAATGCTCTTGCTTCTGTCCCACAATGCAGTTCTTATTATTAACTTATACGTGAAAGAAAAAAATCCTGTGAAATTTACAGCCCCAAATTTTCTTTGACATAGGTAGGCTACAAATGATGTGGAAATGCTTGTTTATATCTTATATGTGTAAGACAGTATTCTCTCAAATTTAATTGACCAATTTTTGGACTGCATTATATTTGACAGATTTATCAGAGCACAATATGAGCTATTGAGCTGCAAGTTATGGATTACTCTTGCAAATCTGAAGCTTGTTGTTGTTTTTTTTCAGAAAATAAGCACTTAAATTGAGCATAGACGTTCAATTAAAGTAGTACAGTTTCCCCATAAAATATTTTATACAAGGATACTTCTTTCAAGAGGTGTTGGGATGAAAATGTAAGTCTCCATTTATGCATGAGAGGCTTATGCTATGAGCAGTGGTAGTGCATTACATTGCATACACACTTCAGCCATTAACCCGGGAAGGCTGACTACACAGTAGTTTGTTTTTCATTAACATTCAGTCCCTGATGCATCTTCTGAGACTCCAATAAGGGTATCAACTGGGAGTCTGCGATATGGACAGTTTTCTGATTGAATGGATTGATGCCACTCATTGATTTCATGTAAGCAACCAAGTAGGCTTCTGGTAATAGACAGTTGGTAATAGACATTGTGCCAGCAATGTCCCTCTGCTATGTACATCGGCCAAACTGGACAGTCCCTACGAAAAAGGATAAATGGACACAAATCAGATATCAGGAATGGCAATATACAAAAACCTGTAGGAGAACACTTCAGTCTCCCTGCACACACAATTACAGATTTAAAAGTCACCATATTGCAGCAAAAAAAACTTCAAGACCAGACTGCAAAGAGAAACTGCAGAGCTGCAATTCATTTGCAAATTTGACACAATCAGCTCAGGACTGAATAGGGATTATGAATGGCTAGCTAACTACAAGAGCAGTTTCTCTTCTCTCGCTGTTCACACCTCCAGTTCAGCTGCTAGAGGAATACCTCACCCTCCCTGATTAGAGATAACAAGCTGGTTCAGCCTCATTGGACTAACTCTGTTATCTCTAACCTGGTTCTTGCCTACCCATTTATACCTGCCCCTGGATACTTCCACTGCATGCGTCCGATGAAGTGGGTATTAGCCCACGAAAGCTTATGCTTCAGTACTTTAGTTAGTCTTTAAGGTGCCACAGGACTCTTTGTCATTTTAGTTCATAAAATTGTTGACTTCAAGGAAGTGAAAATCATTTTCCTGATATAAGGGACTTTGTTTCTTTCAGAACTCTAGAAAAGGGGACTTACCCACTGTGAGAAAACCATAACTTCCACATACAAACTGTTTTAACTGGGGCTGTAGATTAAGTGCAGTTAACTCACATGATTAATCACACTGTTAAACAATTGGAATTTATGAAATATTTTGAATGTTTTTCTATATTTTCAAATATTTGATTTCTATTACAGCACTGAATACAAAATGTATAGTGCTCACTTTATATTATTTTTATTACAAATATTTACACTGTAAAAATGATAAATAAATAGTATATTTCAATTCACCTCATACAAGTACCGTAGTGCAGTCTCTATCATGAAAGTGCAATTTACAAATGTAGAATTTTTTTGTTTCATAACTGCACTCAAAACAGAACAACTTAAAACTTGAGAGCCTACAAATCGATTCCATCCTACTTCTTGTTCAGCCAAACACTAAGACAAACAATTATATTTACATGAGATAATGCTGCCCGCTTCTTATATACACTATCACCTGAAAATGAAAACAGGTTTTCGCATGACACTATGTTAGCCATCATTGCTAGGTATTTACATGTCAGATATGCTAAACATTTGTATACGCCTTCATTTTTTGGCCACCATTCCAGAGGAGATGCTTCCATGCCGATGACTGTGTTAAAAAAAAAAAAAAAAAAAAAAAGCATTAATTAAATTGTGACTGAGCTCCTTGGGGAGAATTGTATGTCTCCTGCTCTGTTTTACCTGCATTCTGCCATATATTTCATGTTACAGCAGTCTTGGATGACAACCCAGCACATGTGGTTCAATTTAAGAACACTTTCACAGCAGATTTGACAGAATGCAAAGAAGGTACCAATCTGAGATTTCTAAAGGGAGCTACAGCACTTGACCCAAATTTTAAGAATCTGAAGTGCTTTCCAAAATCTGAGGGGGATGAGGTGTGGAGAATGTTTTCAGAAGTCTGAAAAGAAGAATACTCTGATGTGGAAACTACAGACCCTGAACCACCGATAAAGAAAATGAATCTTTTGTTGGTGGCATCTGACTCAGATGATGAAAATGACTGTGCATCAGTCCACACTACTTTGGATTGCTGTTGAACAGAACCCTTCATTAGCATGCAAGCATGTATTCTGGAATGGTGGGTGAAGCATGAAGGGACATAGGAATCTTGGCTGCATCTGGCATGTAAATATCTTGTGATGCCGGCTACAACAATGCCATCTGAATGCCTGTTCTGACTTACAGGTGACACTGTAAATAAGAAGCGGGCAGCATTATCTTCTGCAAATGTAAACAAACTTGTTTGTCTGAGTGATTGGCTGAACAAGAAGTAGGACTGAGTGGACTTATAGGCTCTAAAGCTTTACATAGTTTTATTTTTGAGTGCAGTTATTTTGTATACATAATTCTGCATTTGTAAGTTCAACTTTAATAGTAAAGATTGCACTACAATACTTGTGTGAGGTGAATTGAAAAAATATTTATTGTTTTACAGTGCAAATATTGTAATAAAATAACTATGAACTGAGCACTGTATACTTTGTATTCTGTGTTGTAACTGAAATCAGTATATTTCAAAATGTAGAAAACAGCCAAAATATTTAAAGAAATGGTATTCTATTATTCTTTAACAGCGCAATTAACTGTATAATTAATTTTTTAAATCACTTGACAGTTTAACTTCATGTTAAACTTGATGTTTAATAAGCTTTATAAAAGGTCTCAAATTAAGTACATAGAACACCCATTTACTTCAGTTGGGCCAGGTTTTCTACCATTTTGGGGATTTATTGTCCTAAACTTATATGAATAAATATACATTTTTATGAGTAGCCATTGACTTTTGAACTTTAGAATTTAAAATTCAGTTTATCTTTATATAGTCTTTCATAGAGTTATAGATTTTTAAAGCCAGAAAGTCCCCTAATGATTATCTAGTCTGACTTTCTGCATAACACAAGTTATAGACCTCTACCTCAAAATGCTCTGATTCAGTCACAGTAACATGTGCTTGTACTAGAACATATCTGTTTTTTAAAAAATCCAATCTTAAAAACTCTAAGTGATAGAGAAACTACCATATCACTTGGTACACTGAACCAATGATTAATAGCTCTCACATATAAAAAGCTGTGTCATATTTCTAGCTTTAATGTTTATAGCTTCAACTTCCAGATGTTGGCTCTTGTTTTTTTGTTGGCTAGATTAAAGAGGCCGGTATATACATTTATAGACTGTTATCAGGCAAAATTCAGTGGACCATTTTCATAACACCATTACGATTTCTTGGTTTTTGTTTTTGTTTTTAAAAATCAGGAGATCTTTTAAACTCACCTGACTACATAATATTAGTTCAGACAGATTAATTGGCTCTAAAGCAGTTTTCTTCCTGCTGGCTTTTAAATAGGTGTTGGCACTAAAAATTGTATCCCCTTCTCCAATACAGACTGCATTTTTAGTATGTAGAGAGAAACTAATTTACAGTGGGCTGAAAAAGTGACCTCCACTGGAAAATAATATGAGGACATTATCATACCATAATTTCTCTGTATTGTAGTAGAATAGAGGCAATATTTATTTATACACACACACAGTATGTGATTTGTGAAAAATATAGGTCTGAATTTCTACAACATGTAATGTTTTTTTTTTACTGTAGATATCACCTAAACAGAGTAAACAAGGTTTATGGTAGTACTTGAAAGATGGTTTGCCTGTTAAAATTTTATTTTTCTTTCTGCTGCTATGTGATAAAAAATAGGATTTACTCTGTGGTTTACAGTTTAGGAATAAAGTTACACTTTATGTTCCAAATTATATATATAAAGTCTAAAAGAAGCTTTAATTTACTTTGCTGGCACTGTCTCACTTCAGTGAACTACAAGTTTTGAATATTTGTTCCACCTCTCCAACTTTGATATAGGTGCTACAGTATCTACTGTATATTGGAAAAGCAGGGAGGCATGACTTATCAGCAGATGTGGAACCACAGGGAAAAGAAACACTTGGGATATTTGTCCCTGAAGTCTTAAGTAGTTGCTGCCTGAGTTATAGAGATATTGTTGCAAAGACTTTAAAAAAAAAAACAACCAGCCACTTCAGGAGGAAACAACTGGATAATGGTCTGGCATGCCTAAAATTGATTCCAATGTCTGATGAATGTGAGCGAAGATCAGAATGCTAGGATTACAGATCCTACACATTCTCTGCTCAGTTTTACAGAAGGATCAGGTAATTTATGTATTCAAATAATCTATATCACTTCAGTTTAGTGTCTTTCAGCTGGACTCTACTTCACGGACAGATCAGAAGCTGTTGTGAAATATCAATCTGGCCTGTCTCATTTGTTTTGGAAAGTGTTTAGCCTATAGGATGCTTTATTCTCTCAAGCTATGCTTAAAAACAAACAGAATCCAAACAGAAAGCCTCTGGGGATAACACTGAATTGTTCATGAGGCAGCTGCCTGTGCTGGAAGCGAACACAGTGGAGTCTGGGCATCTGCAGACATATCTAACCTGATTTTGCTTGGGTGGTCCTGTAGCATGGCAGCCTGCATGTCTCACTAGGATTCTTCCACTCTTTATATGTACATACATTCTGATGCTGATGCCAGCAAATCCCTTGGCTCAACTTGGATGGGGATGCTGGACTGGACTAACCAGAAAAAGAAGGCATAGCAGATTGTTTCTCAATTCCCTTATCAAGAGTTAAGAGGATAATGTAGCCTCTGAAATGTGACTTTTCTAGTCCATAGTCTGTTGTTTGCTTTCAAAACATGCATCTCAAGCTGAGCTCTTTAATATAACAAAGAACATTTCCCTTTTCTGTAGTATATTATTTACATGCATTATGGACCCAGACCTGTGGCTGCAAGTCGTCTTGTTGATTTCAGCGAGAACAGGATCAGGGCTTAACAACATATATGAAATATCTATATCTAGTGCAGTAGTTGTACCACATTTTTTTGTCTATGTATTGTGTGAGATTTTGTAAAGTATGGGTTCCCTGAGCATTCTCTTAGTATAAATCATTCCGGATTTCCAAAATTCAGTGAGAATATTTGTGCTTCCTTGAGCACAGGCCTCTACCAGTAATGGGTGAGGGAACGTTACTGAAAAATAAGAAGATTCAACTCCACAAACTGTGTTCAGATCAGTCCTCCTTTAAAATGCTGTGGTTTCTAGTGCTTTAAAATATATTAATATGCATCCCTAACCATAATGCATAATATCTTGATCTAAATGTAGGATTTTAGATTCTTCAGACCTTAAAATAATTCTCCAAATCACGAGTATTTGCACTTGTCAAATTTGTCATCGCTAAAAATATTCCTTTTGTCACTGAAACAGAAATAGGCCTGTGGTAACATTTTCAAAAGCATCGAAGTGAATTAGGTATTTGGGAGCCTAAGTCTCACTGACTTTGTGACTCTTTTGAAAATGGGACTTCAGCTCCTAAGTCACATAGACACTTTTGAAATTTGTATACTCAAGCTGCAAAGTTCAGATTGAAAGCTCCACTACCATTATAACATTTTTGGAGTGGTGGGGGTGTCAGGTGGGGCCAATCTCTGCTTTAATCATGGGGTTTAAATTAGATCTTTTTAAAATGTTCCAACGGGAATCTATCGTATACTACACAGACATCAAAAAATAACTCATAGACTCATAGACTTTAAGGTCAGAAGGGACCATCTATGATCATCTAGTCCAGGGGTCAGCAACCTTTCTGAAGTGGTGTGCCGAGTCTTCACTTATTCACTCTAATTTACGGTTTCACGTGCCGGTAATACATTTTAACTTTTTTTAGAAGGTCTCTTTCTGTAAGTCTATATATTATATAACTGAAACAGGGCTGGGGGTGAAGGAGCAGGCTAGGGATTGGGGTGTGGGGTATGGCCAGGAGCTAGAATGAGGGAGGGGCCTCAAGGTTGAGGCAGAAGGTTTGGGTGTGGAGCACTTATCTAGGCAGGTCCCATTTGGTGTGAGGGGTGCAGGTGGGAATGGTGGGAGGGGTCTGCAGGAGCTCCTGTTTGGTGCTCAGGTGGGAGTGGGGATTTGAGGGCTGCAAGAGTCAAGGCAGGGGGCGGGGGGGGGGGGGGGGGGGGGGGGGTACCAAAATCAGGGCAGAGGGCTGGGTGTGTATGAAGGGGCTGCAGGGGTCAAGGCTGAGGAGTGGGGGAGGGTTGCCAAAATCAGGGCAGAGGGCTGGGTGTGTGTGAGGGGGCTGCAGGGGTCAGGGCAGGGGCCTGGGCAGGGGCCTGAGGGTGTGGGCTGGGGTCCTGGGGGTGCTCCCGGCAGGGGGATGGAAGGGATGTGCCCCAAATCCATGCCCTTCCCCAGGGCCCTGTCCCCCTCTTACCCAGAGCAGTGCTGCAGCTCCCTTGGTGTCTCCCTCTCCCCCTCCACCCCCCGGCAAGGGCCATCAGTTGATTGGCCAGCAGGCAGGAAAGGAGGAGGGGCAGAACCCAGTACGCTGCAAGAGTCCTGGGAGCCTACAGCAGCAGCAGTAGAACACGGTTCTTCCCCTGCTGGGGTGCAGGAGCAGAGAAGAGCGGGGCAGGATTTTCCAGGCAGTCTCCTGTGCCAGTAAAAATCGGCTCGTGTGCCAAGGATTGCAAGTGTGCCATAGATTGCTGACACTTGATCTAGTCTGACCTCCTGCACAACGCAGGCCACAGAATTTTTCCCACTTATTCCTGCAATATACTTCTCACCTATATCTGAGCTATTGAAGTCCTCAAATCTTGGTTTTAGCACTTCAAAGTACAGAGAATCCTCCAGCAAGTGACCCATGCCCCCTGCTGCAGAGGAAGGCGAAAACCTCCAGGGCCTCTGCCAATCTGCCCTGGAGGAAAACTCCTTCCCGACCCCAAATATGGCAATCAGCTGAACCCTGAGCATGTGGGCAAGACTCACCAGCCAGACGCCGAGGAAAGAATTCTCTGTAGTAACTTAGGTCCCATCCCCTCCAAGTCCCTATACTGAGGAGTCAATGTTATGGTTTCTTCTACAGCCTTTCCTGATAAGCTCCCATATTATCAAAGATCAGAAAATATATATTTTTCCTTGACCCTCTCTCTAATTAGAATTTCACTTTTCAAAAATCACTTTCAGGGAAAGAATATATATATTAGTCATTTAGAGTGTCATCCAAATCACTCTACAGAATTATTTCCTTGGAAGTCATTGTTGTCCATAAACACAGTCCTAAATTGTTTCAGATTTCAAAACAATTACATTAAGGGAGGAACTATACAACTACTGGCCTTGTGAAAAAGTAGATATTTTAGAAGTTGGTCAGTATTTTCAGTAATTGTTTTAGTTAAAATTCCCAGAATTATCATACAACTTATATATTTTGTCATGATATGCCAAAAACAGTCAGTCAACTGATGATATATCTAACTGATTATTTTGTAGGTGAGAGACAGTGAGCAAGGCTTTAATTTTTTTCGTCCATAAGACTGATTCTGTCTTTTTTTGGCTGGGAGTAAAATAATAGTAACCAATACTGTAGTTAACACTTTAGTTTTGTATTCCCAAACAGTATTCATATATTTAATATTTAATATTAACTCTTGTAATGTGTTGTTGGGAAGTACAGTGCATACTGATGTAATACATTTTGTGCATGAGTTGTGTACTTCTGGATGGTGATTAATATATTAGTCACCCCTTAAAACAACATCGTTGAAGGGGCCAGTAAAACTTGTACTGAAGACAATAGGAATATTTCCATTTTCTATATCTAGAGTTGGTCCTAGACTGACTGGATCAAAATTTAACTTTTTTCCTTCTTCATTTACAGTTCATGATAACTTATCTGTTTTTTTCAGGGAGAGCGACTAGAGGATTCCATTCAATTCTATAATCTGATTCTGTGAAAGTCCCTACATGTTTTCCTAGCATCAGTGCTTTTTTCTGTAGCACAAATACAGACACAAAATTAAAAGCTAATAGTCAATACTCATAACTAAACCAGCAATTCACACAGCCAGGCATGTGAGTGAAGCAAACAAATTTAGATAAGCAAATTTATTTATTAAATATTTAAGATGTGCTCACTGAATAATTAAAAGAAAGTGAATGAAACTATTTGTAAATACCCCTTATTGGGATAAATTCCAGTATTTTTATGATGTTTTTTAAAGCATTTTTTGTTTGATGGCCCAGAATATCATATTTTGTGTCATAATTAAAAAGATGGTACAGCACATTTTGATAGCATGTTATCTATGTTATTTAGGTGACCTTATTGATTAAAGATATGTTAGTGCAAGGGTCATTAATGTTAACATTCCTTTTGGGACTGGGGTACTTAAATTTTTTAATTGGTGGATATAAATTAGTTAAACGTAAGTAGTCTGAAGAACACTACAAAGATCATTCTTCCCTGCCTCCACACATAATATGTTATGATACTAACAGGTGGTCTCCTTTGTCCTTGGAGGGTGAGGGCTGATTTTATCCCTTTGAAATCCTTCTGCCAGGCAGAGTCAGCAGCAAAGCCTGCCATGTTCAATATCTAGAGGTTTCTTTTCAACAGTACAACACAGAACCGGTTCGAGTCCTCACCCAGTAATCTGGGAAAATTACACACCATCCCTGTGTGCCAATCATAAAACTGTCAGCAGGACACCCACCCCAGAGTGCATGGGGCAGTGTCTTATGCCTCATGTCCTTGAGTTCTACAACCAAAAGTTCCTTTACTACGCATCTCTCTGCTCCCTCGCCACACCCCACTCACAGTGGTTGTTCTTCATCAGTGAGGACCCAGGATTCAGAAGTACATCTCTGTGAGTTCCCCTCCCACCTGGGAAAGAAGACACCTGGCTTGCTCTGCCATCTGAGCACTTGTTCTGGCTAGTCTCACTGCCAGGCGCTGTTCCGCTCCACTGGCCGCCATGCCAGCCATGGTTCCACTCCTCTGACTGCCTCACCAGCTGCTCATTAGTGGTTGTCTTCTGCCACCTGCCTCTCTGCTGTGACCTCTACAGATCACCCAACTCTTAGTGAGTGTCAGCTCTTAATGGGGGAACCTGAAGCTGGCTGGATTTCAGCTCAAGTGATTTCAGTTCTAGTGAGCACTTAACAAAACAAAATATTCCTGATGGAGCTTTTTTAGCTGTATCTTTGAACAATGGGGAGGGGCAGGTTAAACTGCTTAAGAGACCCGTAGGTAGAGTCTACACCACCTGGCAGGGACATCTGTCACCACCCCCTCTTACTTTTACAGGGTTCTGCATTCAGTACTAAAGAGATTTGTAACCCAGCACCAGTCAAAGTGGATGACTTTGGGCAACACAGTTCTATCTGCTAGATATCTAAAGGAGAGGAGGTGTGTTCGTGTAAATACAGTTTGCTCCTGAAGTCTCTCCCCCTCCCAGCTAGCTGTCAGGCAAGGGCTCATTCAGACCCACTTACACCTTTATAGCACGGACTTCAGGTCCTCTATAGTCAAAAAACATGGTAGATGATGTATGCCCATATTCTTCACCGTGGTTTGCTACTTTCCCCAAGAATAGCTTGATCCTCCGTCCTTTGAAGTCAATGACAAAGCTCCTTTTTACTTCGGTGATACAGGGGCAGGTCCTCAAGTCCCTGGCTTTTTTTCCTACATGCACTTTGTGGTTGCATCACAGCACCTGACTCATGCTAAAACTGTACTGCTGATGAAAACCAGGAAGATAATGTGCATATGTTTCTTTTCCTTCAATCCAGAGAATTAAGAACATCGTTTAAATTAGTCTAATGTGATCTTAAACTCTGGTCCCTTGTTTGACTAGGGATAGGGTTGCCAGCAGTCAAGTTTTCAAACAGAATGCCCAGTCGAAAAGGGACCCTGGTGGCTCTGGTCAGTACTGCTGACCGGATAATTAACAGATGCTTCAGTGGTGCAGCGGGGCTTAGCCAGGCTCCCCACCTGCCATGGGTCTGCGCAACTCCTGGAAGCAGTGGCATTTATCCCCTCCAGCTCCTACGTGTAAGGATAGCCAAGGGGCTCTGCATGCTGTCCCCAAGTGCTGGCTCTGAAGCTCCCATTGTCCAGGAGCCATGGCCCCAGTCCTGATCCCCCTCACTTCCTCTGAACCCTTCAATCCCAGCACGAGCATCCTCTTACACCCCAAACCTCTCCCATCAACTGTGGTACCACTGGAACGAGAAGCAAGGTATGTCAACGGGAAAGTTTTTTCTGTCAACCCAGTGTGGTGTGGACACTGCAATAAGTTGACCTAAGGTATGTTGACTCTTGCTACGTTATTCACATAGCTGGAGTCGCGTACCTTAGATTGATTTAATCCATAGTGTAGACCTGCCCTGAGAATGACTGACCTATGAGTGAGTATGACTCCATGATGAAGTTCACATGTTAATTTATAGTTGTGAAGTTCTGCAAAGGACTTCAGTTTAACAAGCATTAAGTCAAATAATTGTAAGTATAAATGCTGAATATTTGGAAAGGTAGCACAATTCTACAATGTTAGTGTATGCCAGTCACGCTGTATTTTTTGTGGTGGTGAACTTAATTTAGAACTGCATTGAAGCATATTTTGTCTTGAAATTTTAAAATGAATTGAAACATGTAGTTCTTAATCTGTGAATCAGATGTTTGTTGATATTACATATTATAATGCCATATAATGATAGCAATAAGTGTACCAAATTTGTGTATCAAACTCATTCTTTGGTAAGGACCAAATTGCTCCAGGGGAAGACTATTTTGTATCCCACCCTTAATCCACAATAGATTGTTCATTTTTTTCAACAGGAGTTTGGTGCAGATAAAGAGGGTAAAATATGATCTTTAAATAGTAATCAAACATCTTTAACCTGAACTTGCAAACACTTAAGCATATGTTTAATGATTGCATATGGATAGTTTGCACACTCAGAATAACTCAGTGGAAACATTTTATGAATGTTATGAAGACCGCCAGAACTTTTGTTCCTCCTCTCTCCAGTTTTCAGTGTTTCCCTTTCCAGTCTCTGTATATGTCTCTAGTTGTCTTTCTCTACATTTCTCTTTGGGTCAAATTTGCAATAATTCCCAAGGACCAGATTTTTAAAGATACTCAGTGTTGCAACACCTAACTATTTTAGGATCATATATCTCATTTTCAAAGGGATTCAAGCACTTTGGAGTCTAAATCCCATCATCAGACACTTAAACCCCACATCTTTGAACAATGAGATAATTAGGCTTCTAAATCAATTAGTCATTGAGATATTGAGCACAGCAGTGCCCAAATACCTCTAAAAATCTGCTTAATTGTCTTATTAAGAATGAAACAACTTTTTTTGTTTTCCTTTCATTTTTGTAGCGAATCCCCATTTCCCCATTTTCCTCTCATTCTGTGCTTTGCCCCATTCTGTGCCTTGTATTTTTGTACTCTGATCTGCTCTTTCTTGTATGTTTGGTCTCTGGTGTGCTGCAGAAGTGGTTTTACACACCAAAGGGACTGCATAAGGGCATTGGTAAAAAAACTCAAATGAGTTTCCTTCAGCAGCCTTTCCATGTGTAAAGCGCACAGAACCTGCTGCAGAGGAAATTACTTGGCTCCTCAGCGTCTCTTTGCAGCACACACTGTGTCCAAAGCGCTGGTGTGTTGGCAGAGCTTAAAGTGACATGAGGGCCAGTGAATTCATCATCTGGGCCAGGAGTTTGGCATCTTTGTTCCGGGGATTCTAGGTAATACTTTTTTTTAAATAGCTTTAACTTATACTGGATACTAATGTTAGCTTAATTCTAAAACCAAACCTATTCCTTTTACTGCCTGTAAATGAAATGTTTGGTACTGATCCTTTGTGTAGACAAAAGTAACGTCTTTAATGTGCTGAGAAGCATTAGAAAATATGTATCGAAATTAACATTAAACCTCACTGTAACAATCTAAACTGACATTCTTCAGTCAGATCAGGAGTCTTAAACTCAATTTACCTTAGGGCCAGTGCCAGTCCTCAAATCCTTCCCGCAGCCAATAATGTCACTGAAGATGGTGTTCAGAAAAGAAAACGCTTATATTGTATTTTTTATTTCGAATTTCTTAGAAATAATAAAACTGTCATACAACTTTATACAATTCTTCGTCTGCCAGAGAGTTTTTAGTGTTTCCCAGACACCTGGCAACACTTCAGTTCTGTCAGTTTGTTGATGTTTTACCTCAGTGACTGAGCAGCTGAAACTTTCAGGATTGCAGCAAGGTGTGCATCAGAGAGTGGTGTTCGGTATTTTGACTTGTTTATATTCATTGTGGAAAAAAAAGTGATGCTGTCTCCAGAGCTGACTCTGCCCGGCGACTAGTGATGATATCTCTGGCCCTCTCCCCCAGCCAATGGGAGCTGCGGGGAAGAGAGGGGGAAAGGAGGGTGTGCCTGCAGCAGACAGAGCCAGCTACTTGACTGCATGGGTCTCTCCTCCGCAGGCCGCAGTGGGGAGGTTCTTGGGCTGCAGATGGCCCGCGAGTGGATTTTGAAACCCCTGAGTCAGATGATATGTCCACAATCCTGATGCCATGCTGAAATATTGATGTACCCAGGATAGATACAGGAGTACTTTGCTCAGACTTTCACTTGGTAGTTTTCAGATGGGAAAGGTCAGAGTCACTTGTTAACCCACCAGTACCTTTTCCCATCATTGTAAGCTTCCTTCCATCTCACACACATCAGTGTATTAGAATCCCATCTACACCCCAAACATTTGAGTTATCAATACATGAACAAGCATATCAGCAGTAGTAAAGTTTTCATGGTAACTTTCAAGTGCCTAAACTTGTACACAAGGCTGACCCTAAATTCACTGGCATCTCAAAAAAAGACATAGCATGGTTCTTCACTAAATGTTCTATGTTCCTTTCTTTCCATCTAATCGTCCAGCAGTATCCCCATTTGTATTTTTCTGTTAGCTTAGTCTTCTGCAGTGGTTGCCTTTATAGACTCATAGACTTTAAGGCCACAAGGGACCATTATGATAATCTGGTCTGACCTCCTGCACGTTGCAGGCCACAGATCCTCACCCACCCACTCCTGTATTAGACCCCCAACCTCTGGCTGAATTACTGAAATCCTCAAATCATGATTTAAAGACCTCAAGTTACAGAGAATCGACTATTCTTATTTAAATCTGTAAATAACCTGTGACCCGTGCTACAGATGTAACACCGACTGACCCTGGTCATCAGTAGGCAGGATCGAACCTGGGTCCTCTGGAGCTAAATGCATGAACCTCTAATGCATGAGCTAAAAGCCACAGTGTCCTTGGCTAAGGCTGTAGCAGACTCATTAATCTCTAAGTGGTCTTTCTTGGTGCCATTAGAAGGGACAGAACACCACACAGAAAGTGTGTGGGTTACACTGAGGAAGGCAACCTCCTGAGGGTCTCTGCCAATCTGACTTGAGGGAAAATTCCTTCCCGAACCCAAATATGGTGATTGGTTAGACCCTAAGCATGTGGGAAAGACATACCTGCCAGATGCTTGGGAAAGAATTCACTGAAGTAATTCAGAGCCCGCCCTATCTAGAGTTCCACCCCCCAGTTACTGAAACCTTTGTCTGATTTCACGCCTAAACTGGTTGACGGCCAGTTTCTATCCATTTGTTCTTGTGCCAACATTGGTGCTTATCTTAAATAACTTCCACTCCTGCTTGGTATTTATCCTTCTGATGTATTTGTACAGATCAATCACATCTGCCCTCAGCCTTCTCTTGGATAGGCTAAACAAGCCAAGCTCTTTGAGTCTCCTCTCATAAGGTAGGTTTTCTATTGCTCTGATCATCCTTATAGTCCTCCTATGCACCTGTCTGAATTTATCTTTCTTAAACATGGACGATGAGAATTGCAATGTTCAAATAACACCAAATAACAGGTAATTTAAAAAAAAAAATCCTAGCTGAGGATATTTCCAAAATAGCTACAAGATCTTCAGTTTGCACACTCCAAATTATATAAATAAACACCATTCAGTAGACACTATTTAATAAACACCATTCAATAGATTTTTAGAGTAAAGTATAACTATTTCAGTAAAGTGCAGCATAATATATAATTTTTTTACCTTCTTCCTGTTAATGTGGGGGGAGGGGAATGGATGGAATCCCCAGTCTTTCATCCCATAGGCTTTATTATAAGCTAAAAAGAAAGATTTTTGTGGGAGCCCCATGTTAAAATAGTGGCAGCATGTGCAATAATGATGCTAATTTATTCATTGTTGTGATACTTGCATTACAAAGCTGGATAACTATTTGTTTCTCAGTTAGTTCCTGGTGCTGTTGGGGTGGGGGAGGAAAAAAGGTGGCAGAAATACTTATTTCAGTTTCATATCATGGTATGGATGGCCTAACAGGATTTCAGAAATTTATGGCCTTTATCACCTGAAGTTCTGCTCTTTCTTAGCTTTAGAATAGGTTGACTGCCAAGCTCTGCATTATTGTGCTCTACTTGAGCTGTTTGGAATATTACTTTGAGAATTGGAAGTGCTCAGGGGTGCTAAAACTGATTATGAATTTTTTCTTTGCTTGACAAGATGAGCATACTTCTCATGTGAAGTATAAGGCGCTTTTGTGGATTGAATGCAGATAGGTTTCAATCACAGAATCATGTCGTGTTACACTAATTTTTGAGGTGGGCCTCAAGCAAAATTGAGTTTCAAGAGAATAATTGCAGCCCAATCAAATCCTCAGGCTAAATTTCATGACATGTTTTTTTCAAAAGAGTTCTTTCAGTAGTTTGATGTTTCGGAGACTTTTTCCATAAACTTTGTTTGGAATTGTTTTCTTGAAAATCATCATAAAATGTTGCAAATTAAGGGCGAAAATAACAAATGGCCAAATATGTAGATAATGACTTTAAAAGATGACAAAATCAGCTATGCTAATCCCTGTATTGTACTTTGCAGTTTATTCCCTGTCAGAAAGTATTCTCCTCCTTCAATATGTGTTCAGCAACAGTTTTTCATGTGTTTAGATGCAGTGGAAACTTAGTAATACATATTATGAGAAATTTGAAACCTGGAAATTGCAATAAGAATGTTTTATTTTACAAAGCAGCTGGTAATAGCATGGACAGTAGTGCACAGAACTAGGGCAGAATTTGTGCATGTGATGGGAGGGTTTCCATCCAGGAGCGCAAACTCACACCAGGCTCCATAGCATTTATTTACATGATATGCCCGCTTCCTCATTGGCTCTTTGGGAGCAGTGTATCAGTGCTATGCAGAAGCTGGTATGAGAGTATGTGGCCATATGCTCTGCCTTGTCAGCTGGCAAATACCATCATGTTACACACGTTTAGTTCTACCACTTTCTTCCACCCCATGACAATAATTCTTTAACTCTCTATTTCACCAGAGTGCATCACTCAGTATTTGCTGATTAGCCAGTTCAACTGTAATTAAAACAAAAACAAATGCTACTACTACTGAAGGTTGCTAATATTACTAAAGCAGATTTTCCGGCTGAAATTACACTGCCTATTACATACATGCTGTCATTGGAATCTCCCCTTCACTTCCTTAGTGCATGTTGTACATATTGTTTGCTCTTCATCAAATATTTTTTTTGACATTGTCCTGTCTTTGATGATCAATAAGAGATCATCAATTTTTATATGTGTTAAAATACTAGCATCCTAAATTGGCTGTGAACATCAGGCTGAAAAACTCCAAAGAAAAAAATCATTAGAATCACATATTCATGAATCAGGTCCCCCTTAACTCACGAGACTTTAATAGCTGATATCTGTTGGGTTCTTCTTATTTGCCTTCTGCTTTCTGAATCTTTAAGCTACACTTGGAACATTTTTCAAAGTTTTCCGTGCAGCCATGATTACTAGAATTTACTCCTCCCTCCCAAATAAAAGATGAGATTCTCACATAATTACTTGAATCCAGTAACTGGAAATATTTCAAGATGTGCAATTAAAATCATGAGACTTGACAATGCAGTGATAGGAACGGTTACTTCTAGTTTACGCTAATCTGGGTTCTTAAACAAAACAGATATTAAAATATAAACCAAGAAATCTCACTGAAGAGAGCGCTTCAGGGCTCATTACTCCCACTAACGTTTCCTCCTACTGCCAGCTTGTTTAGATAGAGAGACAGTCCCTGCATCACTCATGGTTTATTATCGTTTCAGTTAGAGTTATGCTCTGCTAAACTGTAAGACTTAAGTTTGAAACCCAGCCCCACTTGAACCAAGAGCACATTGGTGTCTGAATTGATAGGTCTTCTATTTAATTTTCTTTCTAGTCTGGAAGCCAAATGTCAAAGGCCTCTTTGAAGTAATTCCTATTCAATTACTTGAACCAACATTGCATTTTATTACCTATCTTGTGTTCTTTATAAATTCCATACACCTACGGGGGTGGCATCAACAATCCCAGCATTTACCACCTAATTTTATACCTTGATTGGCATTCTTGCGTCTGATGGGTGGGGATAGATTCTATGTGTTTGACTTTTTTGAAACACCAAACAGATGCAAAAATCAGTATGTGTTCCCTGTTCAGTTATCTATATCCTGTTTATTTCTGCATAATAGAATCTTCTTTTTTCAGATGATCATTAAACATTTGAGGTAATTTCACACTGCCTGTGCACAGTTCCAGTGCCTGTATGTTCCTCAAAGGGTGGAATCTGGCCTTTGTTTTGGACCTATACTAAAAACAGTAGTTGTGTTTTCATTTTATATACATTTTAATTGCAACTTTTAAGACAGTAGCAAACCAAAACTAAATTGTTTCTGAAAGTAATAGTGCTCCTGAAAACTCAAATATTTACTTATTTAAGAAGCATGACATTCCCCATGAAAGAAAAAGAAAGGAAGCAAAATAAAATTCCCCCAAAAATATCTACTTTGTATTGGCATATAATTTAGAGCCCTAATTCTTCCAAGAGCTAAGCACAACTTGACCCTTTGATTTCCAAGGGAGTTACTTCTATGCTTAAAGTTATTCACAGGAGCAAGCTTTTGCATAACTGGGGCCTTGGGGTTTGGTTCTGCAGTTAGTTCCAAATGAGCACAAGAACCCACCAGCAGAAATCCAATAGCAGGCTCTTAGCCTTAGTCCCAGTTTTACTACAAGCACACACTTATTTTGAATTACAACCAGTTCATCATTTCTAAGCAGAAAACCTCTGCTTTAAATTTTGGCTCAAAAATTACTTTTTTGGAGAAGCAAATTTTTTACAAAATCTAAAATCAACATGAATGATTCCATTGTATTATAAATAAATAACATTTAAATAAATAACTTTAATAAATAATTTCATTCAATTGTTTGCAACCCAAATGTTACAACTTTGTACTAGAACATGGCAACCTAAAAATAAAATAGACTGCACTCAGAAGTGAAACAGCCTAGTATATTTTCATTGCCCAAGCTCAGAGCAATATAAAAACTAGTCAAATAGCAAAAAGTAACATTTTTTTTTTAATTTTAGGACTAAATCATGACCTCCTTTATGTGAACACATAGGAGAGTAAGTTATGTGCCCAGAGGTAGGAAGGAATCTTGAATGTGCAATGCATGCCCCAAAATAAATTGTGTAGTTGTATACCCAGCAATGTGGAGGTTGCTCATGGGGCCAATGACAGAACAGGGAACGACATGCAGCTGGAGGTGGAGACCCATCCTAAGGGGCATAGTTATGCAAATATCCCCTTTGCAGAGGACCTGACACTGTCAGTGCACTGTCCCTAATGTATACCACACTGGTTGAACAGCTGCAGCAAGTTATCATGCACATTGTGCTCTGGCTGGAATATGGTATTCAGAGAGACATATGTCAATCAGCAGATTCCAGACATCCCCTTGCCACCAATAAACTGAGAGCAATAAATAAAGACTAGAACTGTGGTGCTCTACTGCTCAAATAGTGCCCTGATGGAGCAGCTGAGTAATGGTAGCTGGCAATGATATGTGGACAGTGTAGAGTTCAACAGGTAACAATGCTACATATTCTAAGGCCGGAAGGGGCCATTGTCATCATCTAGTCTGACTGTCTGTGTAGCGTAGGCCCTAGAACTTCTCCAAAATAGCAGATCTTTTAGAAAAAACTTCCAACCCTGATTTAAAAGTTGGCCATGATGAAGAATCCTCCACAACCATTGTTCCAATGGTTAATTACTTTTGCTGTTAAAAATGTACAAGTTATTTCCTGTCTGAATGTGTCTAGCTTCAACTTTCAACCATTGGATCATATTATACCTTTCTCTGCTAGACTGCAGAGCTCTTTATTAAATATGTGTTCTCATGTAGGTATTTAGAATGTAATCAAGTCACCTCATAACCGTCTTTTCGTTAAGCTAAATAGATTGAGGTCTTTGAGTCTATCGCTAAATGTCATGTTTTCTAATAATTTAATAATTGTTGTGGTTCTTCTCTGAACCCCCTGACCAATTTGTCAACATCCTTTGTGAACTGTGGATGCCAGAACTGTACGCAATATTCTAGCAATGCCAAATACAGAGGAAAAATAACTTCTCTATTCCTACTAAGGTTGCCAGTTTTGGTTGGATATATTCCAGGAGGTTTCATCACATGATATAATCTTTAATTCCTGGAGACTACAGGACAATCCTAGAGGGTTGTCAACCTTAACTCCTACTCGACATTCCCCTGTTTAAGCATCGCAGGATCACATTAGCTCTTTTGGCCACAGTGTCATACTGGGAACTCCTGTTCAGCTGATTACCCACTACAACCCCCAAATCTTTTTCAGAGTAATTGCTTCCCAGGATAGAGTCCCCTATCCTGTATGTGAGGTCTACATTCTTTGTTCCCAGATTTATACATTTACACTTAGCTGTATTAAAATACACGTTGGTTGCTTGTGCCCACTTTACCAAGTGATCTAGATTGCTCTGAATCCGTGACCTCTTCCCTAATGTTTGTGTTATCTTCAGTGATGATACTGTTTTCTTCTAGGCTCCTTATTGTGTAGGGCCAAGGAGCAATCCCTGCATGACCTCACTGTAGGGTGACCAGATGTCCCAATTTTGTAGGGACAGTCCTGAATGTGGGGTCTTTTCCCTACATAGGCTCCTATTACTTCCCATTGCCTGTCCCGATTTTTTACGCTTGCTGTCTGGTCACCCTACCTCACTGACGAAAGGCCTGCTTGATGATGATTCCCCCTTTACATTTTGAGACCTATCAGTTAGCCAGTTTTTCATCCATTTAATGTTTCCCATGTTAATTTTATATCATTCTAGATTTTTAGTCAAAATATCATGCTGTACCAAGTCAAAAGCCTTACGGAAGTTTAAGCATGTTACATCAACACTATTACTTTTATCAACAAAACTTGTAATCTCATTAAAAAAAAGTCAAATTAATTTGACAAGACCTCTTTCCCATAAACCGATGTTGATTTGCATTATTTACATTACTCTTCATTTAGTTCTTTAATCAAGTCCATATCCGTCTCTCGATTTTCTTACCTGGGATTGATGTCAGGCTGGCAGGTGTATAATAACGGGTCATTCTGTTTACTCTTTTTACAGACTGGTACGGTACTAACTTTCTTCCAGTCTTCTGGAACTTCCCTTGTTCTCCAAGACTGTTGTAAATCAATGTTAATGGTCCAGCAAGCTTCTCAGACAGCTCTTTAACAGCTCTTGGATGCACGTTATCTGGAGCTGCTGATTTAAAATGAGCTCTAATGCTTCTTTCAGTGATTTAGGCAAGCCCCCCCCTCTCCTTACAAATGCATAGGCATACTGCTGATTAACAAGGCAGGCTTGGGTGTCTGTCCTCACAAGAAGAGCCTGTGCAGCTTTTGGAGCCAGGATGTGTGATTACTGCAACAGTAGGTTGTGAACTAGCCCTTCATTTTTAATAATCAAAGGTGGTAATACTAACAGTGGGAAGGTAAGACCTGTAGCTTGTGTATTAATCTGAAACCAGTTTACACAATAGATTGATATTTTTTATTAAAACTATGTTAATTGTATGGCAAAATGTAGTTCTTTAATACAAAGCAGCTGTTTTAATTTTTAATGCATTTGTTAAAAGAAAATTTATGACATTGGTACTGTTCTAAAATTGTTCAAGTGCTCCTCTGGAGGAAGGGATGCAATAAATAACATTGTTTCGTAGGCATAGTGTATGCATTTTGTCGTATATTGAAAAAAAGACTGAAAAGCTGGTGATTCTGTGTTGACTTTTTTGTTAGATGGTCTAGTATTGCATGACTTAATGGAAAACTTTCTCTTCTATATGGATCCATTCTAGCTTTATCCTTAATAGTATTACAAAATGCTAACTATGATTACAGTAGAGAAGTCATGTGTATTATATCATGTAATATTACAATTTTAAATCCCTGAAGCTTCAAGAATTCCTGTACCTCTGAGGGCCTGTCAGTACCAGAGTGCTCACCTCACTTTTGAGGATTTAAATTTCAAAATCAGGAAACAGATTTTCTAATTCTGGATGGCATCTTCTCTGTTTTATTGTGCTTGTTCGTTACTAGCTCTTCATACAATGAGTTAAAAAGAATCCCCTATATGGGATTTGAAGTGTTGGCAGTTATGTGAAATAAAAACTCTACTCCCGTTATTTTCTGCAGCAGAAATCTTTAAATATACATAAAAAGTGTAAATAGATACAGTTATGTATATAACTAACCTAACCATAGGTCATCAGCGAGGACTGAACATAAGACAGACAGTACCAAAACACTTCAGCTAAAGGAGTAACTACCTTAACTGGTATCAATAGGTGGATTTTATCATGTTCATGAGCCTGTCAACTTATTCAGTATGTCACACATACACTTTGTGACTCACCTGCTTTTCGCTCAGTGAGAATTTACTGCAATCAGTGTCTGCAAACACAATTTTAAGTCCTCTTATTTTAAATTGTAATTCTGTGCTGAAGAGTGAGTCTAAAAATGTCATTGTGTGGCAGATTTTGTATTTATTTTGCCTCCATGATTTCCAGATAAAATAAATTCTGTGAGGAAATGAGGGGTTTTTTTTTGTCTTGGTTTAGGGTTTTTGTTTGTTTGTTTGTTTTTTGTGTTACTTGAAGTCTGTACAAACTCAACCTGGAATCTGAGTCAAACTTTCCTCTTTCTGATTCAGCCATCATTACCAGTTATATAAAACCTTCAAGCTAAATAGTGTCCTGACTTATAGCAGTGAAACCTCATGGTTCAAATGTTGCCCACGTTGGCACCTGTGGTAAAGATAATTTGAAGAGGAATGGTATCAAACTCCTTTTCCCATACCGGTAGGCTCTTCTGTGTAAATTATTTTTTGTCATTCAAGTAAGTAGAATGGATCTTGTGAATAAGAAGGTGCCATTCTTTGCAGAATGGATCTTCTTAATACAAAGATGCCATTTTTACTTTTCAGTGTATAAATCACACTTTAATTAGTACTTTGAAACACTAAGGGCCAAATTTGTCTTGTAGTTATACTGGTATTAAATTCATTGAAGCAAATGGGACATACTCCTTTATAACCGAGAGCAGAATTTGGCCTTAAAAATAGTGTGTTGCAAACTCTCACTTTCTTTCTCTCTTCCCTCAACATGGATATTTCTGCATTGCCATACAATGTTATGCCAAAAATTACACCAAAACAGAAATATTTTGAGTTGTGTCTGGGTTCAGCTCCCAGTGAGCGCGAGTCTCCATGACAAAAGCCATTATCACAGTTGTTTACAGCATTGTCAGCAGTATCATCAGAATGGATCAGGACTAAATAAGCATGGAGATAAACACTCTCTCATCTGAGGAGATATTAGTCCTACCACCTGTCATGATCAGAAAAATTAAAAGTAAATTAGTTAGTTCCATTACTTGAGGTCCTGAGAGCTGGGATGTCATACGATAAGTGATTCAGTGATGTCAGGCTTGATGACATTGGGTAAGGTTCTACTTTTCAAGTTGATTTACTGTTGGTTGCCTCTGCTCCACACTCTTTGGGAAATTCAGAATGTGACTGCATGACTTTTACATTTTGGGAAGAGATTTGCCGTTATCTTTCAGGAGGCTCTTTGATTCAGTGCAGTAACCCTGTTTTAGAATAAAGAACAATATTCATTTTAGGAGAAAAACCTTCTTGTCCACATTTCTTATTATATAGAGGGAGATATGTTAAAATCCTTTGCAGTAGCCATCCTAGTGAAAACTGCTGGATTCTGGAATCATAAATGTGGTCAAAAATAGTACCTATTGTAATATAGTAGATTGCTACTTTAAAACTCTCTCTGTCTAAAGGAATTCCACCAAAGGTAATCATGTTATTCCCATGCTTTTAGCTCCTCATTGCTCCTTCTTTGTTCTGTAAACATGGAGAGTTGGTGTGTTGTTAATTCCTTTACGCACTGGAAATGTTAAAGCCATTTGCTGTTATAATTGATCCCTGCTTGGAGTGTTTCATTACAGATGCAATCTTGAGGTGAGCATTATAGAGTGAAGTATTATTCTCATTCTCACTGAAAAGCAGTAGGGAGTCAAACTGCAGACATCCAATGTCAAAGAGAACATTCTAAATAGAATTTTTTGGCGTGAGGGTGAACTGTGTTTAAGCTTAATAAGGCTGTATTTGCAGATCTCGAAGCTTAGGATATAACAAGAGTAAAGTGACAGAAGAATACGACCTTGCAAAGAATGGGATGGATAAAAATCTACATGAGCCTTGGGAATAATGGAAATGAGGCACAGTCCAAATGAATGAGACCTTTAAAGGTTGTCTTTGCCTTCACAAAGATTTTTGATACAGTATGAAGCTCCTAACAAACCCTTAAAAAAGCAATTATATCGTACTCGCCATAGGATTCAGCATTTGAGGCATTTCCATCTGATTGGAGTTTGACAGCTATAGAAATTTTTATTGCCCATTAAATCTGTTTAGCTAGAATGAAAGAATATTTTCTTGCTCTTTATGCATATAATATTTGGTATTTAATTTTGGTTTGTTATTTTGACATGTCAGATTCATGAATATTGTTGAAAATTAATTTTCTTAGTACATATTATATTTTATGAAGTATTGATTTATCTTTCCCCATTAGAGAAAGCAGTAAAAATATGTTTTCCCCCCTTAAATTGAATTTATTTCTTCAATTGAATTAGAGGTATTGAAAAATGCTGCATTACAAGATAGTATTTTGAATTGTAATGTACATTGAGTGGATTTTTTAAAGACTAATTTTAAGACTTCTCAGCAGTCTTCTCACATTGAAGAAGTCTTTCATCAGTAGCTGGAAGCACTTTACAATTAGTCATAATGTATCCAGCTCAGCAGAAAGTGTGCACTGAATCTTCAGGGTTTAGATAGCAAAATAATAAACATTATGCAAAAAACTGAGAGAAGTTAGCAAAGATGGGCATACAGTGAGGGCATGATCCAAAGCCCATTGAACTCAATGGAGTCTTTCAGTTGATTTCAGTGCACTTTGGATCAGACCCTGCAAGAGGTGGTTCTTCATTGTTAAGTGACAATTTTGGTTGTGTGTTTGTTTTTCTTTGTCTAATAACTTAATTGATGTGGGTGTGACTGCAGGATTCTGCTTTTCTGAGGGTTGCAGAAATGAGACTTAGAACAGTTTCATTTGAGACATTAGGACGGGGGAATGTCCATGCTACTTGAAAAGTACCATTTGTAGTTTAGATGCTGCATTGCCATAGCGATGATACCTTTTTGAGGATGTGTGTTATAACTAGGCTAATGACATCATCTGTGCCCACTGACAACCCCCATCTCCCTGATCTTCAGGGCTGCTTTCTGTATTTGTTATAGAATCACAGGATTAGAAGGGACCGCAAGGGTCATCTACTCTGTCAGGATGCAGGATTTGTTGTGTCTAAACTGTCCAGGACAGATGGCTATCCAGCCTCATTTTGAAACCCTCCAGTGAAGAAGCTTCCACAACCTCCCTAGGCAATCTGTTCCATTGTCCTACTGTTCTTACAGTTAGGAAGTTTTTCCTGAGATAACACCGTTTGTTATCTTGGAGTGCTTCACAGGATGCTTATTTCTTCTATCCCAGAAAGTTCTTCCTAGGGAAGAAAATGAGAATTGCTGCTGTTTCTTGATTAAAACTAATGTTGTCATGAATCAAATCAGTTGGAGTTATGGCTAAAGAAAAATCTTCTCCTGTCATTTTATCTTTGTTTTTGTGCAGGCATTTTCCCAATCATCTCTTACGACTGGCATCAGTTACTGATGACACATTGGTGACTCCTCTTTATCTAGAGTTATTCAGTTACTTTTTCATAAATTATACACATATATGTGCCTCTCCCCATCCAAATTCCATGCTCTTCATTTCTCTTTGTCTTCCAAATTTCACTTGTGATTTCTTTTCCTGACATGTGAATGCTCAGAATATCACAATCACCAGAATGGCAATTAGTAATTTGACAAGGTGCATCAGAATCAAACCAGTTGTTTAAATGTATTTTAAATCTGTTTGTAGGCCTTCTGGTATGTCCACAAATTATTCTATGTCAGCTCAATGAATGAGAAAAGTCCCCTAATAATAAAAAGCTTGGCTGAGTAATGTAATAGAAGCTTATTTTGTGTTCACTTTTTTAAAATGCAGAGCCGTATTTTCCTCTTTCCTCTTTGTTTTTCTAAAGGAAAGAAAACAAGTTCCATTCGATAGCACTTAGAAGTTTCTGCTGGGCCACACCCCCCAATTCAATTCTTTTTTGCCTAAGCTTGTACACCTGGGGTCCCTTGAGGCATTTCCAAGTATCTTCTCCATCCATCTCAACCTGCCTTCATCACTGCAAAAATTCCTTTCTTTTAACCTACAGGACAGATGAATGAACTTCATTTAGAGCTAACTATACACTCCTGTTCCACATAGCAGCTAAGAGAGGTGTTGACGTAATGAGATACTGACAACCTTTCTGTGAAATAAAATATGTTTTCTTTACGACTTGCTCAACCTTTTCTGCCCCAGGGTTTAAAATTTCAAGTCCATTCTTTAATTTAGCTTTCCCGCTTAAGTACATCAAGATGCTGCTAATGACTCAACAGAGTTGACAATAGACTAGCACAAATCAAGTGTCATACATATTTGAAATCCCAGAAAGTGTCAGGGGAAAGACAGTTTAATTTATTATGTCAGTGATAATTTTTAAATATAATCTTCTGGCTAATAGAAGATAGGGGGAAATTGTCAGACTGGCTTGTGTCTAATTATTTTCATAAACTCCTTAGTAAAACAAACTCATTTGAAGAAAAAATGTCTTCAGATAGCATTTAATTTTCTTGCCTTTTCTTTATAGTCTACGCAGACTTGTTCAAGTTTTCATCCGTCCTCCCTCCACAAAAGACCTAGATGGAATCCTTAACTGAGCCATGTTTTGTTTGGTGTAGCCATCTCTCTGTAAATATCCTTTCCCCAGAGGAAATTTTAGAATAGATGATTCATCCACTAAAGTTTTCGTATGGACAATCGTGTGTGTTATATTTTTCTTCATTCTCTTCCTGTGCTATGAGCGTCTTTTGGGCAAGTTTACAGAATGCCATGAATCATTAAGAAAAATGAGGATATGTATTCCAACAAAATTATCATTTTTCAGAAACTTGGGAATCTTTCAGCCTGTTTAAATGTTAAACCATTTCTACTGGACATATTTCACTAGTTGCTATTTAAGTCATTTGAAAATGTAAAATAATGCATCTATTTTTCAGTCAAAATTTATAATTTTATAGTGCAAAGTTCACATTGTTATGGTCAGTGTGTGTTTTATGGTTATTAGGTGAAAATGATTTTCCATAACATTTTGTCTCTATATTATATATTTAGCTCTTGTGAAAATTAAATATGTTGTACTTAAACTTGGCAGGCAGTGCATGTTAGCCATGGCAGATGATACACTTTTAAGCTGTTCATATAAATATAAAATAAGATGGATTTACACTAGTTTCTATCCAAAGCAAGTATAACTTAATCTAATTCCTATTGATCCAAATACATTTAAGATTGGTTTGGAAAATCCTCAAGAACACTGAGCTCTTTTGAAGCTATTTTACTATGCATTATTGTCATGGATAAAAAGCATATCTCCTTTATTTTTAACAGTTTTGACTTGGCCTTATATTTGGTCATGCTGCACATGTGAGATGAATAAGCAACATGAATACTGGGGATTTAGCATAAAATGAATCTTAGGAAACTGTAAGTCCCTGCTCTTGGGTGGAAAACTTCCAGTGAGGTTTATACCTGCCTACATGTCTCTTTCCTGACAGTAAATGCTGCTACTCTCACTTTAAGGACACTTATATCTCCACTAAGAGCTCAGATCTACCCCATTTCTCTCCCTAGCCCTCGTCCAGGTAGGCTGACATGCTGATCACATCTAGAGAAGTGTCCTCTGAGGAGGGAGGGAAGGAAGGAAGATAGTGAAAGGCCAGCCAGCCTCAGGAGTGAGTGGGAGAGGAGATGGAATCAGTCACCCGCACCAGGAGTATTCTCTTCCATAGACTGATGGAGTCTGTTCCTGGAAGATATTAAGAGGCAAGACTGTAGGATGAAGGCTGTGTTAGATACCAGGACATGGAAGGAGTCCCAAACAAATCTTTGAGTTGATTGAAGGAAGCTTTAAAAGAAGGGAGGTCCTAATACATTTTTAAATAGCTACAGAATTGACACCCAGCCCAACAGATCAAAATAAGATGGGATGATAGGACACAATTTAAGTGGTAAATTTGTACCTAAAGTTTGGGATGACACTTTAGTAAGTTATGACCAACGTTGCAGAGACACATATATGACATGAATGTACCCAAATGTCTGATTAGAACATAATGTCAAAGCAAAGAGAAATGTATACCAGCAATATCAGATTAACAGTATTAGTGCAGTGAATTGAATCTCGAACGACTAAACAATATTTGTGATGGTCCCTAATTTTACATATAGATTTATGGTTTTAAATGAATTAAAGTTGTGAGGATTTTTAATTTTATGAATGAACCTAGCAAAAAGGAGAGTTATGTGAATAGATTTTAGGTAATTTTAATGAGACTTCAAGTCCTTTGTCAAGTTGCACTGCAAAATCCTAAATCAATCATAGTTTGAAAGTAGTGAGAATATGCTCTTCAAGATTATTTATAGCGTATTTTACAATATACTTCACATCCAGGGTCTTGCTGTGTTAATTCCAGTTACATTAACAATACCACACAAAAGGTCATTAGCCTTCCATTTATCTTGAATAGCTCTTGAGGCAAGGGCTATCTGACTAGTAGAGCACTGAGCACATTAATACTCAAATAATTGTTAGGGGACGTAGCTAACTGGAGCTACAGAATTGTCACCCTATTTATGTAATATACAAACTCAATGAAGCTGGGACCTTCTCTGGTTGCAGATCTATGCAGGCAGGTTTTTATCAATTATACAGTAATGACCATTATCATCATATTTAAATGATGACCATTATGTCTTCCATTTCATGAGTTTTGCTTAGGAGTTGGGAAGGGCAGGTGGGTAGTAAAGATAGGATATAGTCCATATTTTTTGTCTTGTGTGGGGATAGGTAACGGGCAGAAATTATGAGGATAGCTGGGGCAAGTTTGTCTACTTGAAAAAGTTGTAAGGATGACAGTGCAAGTCAAATAAGAGACCTAACTGGTACTAGCTGTAACAAAATTAATGGATATGAAACAGGAACCAGGGGAAGGGAGGGAGGAGGTGGATCTGGGCTGAAGAGGTTGATTCAGCAGGGATAGGCAAATGATAGTGTGTTATTTAGGACACTTCTTGAGTGAAGAAGTGAGGATACTGCATTACTGCCAACAATTCTATATATTATTTATATTATTTAATTTTTCTATCATTGAATCATTTCTGTAATGATGCTCGGTTGAATGTTACATTTGTTATACTTAAAAGAAGGGCTGGAAGTGCAGGTAGGGGCAGGAGAGAAGATAAGTTTGTCTCATCGTGCCTCATTTGATTTATTTCTATCTATGGTATTCCTTGTTTGTCAATACACAGTCTATGTGCAGAGTTGGTTCAAATTCTTCCATAAGAATTCTAGGGTAAATTCAGAGTAAACCCAGAGACCTCAGTCTTGTGGCTTAGACTTTCCCTCTCAAAGTTTAAGCAGATCTGAGATATTCATTGATTTGGTAGGCAATGTGTTCGATCTTCTGGGATTGGTAGAACTTTAAATATGGTGAATAAGGTTTTAAATAACCTCTCACTATATTAGTCTTGGCTGTCTGGATGGGAACGAAAGATTGGGTTGCTTAAAGGGGACTGTGTTTTGGCTTCGTGGTAACCACTGTAGTATTACAGAAGCTGTTTGGTTACTGGGTTGGTGAATCTAATTATAGGATAAACCACCATTTTGGGGATTGTCTGCCCTATTCCTTATAGTGTGCTTTGAGTAAGCTTTCTCATTGTGGCCCCTCAAGGCACCATGATCACAGTCCCACTAAGCCCAATACTCAATAGTACTACAAAAGTATTTTTCAAAAGCAGAGATCCTGCAGGGTCTTCATATTTTTGTTGTGGTTCATTTCATACATCCTCTTTCTGTGACTATCTTAACTACCATATAAACACTGTATGGTGGAACTGACAGGGTGAGTTAGCTAGACTTTTTTTTTCATAATCTTGGTTGATTTAGAGGTACAATAAGGTGTATTTGTGCAAAAAGAGAAAATGCTTTAGTGAAAACATTAATGATTCAGTGAAAATGGCAGCAGTTACATAATTAAGTTATTCTGTTTGTGTGATCACAAACAGTTAAAAAGTAATTATCTGCCAAAAGCTGCTGATCTGTCGTATCCTAATTATCTCCCATTCTTGAAAAGAAACAATTATGGTATCTTGAATACCACAATAGATAAATGTTGACTTTGCAGTGGCAACCACTGTATTGGTGGTATACATAAATCTGTGTTGTGTAGTATATTGGTATGCATAGTCTTTTTATTCCAGTGCTTTTTATTTTCTGAACATTTAATGTTTCCTTTGAGCATATGGACACTGCTAAAATAATGTATTAAGTAAGAAATAGAATTGTCTTGCTGTCCCAGTTGTAGGTTTCAGTTTCTGGGGTTCAGATCCTTGTATACAATTTATCTTCTGTGCATCTCATGATCTGATGGCTATTTAGTAATAATGGTCACCCACACGGTGTGCCTGCACATCATGCTGTTCGGTAATGAGAACTCCTGGTGTTTTGTGAAGGCACCAATTAATCATCATCGTGCCAATTAAAAAGGCCATTAGAAATACTGTCTGTATCCATCAATCCTGCATAGGTATTATTTTCTGAAGAGAAACATGGATCTCTGTCGATCTCTCTCTTTCTCTCTCTCTCTCTCTCTCACACACACACTCTCACACACACATATGTGTGCACATGCGCACACGCACAAAACACACACACACACACACACACACACACACACACACACACACACACACA
>ML677359.1:7936549-8148245 GCA_007922305.1 Dermatemys mawii
ACACACACACACACACACACACACACACACACACACACACACACACATATATACACCTCGCTATAACCTGGCAGAATGGTTGAGAAATTTGCAGTCTCTTTGTACTTTTCTTATTGTCTTTGGGGAGGTGCACAAATTCAATTACATATGGATCAGTTTAATATCAAACAGTCTGAATCCATCTTTTTCTTTAAAAGTTAAATGCTTATCTAGCAGCAGCTTGTAGGGCAAAGTGATAACTGGATTTTTCCATACTATTGATAGAGTTTGAGTAGAACTGGAAGTACAGTTAAGTATTATTGGATTATGACACAATATATTTTAGTTTCTTTTCAAGGCAGGAACTTTTTCTTACCATGTGCTTGCATAGTGCAGAGCAAAATGAGTTGCCAGGCTTCCAAGCTCTCTATTAATATAAATACTTATATATTATATATTTATATATAATTAAAATATAATTATAGGTGAGGCAGGTAGCATCATTGCTAACACTTTCCATTATAAGTTCATGTTTTCAGTTGCCTTATAACGTCACCACATGCTAACTGCTTTGACTGAAATTTTCCATGCCAGGTGTGTGCCTAAGGCGAGATTACTTTGAAACATTTAAAAAGAACAGTTCAGTCATTTCTCAGAAGAAAACTAGGGGAAATATTTTGTTTTTCCCATGTTAAAAAAAAAACTTAGTATTTTTAGTGAGAAGCTGTAGAGCCTCCATGCTTTGCAGCAGGGATCTGAAATCTGTCAGGGAGAGGGGACTGCACCTTTTGCCATCCTAGTGAAAATTCTCCCATGTTTGGCAAAGTTACAAGGCTCTGAAAAAAATGCCAGTAAAGGCACATGCTCAGTAGATGCTTGTTACCGTTGCTATAGATTCCATCTGTATTAAGCATTCTCCATCTCCTCAGAACGTCTGAGAACTGACCAAACCTCACCTGTGCTAGGCCTGTACAATTACAGAGCATGCTCCATCACAGGACTCCAAGATTAACCAGGCCTTTTCTTGCAGTTGTTCCTCCCAGCAACTGGAACTTAGGGTGACCAGGAGTCCAGGAGCGGAACACCTGGTCGAGAAGGGATCCCGGCGGCTCCCATCAGCATGACTGACTGAGCCGTTGAGAGTTCAGTTCACGGTGCCGCAGCACAGCTGGCGGACTTGCCGTTAGCTACTGCGCTGAGGCCTGGGAGGCTCCCAGATTGGGAAGAAGCGGGCATGTCCTTAGGGGCTGCCAAGGGGCTGTCCTTAGGGGCTGCCAAGGGGCATGTCCTTAGGGGCTGCCAAGGGGCTGTCCTTAGGGGCTGCCAAGGGGCATGTCCTTAGGGGCTGCCAAGGGGCTGTCCTTAGGGGCATGTCCTTAGGGGCTGCCAAGGGAGATCTGCATGCTTCCCCAACTCCTGCCTGTGGGCACAGCTCCCATTGGCTGGGGCTGGGGCAGGGCAGGGGAGGAACTAGCCCCACTCATGAGCGCTCAGCAGGTGTCTGTTGAGGAGTCACGTGGTGCACGCTTCTCCCGCTGCTGCCCGACCTCTTCTCCTCACGTCCTCCTGTGCCTGGGCTTGAGCTGTGGTGCGTGCCCTGCAGCGAACCAAAGTCTGTCGCCCCATCAGGAACTGGAGGTATGTGTATCCCCATCTCCGAGTGCTGGGAAAGGGGCTGCACCCCCATCCCTCACTGCATTCCTTCCTGTCCCACCCCCGCAGCCCCTGCACCCCCATCTCCCCATCACTACATCCCTCCATGTCCCGCCCCTGCACCCCCATACCCTCACTGCATCCCTCCCCCCATCCTCCATCCCTGCATCTCTCCCCACAGCTCCCTCACTGCATCCCTCCCTGTCCCACCCACCCGGTCCCTCACACTCCAATCTCCTGCCACTGCATCCCTCCCTGTCCAGCCCCACTCCCACACTCCCATTCTCCCATCATTTCATACCACCCTGTCCCAACCCCTCCAAATCCCCATCCCCCATCATTGTATCTCTCCCCGTTTTACCCTCACACCTCTATCCCCCATCATTGCATCCCTCCCCTCCCAATCCCCCCACTCTAATCCCTCCCCATCCGACCCCCACCCCACTCCTCATCCCTGTCACTTCATCCCTCCCCCGTCCCATCCCATCCCATCCTGTTCCAGGAGAGTAGAGATTCTGTCTTTTCTGTGTTCTGAGTGCCCCCTGCTGGTGCCCAGGCACTGTGGAGGAGAAAGAGAAGACCACTTGTCTGTGATTTAGAGAAATTAGGATCTTGGAGGCATAATGGAGGCTGGGATAGGAACATTTGGGACTAGGACAGGCTAAAGAGGATGAGGGAGAAAGAGGTCAGGCTTGGGGAGAACAGGGACAGAGATCTATAACAACCAAATAACTTTCTCTTCCAACTTCTGGAACTGAACTCAGCATTTCTGAGTTTCAATATTCCTCTTTTTCAGCAAATATCTATAAAAACCACTATCTGGCTATACACTTAGAGGATGACAACCTACTACTATTGTCAGTCACTTCACTAGCTCATGCTGTGGATCTAAATATCTCAACCCTACTGTTGATGCATGAGGGTGAGGGGTCAATATAGTTCCACATAATGGAATTTGTTTGCTATTAAAAAAGAAAACTCAGGAAATTACATATAAAATAGTACAATATAAGAATTCAAGGTTTCAAAGTCACAACTAAAAAGTTAGGATATGAAGAATTAAAATTTCCTGTATAACATTAATTCATCCCCCCTTCCCCCAAATAATCATTAATAACATGATCACATACTATTTTTTCCATAGTACCCTGCTTCATTCCTTGAATTGGCTGGACTTCCTCTGGGGATGAATCAGAGTTGTAGCCTGAACTAGGTGGCTAGGTCTATAGAATCCTTGCCTCAATTGTTGCAGAAAGTGAAGGTGTGTGGCAAATGAGGCAGGGGATTACGGTGGTGGAGAGGGAGAGAGAGAGAGTGTGTGTGTGTGTGATGGAAGGCAATTGAATGCTATCCTGAATAACTGGATTCTATCTCTGCCTCAGAGTTCCTATGTAATTCTGGGAAACTCACGTCAGCCAAACTTGTAAAAGTTTTCCTCATTTTATGGCAGCCCAGCTTGAGACCCTGGGATCTGATTTACAGAACTGCTGAGCACTCACAAATGCAACTGAAGTCAAGTGTGGCTCTGCCTTGAACAACTGCAGTGCTATAAAATGCTAAATATGCTGAAAAATCAGTGTCTAGGATTCTCATATTGGCCACCCAAAACTAGTGGACACTTTTGACCTTAATCGCTCAGTGCCTCAATTTCCCATCTTTAAAATGGGGATAATGCCACTTCCCTACCTCCCCATGTATCTGTTTATGCAGATGAATTCATTAATGTTTGTGAAGCAGTTAGATACTAGTTTGATGAGCACCATTAAAAAAAAACCCAGGAGGAACTGAATAATTCTGTATTCAGGGCAAGATGTAAAAGATGTACTAAGACATCAAACCACACATGATGAGGATAAACAAAATATTAAACAGCTATCTATTCAGTGAACACTGGCCTCTGTTTGACATTTGAAGGGTTATGACATGACTGGCCTCTATTTGACATTAGAGGAGTTATGAAATTTGTGATAGGAGAGTTTAAATGAGTGAAAATTAAGAAGTTTTTAGTATTTTAATAATAGACCGACATAAGTTTAATATCTTAAATATAATAGTGGTAACTATTAACTGATTTTTTTTGAAAAATGAAGCTCCCGCCATAAGCTGCAAATTTTGTGATTATCTTAAATCCCAAAATGTGGCTTCATTTTTCATTTCCTTTTAAATAGAACATAATATAAGAGCTTGAGGTTTTAGGATATTAAAAAAATCTTCAATCCTTTTTATTATGACTTCTGGTAGCATTTTAATTAAATACATTAGAAGAGGCACATCAGGTGAGACTTTTAGAATACTCATACTGTATAGGAGGAATAGCTAGGGAGTGGATTATATATATGAACTTGTACACTTACAGTGAAATAGACTGAATTTTTTTCCCTTCACTTTATTATCATTTGCAGTTCAGTCATGTATGACTTCATGGGTAGGAGAATGGGTCTGTTTATGTAGATGATTCACAGTTAATAATATCTTTAATTTTGGATATTGATAACAAATGGTCATGTTTTGTTTGTATTGGTTCTTTATATTAAAAGAAATTCCATTCAGGAATTATTTACAAAATAAATTTAGAAAACCATTTCTGTTTTTCTGTAAGTTTTATTTAAGTGAACATGTGCAGCATGTTTTGGTAATCTTTACAAATTTGCTTCCTCAACACAGGATCTTACTGGTCCATTGTTGTATTCCCTGACAAGTCCAATGGAGCCAGGCAGTTCTATCTATTTAGGTTCTTGGCCCACGCCGTAGTACCTGAATGCCTAGGTTCTACCCTTCTGAAATTTTATGCATCAGACAAGTTAATCATTTGTGCCTTCAGTATAATCTGTGTTTTTTGTCAATAGATTTTAGCTTTTGTTTCTCCAAGAGGATTTTAAATTGCATCCCTATCTTGTAACACTGTACATTTCAGATTACATTAATGAGATAGCAGTGAAGATGAATGATAAAGAGCCTGTGTAATAAAACCTCATTGGTTGCTTTTTAATGTTAATGGTTTCAGTTCAGAATACAGATTTTCTCCTCCACAATCCTTGAATTTGGAAAGGGGGAGAAAAGAATTACAATTGTCTGTTACAATTTCAGTGCAACATTTTTTTTTTAATTTAGCTGAATAAAGAAATTGAACATTTAAGCCTTATGATAGATTTTTTTAATGCTATTCTTCTGAAAGAAAGAAAGAGAGAAAGAGAGAAAGAAAGAAAAGCTCTATCACCACTAGCACTGATCTTGGCACAACTCACAGACACGTTGAACGCCTCTTATTGCAACTTAAACTGAATTCTAACTCATTTACCCATTTAGTCCCTGTAGTCTTGTTCAGATGGCACCAAGGTCCTTGAAGGTTCAGTGCCTACAAAGTGTGGGCCCAATAACAAGAGTTTTGACCCTTTTATTTCAACCTTGGCATCAAACCACTGCCAAGGGGATTGGCTCACTTGGCAGGAAGTGTCCTATCAAGAGACCCATCCCCATACCAGGTGTGTCTTAGTCATGCCTACTCTCAAACTCATCCCCAGATATTGAGAAAGGTAACTAAGGAAACCTGATCATCCACCTGAAATACTCCAGTGCTCCAAATTTATGTTTTTTTTATGTGTATGTGGGGGGAGGTTATGAAATTTAATATTAATTGGAGTGTGTGTATGACTTTTTCAAATGTACTTACAAGTTATTTAAATTTAAATGTACCCCTGCAGATTTTGAAACCCAAACAATCTAGCACTGGACTAATGCAGGAAAATCTCAAGGTGAAAATAACTTGCATCTACCTTCACTGTTTAATATGAGTAACCTAAAAATAAACAGAATGAAATGAAACTAAAACAAACAAAAAAAATCCCTCCACAAAACCAAAAGAGTATAAATGATTAAAAGTAAATTTCATAAAATAATGTTGTCTGTTGTAATGATGTAAGGTAATAAAATGAATCCACAAGGATTTTATATATATATATATACACACACACATATATATATATATATATACACACACATATATATATATATATAACAAATCTGTGGCTATGCAAGACTTCTTGGTTGTTAGTGTACTGCACACTTTTGCAGCTTGGAGCTTCATGGCATCTGTAAGTTTAGTGTCTGGTCTTTCTGATCCTCAGTCCACTACATCAAAGGACAGTATCCATTCACTACTCATTTTAAAAGACCTGAGATGCACTTTTAAATAGTTCTGAGTCTAACTTACATAGGGTGTTGCTGAATATATATAGATATAAAAATATCATTCTTGAGCATACTCAATTCATGAGAGTAACATTTATGGTGCTCTGATCCAATCCAGTAGGAGGCAGTAGGTTCATACCATCTAGTACCTTACAATATGATTTATATCTTTACAGTATCCCTTTAATATCTATGCACTGCAAAGAGATGATTTGGACTCTATCATAGATTGTTTAGCTATCTGCATAAATAGAACTCCATAGCATATTCAGTCATCAAAGCAAGAATCACAATTCCTTGAGAGCATTGAAACAGTTGACTTCAAAGAGCTAGCTAGGATTAAGGTTTTTAGAGAAGCCCGAGGAACATCTGGAAAAAATGGCTAATAATGTTGATTAACGAGAAGAAATAAATCAGTGTGCCTTGCAAGGATGGATGTAAACGCGGTCTCGCCTGTTCACCCCCCTCGTCAGTTCAGTGAAAAGGAAGTTCTTTCCTTGGGAAAGCAGAGGTGAATTGTCACTTAAGTGTAATGTGAGTTTGCAATGATTCTCAGCACACGGAGTGTAAGGAAGCACTGTGGCTCACCTGCCTCTAGCGCTACTTTGACCTTCTTAAAGGTGAAAACTAAGAACTTGTCTTCACTACTGGGATAAGTCCACTTAGTTATGACTAAGTCAACATAGCTGAGGTCGACTTACCCCGGTGTCTTAACTGCACTGTGTTGATGGGAGATGCTCTCCAGTCAACTTCTCTTACTCTTCTCCGACAAGTGGCGTACCAGGGTCAACCAGAGAGTGCTCTGCTGGCAATTTAGTGGGTCTTCACTAGACTTGCTAAGTTGATCCCTCCTGCATCGATTGCAGCAGCATCCAGCTCCCCATAGTGAAGACTAGCCCTAAGTAGCATCCAGACTGGAAAGTATTGGAAGTGCTACAATTGTAATTCCTGGCCAAATGAAAGCACAGAGCCTGTACAATATATTTGGATGAGCAAAACTTCCCACTGGTGTTTTTAAAATAAATAGTAAAAATGGTAAGGTAAATGATTTTCAGATGATTCCTATCCAAAAAATGGCTGAGCTGTCTGTAATTTTTACACAACAGTGGCAGATCTTAACACTTCAGATCTGACTCATTTGAAAGCATTCTTCATACCCAAGTTTTCAGTGCCTTATGGGATTGCTTCTGGTACATTGGGTAGGGTGGACAAATGTAAAACAGGAATAAAAAGAGTAATGAAAGCAAGGCTTAAGCCTTAGAATGTGAATTTTCCTGATTCTTGACTGTAAAGTTTGGGAAATGTTTTGTTTTTGTTTTTTTTTTAAAAAAAAGCTGAATGTGAAGTAAACATTGCCTGTGTCTGCATCACCATGTGGGAGCAATAATCACATGACCGATAATTCACATGAGGGATGTGCCAGAATATAAATAGCATGAATGTTGTGCTCTGTTTATGGACCTGAATTAAAACACTCAAGTTATCCTTATTCCCCAAGATCTGGATTACATCTCTCATCCTTACCTTTTAGATGCTCCTATCACATTCCCACTTTTGTTGTTTCCTTTAGAATAGAGAGGCAATGTCTCTTCAGAGCTGCACTGGCTCCATGTACTATTCTGTTGAGCATCACTGTGCACATGTTTAGAGCGGCATAGGGGCCCACCACAGAGCGATAGCCACACTTGCTATTGCTGTTTGAGATTATTCTGCATTCTAGGAGTCTGACACAGAGCCTATCCAATGCAGCAGAACTGCACTCCAGACAGGGGTGGCTCTACATACAAACCTCCCGCAGGTATGCCATCAAAGGCCGCCTGACTGCCGCCCTGACAGTGACTGGCAGGCCACCCCCTGCAGCTTGCCACCCCAGGCACGCGCTTGCTGCGCTGGTGCCTGGAGCCGCCCCTGACTCCAGAATCTAAGCTTCCATTAAAAAAAACTATGCTCCCTATTCTTTATGGCTGTAAAGAATACAATCCAAGTACAAACTCACTGTAATGTTGTTTTCATGAGTCACCAGTTAGCTTGAATCAATATCTTTGAGAGGTGTGAACTGCTCCAGTCATTTAAAAGAGTGTTACCTGTGAAGTGTCATAACGAGTTTATCTGTCAGCATTAACTATTTAATTTCTGAACATACTTGCCAGAACATTAATTTACTGTGTTTACCTGTTGCTGTTGGACAAAACAACAAATGGTGGGGGGAAAGGGGCAGAGGACACGAATCCCTTCCACTTCGCACCATGGGAAGAAAAGAGGCTTTGAATCCCTTCCCCAGTGACAAAAACCTCAGTTGTCTCCTGATTCATAAAGAGTGAACCAAAAATATCGTCTTGCTTCCTGCATCTTCCTCAGTACACAAAATATTGTTCATTTCTCTATTCATTCAGTTAATAACAGCTTTTTTGAATTTACCGGTAACTGCTGCTGATTTTTCATTTTGCCACTAAAGCCACAGAATTTACATCCGCCTTGTTTCATAATACACATGATCTTGTCTGTAGTGCTCACATTCATACCAAAGAACGTTTTGGTCAGGGGATTTTTTTTTTCATATATTTATATGTTTTCCCTCATTAAGCATTGGAAAAATACGACATAAGTATAATTGCTAATAATTAGCAATTATGAGGTGACCTTCAAAAGATCCCAGATGCTTTATTCAAAGTGTATCCCAATTATCTGAACTGCAAAGAATCTGGAGGGTTAATACCTTGTCAGTGAGCATCCAGAGGAACCATGTGTGCAAGGGCAGAGGGGTCTGTGAAATAACTGCATCGCATTTAATTCGAGTCAGTGAAAACTCCAGAATGATTGAAGTATGTATGCTGAAGATCAAGGCCCGAGCTTAGAATTAGGTTGTCAAAAACAGAGACACTTTTGTTAGGTTGCATAATATTGCTTATGAAGGGAGGGGATAATGGTGGGTTACGAGAGGATGGTGGGGAAGTATAGGAGGGAATAGCAGGAAGCATGGTCACATCTGTGTGAAGTGGTGATTTGGAAATGACAGCACCTAAAAGGTAGCCCAGTGTAAAAACAGAAGTATATGTTTTGGCTGAATGAACTGCATGGGTTATGGAGGAATAGCAGACAGAGGTGGCTTTGCACTCTGATGTGCTGATGGAAGGGTATTGAAATAGACTAAAATAAATGAATTAATATTTAACAGAATGAAGACACCCACTATTTTGTGGTCTCATTGCCCTTCAGGTTCGACATTACACCCTGCTGTGTGAGGCGGTGGGTGAATAGTAGTTTTCTGACCACTAAGAAAGTCTGCATTTTGACCTCATACTACACCTTGCAATTGGATTTCCTGCACTGTTATGAAGGTGGCCATAGTCTCCTCCAGCTGCTGCTTCCTTTCTCTGACTTTCTACAACAAAATGTGGTTCCTTCCACCTTTCTGTCCTTTCCTAACAATTGCCAGCCAGCCTTATCTTTGCCATTGGCCTTCTTTCTGCTACCACCAATCTGGCTGTAGTCCAGTTCTCTCTTGGTCCACCATGGACTTCTGGTAACTGGCTTCATAGCTTTGTTCAGGTAGGGTGTCAGGTTCAGTTAATGGTGTCAGAACTGCTATGCCAGGAGCATATGTATGAGGTTTTTCTAGCACTGGAGAAGCAGAGGGGAGTGTCACTCAGGCAAAAGTGCCATTTCATCTCCCTTTTAAGGGAAAGTATTTGGTAACCTCCTGTACTTGTGCCTCTATGCAGCCTGTAAAATACTAGGATCTCGTCAGCTCCCCAATGGGGTCAATTGTACAAAGGGCAGTTTCTTGAGGGTTAGAGGCTGCCACTTCAGAGGCGTATTCATTTTCATCTAGGCCGGAGTTGTTTTTTATAAAGACTGTAGACAGCTTTGACTAAAAGGAACTATAAACATGTTAATAACTCCTGCCATACCAGTGACTGATAATCCCACAGGCAGATCCATAGACAAAATGTCAGTGGCAGACTGAACCATCCAACCATGCCCTCTTTCTAGCTCTCAGCATCAGGAATGGCCATGTCTGTAGATGCTGCTAGGCAATTCCAATGCCCTGCACTGAGAAACCTACTTCTGTGCACACTGTGCTGATGGGATTCACTGTGTGCAATTGTGAGTGTCTTTCAGTCACAGGTAAGACATGCATCGCTCCCTTATGGTTACCGAATAGAATTATGCAAAGATGACATCAATGAGTTGTACAACTAGTGTTTATGAGGTTTTAGTATGAAATAACAAATGTTCAAATTCTGCTGTATTACATCAGTATGTCAACAGTTTTTTAGTCCCACGGACTCTGTGTGTAAGATTAGAAATATGGATAAATAAAGTAATAAATAAAGCTAGTTAATGAGGAAATACCACTTTTTTAATACGTCCCCCCTCTGTTCATCCTGCATGGAAATGTGAAAGAAGATTGGCTGTAAAGGCACGAGTTAAAATAAATCCAGTAATTTATGCATACTTCGGGTCAGAGTTTAACTGGCTACCCAAGTCTGGATTCACCTCACAGTTAATATCTTTGTATTCAGATCTGTATGGTACCCCAGAACCAGTTCAGAAATTATAGCCCAAATGACCCATTTGGGGAAACACTCATCTGCAGATCAGTTTTTTTCTTTCTTGTTTTTTTCACTGGATTTGGATGATTGCTGTCTGATTAGTGTGTTTAAATGCTGCTTCCCGACAATGATGATGTGCCTTTTAATTAGCATCAATATTTCTATTCTTTTGGGGGAATAATAATGTGCTTCTTTTTCTACCCCTTGGCTGCTGACAGATGGCCACTTATTACACATCATTAAAATTCTGACATCAATCATTTTTATGCTTTTTAAAATATGTTCAGAATTTAAATCAAATAACTTGTATGAGGGAAAAGCTTTTTACACCAGTTGTTTAGACTTTGAAGTATTGATGAAACAGCTCTTGCTGATAGCCTTGATTTTTGAAGATGTTTTGAGTATGATCTCAGGTGCCTCAATTGAGGGCCTTACTGACTTCTAATTTACTCTCTCTCTCTCTCTCTCTCTCTTTTTCTCTCTCTCCTGTGTGGCACCAGCCTGTCTGAATACATTAGAGGGAAAGCTCCTGTTTAAACATTTGGAAACTCCACTTTGGAGAAGCCTATCCCTATCTGCATAGGGTGCTGTGTGCATTTACTCATGGACTCAAATGTGTTTTTATGAATATTGTGGAAAATGGGAAGTTGAATTTTTGCTCATTACTTGTGGTAATGCCTCATTCAGCTTGGTGCATCATTGCTGGAACCTTGTAATTTGTTCATTTGTGAAACTTTGTTTATCAGGCGCAATTAAACCATGCATTGTGTCCTTGCTCATTTTTAATAGGTGCATTAATTTGCAAGAAAGGACCAAAATTATCTTGCTGTGTTATCTTGTAGTGTGTAGTCTTTCTAAATGCTAATTAATTCCAAATTCAAATTCTGTACCTGCTGTTTAAAATGGCTGGCAGCTTGTATTCATCACCTGAGTGACAGCTGTTTCCAACCTAATTTACTTTTTAAAAAAGAAGAAAGAAAATAAACTCTTTCCATGGTAATAACTGCCATGATGAAGTAATTGTTAAAATGAGCTTCTGGTATAAGTACTGTGAGGGTAGGATTACGGAAGTTTATCTGTGTCAATTCACTGTTGATTTTGGTGATGTGTTTGTGTTGGGGATGAGAGTATTCATTACAGGAGAACATATTATTATTGTGATGAGAGAAAAATTATTTTCCTGATCTATTGTTCAGTTTCTCTGAGCACATACAAGTCCCATTAATGGAATCTTTAGGCAGAATATGACCCTATATATGTAATATGAGCATCAAAATGAACAAACAATTGCTAGTCAAAATATGATGTAATTTACAACTAGGAAGGTGACTTAATTTAAATATATGCATAATTTTCCAATCAAAGGGATTTTCTTTAATCCTTGCTGCCAATGAAGAGCATATTTATTAGTTATAATTCTAATGCCTATTCTACTAAACCATTTAAATATCACTCAAGGTAATTTAATAAAGAACAGTTTTATATTTTAAATGTTATATTCAAGGATCATTGAGATGTCATTTGTCAAGCTAGACTCCCCCAAGCCACAATGAAACTGTAGCCTTTTGTAATTAAAAAGGATCTTAAGGGCATGTAGGTAATTTCCAGTGTTACAAAATTTAATCTGAGCAGCGAATATCATCTAATATAATGAAGATATTCACATGCAGCTTTGGAAAGGATTATTTAACCTGCCTGAAGGATTGAGGCAACGAAATATTTTCATTCTGCTGTGCATACGAACAGACAGTTAAAACTATATTCTATTTTTTTCCCTCAACTCCCCCCAAAATTTTTAATTCCGATTTTTGTTTTCATATCAAATGGACGCTGACCAAACCATAATGGGAATTACTTGCACAAAGTAATTACTTGAACAATGCCAGAATAGATCCTACAGCCATTATTTGGGAAAATTCAATTTTTTTTGTCTTGCTAACAGGGTTCACAAAACCAGATCACTTGTAGGCGGTATTTCCCATTACAGTTGCTGTCAGGTATGTTGATGTGTGTTAGTTATGGCGGAATCTATAGAATTTTCCATCCAGTTTTGTCATTTAGGCTCCAGTCTACCTGGGACTTGTGTAGGTTCTAATCCAAACTACAGTGGGACTGGTGTATGCCTGTGTGGAGGCCTTGCAGGCTCAGGGTCTTAAGTCCTATTCAACAAGCCTTCCCTGTTCAACAGATCACTTGAGCATGGGTTTAACTTTGAGCACATGCTTAAGTCATATTTACTTTAATAAGACTTACACAGGTGCTTATACATTTTGTTTTACTAGCACTTTAGTGAATTGTGATGAAATTAAAGCAAAACTGTACTATTAACATATTTAAAAGTTATTAAAACCAACCAGATTAATTGGCAGATTGACCATCTTTCTGTTAGAAAGTTAATACAATTATTATCACATAGTCAGTTTTTCCTTTTTATTGCCCATTTTAAAGCCTCAGAATCAGCATATTATCTATGTATCTTGTTATGACATACCAGCCTTTTACTTCTGACCTAATGTTCCATTTCTTGTAAATAATTATTATAATTAGTGATTGAGAATGCATAGTGGAGAGCAGAAAGCCTTCCATATTGGTTTACAAAATATTCTGGAAAACATAAATTATTTTAGGGGATTGCTGTCAGATTGTTGCAGGTTACTAAAATGCTGTTCATTATTACTCATTAGCTTCAAAAATACATTTTTTAATCCAGCATGCACAAGGTTTTGGTCTTTTTATAGTATCATTTCAAGACTGTAAAAAATATTTCAGCATTGTGGTTAAATTAACCTCTTTGTGCACTGCTGAATGTGTGTATTAATTTATTCTGCAGTTTGATGTAGGCTGATGTTGGTAGGCAAAGTGAAGTGTGTTGGATTTATCAAGGAGGGTTTTATTTTGAATCTGGATGGTGATTAGAAAATGAACACTATCAAGTATTTTAGTCCTATTTAGGTTTAGTTTTTTAAAAAGCTAAATAAAGTCTAATGTTTGTTGTTGCTGTTATTTATTTGTTTCCATAGTGGTAGGCATGGTGTGTACACGTACTAAGAGACTGTCTATATCAGTGTTTTTAAGTCTCATGATTATATGATTTTTTTTAAAAAAATCAAGCTTCTGAAGTCATGTGATATTCATGAGAATCTCAATTTTATTTTAAAATAAACAAAGCCTCTAGCCCTTATGACTGCAGAAAAAAACGTGAAAACGTACTCCGGGGGCACCATAAAGGTTTTTTATTTTTTAAAAAAAGCAGATGTGTGTGAGAACATAAGTAAGAAAATGTGTCTTAAAGAAATATTTAGCATTGGGAAATATTGGACCTCAACCAAAACTGGGATATTTTTTCAAGTAAATTAATGTGGGTCCCTTCATTATTAATTTACGCAGCTTCCCCCTATAAAGAATGGAACTTCTTTTAAGATGAGCTCTGAGAGCAGTAGACGTCAGAGAATTTGCAATAGCGTTACTCCTCCAGGAAACACACAGGGCTTTTCTATATGGTGAGTTAGCTCACATCAATGGGGTGTAAATGCTAATGCACACCAGCATGTACATTAATTGGCCTATATGGAACCTGCTGGTGCAGTGTAAAAGTTCCATAGCTGCACATTAATATAGGCACATGAGACTACATTAACATGTACTAGGGAAACTTTTAGTGCTCATTAGAATTTAGGACTCCTAATGTGTACTAAAGCATTGTATAGACAAGCCCACACTCAGGCCATTGAGCAATCACAGAAACCAACTACCTGTACCTCACTGGATTTCTGGATTCCCAGAGAATTTGGAAAATTCCTGTTTTTTGAAGGATAGAACTTTCTAGTCTGTAATGTCTCTTGAAGGGAGAATTTGAGGCATGTTGATGAAACTAACCCAGTTAGGGAACAAAGCTGTTGTATAATGTTTAATTGCACAACGTTTTGAATAGGAAACAGGTGATTTTTAGTAAGAAAGTATTAATGGACCTGAGTTTTTTGGGGACAGAGGGCCTGTTTGTCTGTAGATACTTGAACTAAATGTTTAATTATAAATCTACATAACTGTTGCAGTGCTGGTGCTAAAAACATATAATGGATGTAATTTGCTTTATATTATAAATCCTTGACAAAGAGAGCACCGCTAACCCAATTTTTAATCTTATATTCACTGTCTGTTTTGGTCACCATATTGTCTCCTTCAGATATGATAAGTTAGCCAGATTGTAGACCAGGCAGATGATTGTTTTCTGCAGAACAAGTAGATTGCATCAACACTGCTGTAAATGGTCACTGGCCTGACAAATGGAGTGATCAGTTTTCTGTTTCAGCCCACGTCATAGATTTACACAATATATGGTTTCTACTACAGACTAGTACAGTGAGTCAGTTTGCAGACAGTTGTGCTGACATTCGTCCTCATTAATTTGTTATTAAATATAAGCTTGTAAACCATTTCAGTTTTGACTATAATACCTGTATGGGTATTCTTACTTTTTGTCTCATTTAAGAAAAACAGCTGGAAATAAATCTCAGATCCTCAAGGAGAAAGAATATACTATATCATGTTGAAATGTAACATAAAGGATTAGATTTAATTTGTTTAAAGACCACTGGAAAGAAGAAGATGTGTTAAATATCTTTAAGGGAAATGGCTGTCACGTTTGTTTAAATATATTTGTGAACTGTATGAGAGAATGTGCTGAGCTCATATTTAATCAACCATTGCTCTGCTCATGCTACTATTTAAGCTGTGAATCCAGGACAGTTCCTACATGTAAAAATCAGTGGGTGGTTAATGAAAGCTTTGCTTACTTGGTCTGTAACAGACAGTCACCTTTGAAGTCTATTTAATGTGGCAAGTGGTGACAAGCTACTGGTTATGACCTCTCTCAAAATATAATCCAGCCAACAAGTGACTAATGAATATGACAGGGTGCAAATTGGAAGTATTCTTAAAAACAAAATGAATACAATTCAGATAGAACGTAATCAAAATGGCTTCTCTCTACATGACTGAAATTAGACCTCTGAGCGGCTGTTACCAAACTTGCGAGGTAATATAGAAAGGGAGTACCTGTGTCACGGTAAATTAGTGTCCTTGGGTGAAGTCCCTATTACCATGACCCCTTGAGTTTTTTAATTATTTGAACTGCCATTGTTTATGGAAAAACTAACTGGGAATGTTAATTAGGTATGACATTAGTTGTGGTGGCTTGGTGTGTTACCAAATTAATTGTAATTTTTCAGTAAAATTAAACCTGAACATGCCTGTTCCACATATATTGTATCAGATAATGAGTTCTTAGTTGTTACTCATGGCCCTAATATTTTGGATAGAAGAATGGGTTAAGCTAAAGATCTGTTGTGGCAAAAGTTTCATGCTAACTTCTTTGTGTAGTGGCAGTGAATTGGTACTATTTTAATAGACATTATTAAATGGTGAAAAAAATTTTGATTTCTATATCTGCTTCGAAATGACAAATGAAGAATAGTGTGCGCAAACAAGATGAAAACCCAGGACAAAGTACTGTCTGAAAATTGGTATGGAATCCTTATAAACGATTGCTTAACAATCGCATGTATAGGCAAAAGGCTTTTGTTTGCCATGGGAACAAAATGATTGCTCTCCTTTTTCTTAACTGCTGAATTATCAGAGTAAAAAGCATTTTGAGCCTATAATTAATATAGATTCTCTTTTTGGCTGTCTTTGAGAAAAGTAATAAAATATGAGAGAAATTCACCTTGGTGAGGTAGGTCAGCTCAAGACGAGGAGCCACTTAAATCCAGCGACTTATGCTGGATAGAGGTGGGAGCGCTATGACGCAGAGTTAAAATGTGATCCCATGTTTCCTTGTCTTTTCTCCCTTGCCTCGATTCAATTTCTTTCTGTTTATGAACTTCTGTTTGAAATGTTTATTTTTCCTCCTCTTCATTTTGTTTAAGATGAATCTCTTCAGTGCTGTAAGACATGCCTTCTAGCTGAGCCAATGGGGCATGGCATTGCATATCCTGTTTTCCTGGAGAATGGTACTGGGAAATTCATTCAGATTCGTGACAATAGATGAGGACCCCCCGACACACCTTTTTTGTTTTTTTGGCTCTTTATCTTCCGCATAGGTTTGGGGAAGAGGGACTAGATACTATATATATCTCTCTACACTGAATTTTGATCATGCCAGAAGAATGTTGTAAAATGAAGGGAATTCAGAGACAATCAAAGTGGTGGTTTGGGGCTGCAGGGCTAGACTTTAAGAAGCTTGCAAAGGTAAATAAGCATTGCTGTGACTAATTGACAACTAATATGGGTTATGCAAGTGAAAGAGTGAAACCAAACAAGCACGCGCACACACACACACACACACACACACACACTGATTACGATGGTTTAGGGAGTCTGACTAGGATGCAGCTCTGGGAAGAAGTAGAGAGCTCAGTGCTAAGGGCCTCTTACTACTACTGTCTCTACCTTCCTCCCCCTCCTCTTCCCATATCACTTAGGGCAGGGATAGGCAAACTATGGCCCGCGGGCCACATGCGGCCCACTGGCCATTTTTATCCGGCCCATAGATAAACTGCTGCGGGGGACCGGGCCGAGTGCGGTGATCTGCGGGGCCCCGCGCCTGGCTGAGCATGGTAAGTCGGCGGGGGTAGGGGGGCTTAGGTAGTGGGTCCTGGGTGGTGATGGTTAGGGCGGGTGGGTCTCAGGAGGTGGCAGTCAGGGAACAAAGAGCAGGGAGGCTTAGATGGGGATGGGGTCCCAGGGGTGGTGGTTAGGGTGGGTGGGTCTCAGGAGGTGGCAGTCAGGGAACAAAGAGCGGGGGGCTTAGATGGGGGTGGGGTCCGGGGGGGGCAGTTAGAGTGGGGGGTCTCCGGAGGGGGCAATCATGGGACAAGGAACGGGGTCAGGGGTTGGATGGGTCGGGGATTCTGAGGGGCGGCAGTCAGGGGATGGGAAGTGGGTGGGATTCAGATAGGGGGCGGGGCCAGGCTTTTTGGGGAGGCACAGCCTTCCCTACCCGGTCATCCGCACAATTTTGAACCCCAGTGTGGCCCTCGGGCCAAAAACTTTCCCCACCCCTGACTTAGGGCTACTGCTATTGGAAACAACTACCTCCTCTTCTCTTCAGACTGCCTGCACTACCCAAGTGTTGCTGTTTTGACTATTGGCCCCATCATATGCAACTGTATGTGATCAGGAGGCAGGACTGTGAGAATAACAGGCTGGCATTAAGCAAAGACTTTCAAAGAAACAATGTTTGACCACCACAAGAGTGAGCAAACCTATGCTGCTGTACTAGCCAAACAAAGTTCCTTTGGAAGGCTCTGCTCAGTTCTGACCCATCTTATTTATTATTTATATGAACCTGTTTTAATTTAGAAATAACTATAAATGGGCACCAGTTGCTGCTTGTTCAAAAATCTAAATTTGATTGGCCTTTAGGATGAGTGTGCACATGTGGATGTTAGGAACAGCTAGTATCAATTTAGGAGAACGATGTCCTACTCTGCCCTTGACTTGACCATTCTGAGAGCAGACATTATTAGCCTATGAAATGTTATTAATTGAGTTTAATTGAGTTTATTGCAACATTTCTGGCACTGACTATATCTGAAAAAGCTTCTGCGTACTACGTCAGTGATACCCATGTAATACAAAATATCTCTCCTCATGTGCTGACCAAATCCACTTGGAAAGAAAAATAGCTTGAGTGTATATGTATTTTAACATATGTGTATGTCTATTTAAATCATATTTTTTTAGTGGGTCCTTTACTGTATTTGTCAAAATTTAGTGTTTCCCTGAAACATTCGGCTTTTTTGCTAACTGTCTTCCATCTTCATATTCACTTCTAAGTAAATTCCAAGGTTTTATAATTGTCTTCCTCCTACATTGGAACAAAAGTTGATGGATCTTCCAACATAATTTGCTGAGGCAACATCAGAAATCTACAGCAAACAACCTTTGTTCCCTATAATATTCTACACATTCTCCCAGGCAGCAGAAATTAGTGAAGTATAGCAGAAATAGGCTCAAATCCAAACCACAGGACTAACCACTTCTTCACAGATTTGTTCTAGAATTTATGGCTTACACCCTCATCTAGAATGAAGGTGCCTACTTGAAAAAAATATCTGTTAATAGCAAAACGTATAATTCTAAGAAATGGAAACCAAATACCACTTCTACTTTACTCAGAAGGGTAACAGGAATTGTCAAACTGCTTTGTAGGAAATAAATACAATAGTAAAAAAATACACTACAATTTGGAATCACAAGGATACAGCTGTGATATTACAATATGTAAATGCCTAAAGCATAAAGTCATATGTTAGCATTCCTTTGTCCTGATGTTAGTATTATTGAATACTCATTGCATTTTTGGTTTTGTTTGATGCAGAATTTTTCTTTTAGAAAAATTAATAAAGTAGAGAAAAAGCACGTACTGTTTGAACAGAAGTGACTCACTCCTGATCTCATTCAATGGGAGTTTTGCCATTTGACTTAAGAAGAACTAGGATCTGAGAAAAGATTTAGAGGGCTTAGGTGGGGACTCCATAGGCCTTGTGCTGTCCTTCCAACAGGCATGACTTTTTGACCCTGGGAAAACTGTGATAGAACTATTTCAGAAAACTTAGATTTAGAAAATTCAGTTTTGGGACTAGATTTCTTCTTAAAATATCCAGTACAGTAAAACTCAAAATCCACTACTGCACCTGTACACACACATCTATCTATCTATCTATCTATCTGTCTATCTATCTATCTATCTATCTATCTATCTATGTTACTTAAAAGCGATAGTACTCAGTGATGTGATACAAGTTTTTGAGGCATCTCTGTGAGACAAAAAAAAAACTTAATTTTTTTTTGGTTATTTTAATGCATTTAATAACAAATAAATGAGAGGGGTTTAACCAATATGTAATAGGGTTCCAATATTTTTTAGCATTAAGCTTCTTTTTATTAAAAAACCCAATTCTCCACAGTTACATAATTGATGCAAATTGGTGAGGTTAAGAGTTGTCCCATTTGTGTGATGTGGTCTTCCAGGATGAAATTACATTTATCCACTGCCAGGCACAGTGCTCATATGGGAGTAAATTAATTAGGGCTGAGTTGATAACTATCTGCTGCTGTTCTGCAGTCATGACACACTAGGGCACTGGGGAACTGCATGCACTTCAGTGCATCAAAAAATACATAAAATGTCTCTGCTTATTGGTTCTAGAACGGTTACATGGTATTTAAGTAAATGACTAATTCCATGTCCAAAACAACCAAGAGTTTAATGTTCTTGAAATGATTCCAAACACTGGACTACTTTTCCAGCGGGAGTGCATTAGGTAAAGAACTACTCCAGCTCATTTAAGAGTCATTTCCCATGAGCCGAAGAGATGGTCTCTGTGTGTTTTGCCCCACCTGCTGTACTGTGCTTTCTGCTTAGTGTGATTCTGATTAGGAAAGGTGAATCTAGTGTAAATCAAGCACTATGAAATTACTCTGGATAGGGACTCACCCTGTGAATATAATTCATGGAAAGGGCATATTTGGAAGGATCCCAGTGGGAATCTGATATGGATCATCTCTTTGGCTTCATGCACATGCTGTAAGTTGGCTGTTTCTCTGAGTGCCTGTGAAAGGAGATCAAAAATTCATGTAGCAAAGAAAATGACATTAAGAATCTCAGTCAGTGCTCTAGCTGCTGACCCTTCAGTTAAGGCAACAGAGAACGCCATGTGAGTCTTCTGAGGGTTTTAAAAGAATCCTTGATTCAGTGTCTGCGCTTGCTTGAACATAACTGTTTTCTATGCATGTGGGAATTATACTCTCTCACTTCATGCATTGTTGTATTTTTTGTCCACAGTGTTTTTTTTATAATTAACCTATAAATACCAATTTGGCTTAAATAATTAAACAAATAAAGGCAAGTGTTCCATATAAATGTTGTGTTGTGTAAGTTCTGTGCAGTATTGATTTAATGCTTTGAAGTTGCAAATGCATTTGAAAGCATATGCTTTCTTGAAACAGATATTAAGAGAAATATAACTATAGCTTAATCATGAGCTTTTCACAGTCCTGACAGTGATGACATTTACTTATTTCTGCATAAACAGATGTATCATTACTAATGAATGGGACTGATCCTTATAGTCTAAATACAACATTGTGGCCCACAAATGTTAACCATATACCTGACATTTAGGTTTTCCATTTTTTGCAGGTAAGAGGTAATGTTTTGCACGAAAAGATCTAATATATCTCACATGTTCCACTCAGTCAGTTTCAACCTCAGGGAATCAACTTACTGGCAGGTCACAGGTGATTGCTTATGGAGGTCGCAAGCTGATCTGTCATCCAGTGGATGTCTGCTGGCACTCAGCACTGGAAGTTGAATATTTAGTAACACTATTCTTTCTCTCTGAAGTGCTTTACCTGTGACTCTTGCTGGGAGTGAAATTGAGTAGTATTGTGTTAATCCAAGTCAGTTTTATTCACAGCAGGTCCTGCAGGTAAAGGGTTTCACTACAATGATTCTACATTTCTAACTAACCACTTGTTGGTTTGAACTCGAAATAAGGCAAAAAGAGGAGAAAGAGGAGGTAAGAAAATTGAATTCCAAAAGAACAGAAAAGAGAAAGACGCAAAATAGAAAAAATGAAAAGGGAAACACGGGGTCCTAGAGAGAACAAAATAGGAAAGATAACAATGGAGGGTCAAAAAATGTATCATTCTGTTCTTAGTATCCCTTTATCATTTTTCTTCTGAATATTGGGAGGGAGGTTCCCAAAGTTTATGAATTTGTACCACGTGATTTGTAATTGGATACATGAACAAAGTTTTGGTTTCCCAGTAGATCTAAGAAGAGAGAGAATTTGAGAACCATTAGTTTAAAAAGAGGAACCCTGGGTATGTCTGGGGAGATGTATTAGCAATGGTGTGCATTTTTCTGTCTAAATCATGTGGCAAAATTGGGGCTGAACTGCATATATTTGGGGCTTTAAAAATATCTTGCTGTATACAGGTTTCTTTTTTAAGCTGCAGGTACCTAGTCCATAAGGTCATGCACAGACTTTTGAATGTAACCTTTTCATCATACTTGACACAATGAAGATAAGGAAAACATGCTGTCAGACAGTTCTCAGAGAGTGGTGTATGGAGGAAAATGTCTCTGGCCCTGATCCTCCTCCTCCAGCTGCAGTGTTGCCTGCTGTGTATAACCAGAGTTTGGGAGGCTTTTATTGCTATAAGCCACAAAGGAGCCAGCAGGCCATTTGGGAAATGAGAGAGACCTTAGAACTGGGCTACTGATGACCTGTTCAAAAAGACAAAAAAAAGTGTGAAGAGAGATAATAGACATGAATGTACCTATAGAATACTGTAGCTAGGACTTTATAACATTAAAGCAAGTACCACCAATGTATCTGTTGCCATAAGCTGACATATGATTGTCAGCCACGCTAACTAAGAAAGATCTTAGTCTTCCATTTCATATACAAAGGTGAAAATACATACAAAAATCATCTTGCAACTGGCTGGCATTTCATGGGCTTCAGTGACAATAGCAAAGGAATAAAACATGATGTGTCTGGGCTGAAATAGCTAAAACCTTCTCTTATCATATAAAATAGCTAGGATGCTGTGATATACAAGCAAATATATACAGTGTAACTGTCAGTTATTGTTCTAGTAATCAACCTCTTCATTTTATGCTGTAGGAATAAATGCACTTTTCAGTTACTTTAATATACTACATTCTTTAAATTAGATGCTGTGTAAACACCATCTAAAAAGCACTCTCTTACATTATTTTGGAAAATGAATAGAATGTGTGTTCTATTCACTCATCGATTGGTGGAAGTACAGAGTGTCTGAGATTATTACTCACTTTCATATAGAGCAGATCTAAGTAAATGTCCATTCCCTAGCACTACATTTGCTGCATCTCGACTTGTATGAGGCTGTTCATCTATTTGACATGCTTTCAGTGGAGAATTGCTTATCCATGCCTGATCCATCCTGGTTTCACCTTCCAAAGGAAACTAGCATAGGTCAAATGTTGGCAAGATGGATTGAAAAGCATTTCCAGCTGATGGAAATGCTTTTGGTAACTGAATGGGGGAGTCTGAAATCTAATCTATTCTCAGTGGAAAAGCAGCAAACAGCCAGCCCATGTTACAACATAAGTGAACTATTCCAGCTTCTAAAAAGCTGACACATACCAGGTTTTTAAACACCAGAGACTGGGCATCAGCAACTATATTTGTGTGTGTGGCACAAGTACAAAACATTTTTTTAAAATTTTTATTTATCTATGGTGACACTGGAGTGCCAAAAGAACTTCTGGTTTGCAACAGCTTTAATGATGTAACCAAAACATGAATATCTCCAGATTTTGCTACTTTGTTCCTGCTTTCTGTTGTGTTTTTGATCTATTTTCCCATCTCTGTTTCTTTTTCTTTTTTAGTATGTTCATTCACATCCCTATTTTCTACTCTGACTTTTTGTTTATCATTCCCCCGTTCACTCCCTTTCAGTTGTCTTTTCTCATCCTTGTCTGTTTTCTGTTTCCTGATTTCTTTCTTGTGCCTTCCCTTCGCAATCCGTTCTTATGGCTTCCAGCATTTTGTGGTACATTTTTTTAAAATACGGGGCTGGGATGTGCATTTTGTTGAGCTTTAGTTATATTAGCTGTTCCCATGTGCACATGGTGTTCTTCATAGCAGTTGAACAAAAACTATTACATTTATTAGAACATCCATTGAAACCCTCTAACCTGCCCTTCCACTTACTTGAAAATTTCTCCTTTGTTGTCTCTGTTCTTTTCTTTACTCCCACTTCCTCCCAGCCTGGGAAGGATCCTGTTTTCCAGAAACCAAGGGCCAGTATAAGTGTTTTTTAGTTGACAATAACGATGGGGAGGCTGGTAGTCGGTTGAATGGGACTAAGCACAGCAGCACTGAGATACCTAATTTCTTTCCTTATTATTGCTGTCCCTTTTTCTTCTTCCATCAATGTTCCCTGCTCCTTCTCCTCCCTGGTCACCCTCTGATGATCTGTGGACTGAACACATTGTAGGATTCTCCTGACCATTTCATCAGCATGGAATTAATAACCTAGCGTTCACTAGGAGTTATACCTCTTAGCTTCAGCAGGAGTCTCTGCCTTTATTCTCTGATGAGAACAACTCCGGTATGAACCAGAAGATGCAACTCAAAAGACCTCCAACTGAGGAGGAAACAAGAACTCCCAGTTCCTGAACTACTGGGAAAGGTTGTGGGCTGTAAGCCACATACTATTGCTCAATTCCCAGATATAAAGCCAAGACGGAAATTACCTAGCACCAGAGCTAGCTGAAACGCAGAATTTACATGTCATGGGAAATTTAGACACTTAAAAATTTGTTTTCATTGTGAATTGGAACAAAAATAATTACTTTTAAATTTCCCATGAACCGGAGAGTCTGAAAAAATTCCAAAAAAACTATTTTGGAAAATTCCATTTCAGACTGTCAATACTTGTACTGCACTAGTGCACAACGTGTCACTGTTTCATTACATCACAAACAGGACACTTTTGATCTACAAAAGATGTTTCAATCAGTACTCTGTATCAGCTGTCCTTAAAGATTTTTAAAATAAAAATAATGAATTATATCTATTTTTATGTTATGTCATATTATGACATATCATTAGTAGAAGTACCTAATATGTAAAATAATAATATGAAATAAACCTGTGCAATAAAATTTAAAACAAAATTTTCCAAAATGAAATTTCAGAATTTTAGAAAATGATTTTTCCATTTCAAATTTTTAAATCCATGTGATTTTTTTTGTTGAAATATATACATTATTTAGCAAGCTTTGATTTTAACCAGTATGGCATTTTTCATCAGCTGCATTCTCCATGATATTTAATCATCTTGTTATTCTCCTCTTCCTCCCCTGCTCCTTATGCAATCATAGAAGCAAAGTGAATGAATTAGATATTTTGTCAATTTCCTTATGCTTCTCTGTTTGCACGTTATGGGATTTCTGTGTCACCCTGTAGTGTTTGTGCAAATGTCCAGTGAAGAACCAATCCAAATTCATGCAATGGTGTGCGTGTTTGTGGGAATACTTACAGCTCACTTTGTGAACTTTATTTAAAAATAGCTTAGAAATATTTTTTTCACCAGCCACTAGTAAATCAGCATATTTATTTATAGTCTAATTTGAAACAGTTGTTAGCTTGTCTGGTTTGCTTGAACATACCATCCCAGCACCTACTGATTAGTACAACTAAGTGGAGTTTCTAGCTAACTCTGTTACTATACATCAACCATAGTTTGCACTTATTGTCAGGAAAAAACAATAAAGACCTCAACTTTATCTTAATGTGACCATTTTATAGTGCATGGAGTATCTTTGTATTCTGCACTTGCCTATAGTAAAGAAAATGAATGACCATTTAGTTCAACGTTTGGTGAGAGTTACAATACACATTCCCCCAAAGTTAAGTATCAGTATGTCTTTATATGAGAACTGACCTTCAGGGACAGTAAACATGTTGTTTGGCAACCACTTAATTACAGACTTTATCTTCCAAAAACATTCATGTCACCTGCTGGATAATTAAGATGTCCTTGCAAGTAAAAAAAAGTTCTTGAGTTATGTTGTTATAATGTTACAAAGTATCTGCTAGACACTGACGCCACATAATAGTTACTAGAGCTGCGTACTGTAGTTGATAGTTTGGCTAAATTATTTTCTTCTTCAGACTATTAAAATGAAAGATGGCGTTAACTGAGATAGGAAGCAGTATCTCACATTTGTTTTCAAGAAAATAAGAAGGCCTTAGGTTTCTTCTCTTAGGGGCCCTTTCTTACCTTAGATACTTAGGGGCATAAAATCAGTGTGTGATTTTATATGGCTCAATTCATGGTGATAAATGTCTAAGTATTTACAAGTGGAATTAGGGTCATGGCTTTAAATACAACAGAAACTTTAGCATGGCAATAGCACTTTGTAGAAGAGATGTAAGAACAGCATGTACCTCTTAGAAACCTTGTTTCTAGAAGTTGAAAAGTGTCACAATTGAAGTATCTCACTGAGATTCCAATGAGTTTTACTGTAATTGAATATCCTCCAGCCTTATGTAGTTGGTTTATTTCACAAGTTTATCTTGTTAAGAATTCAGGGGGAGAGAGGGTAAATTATTCAGCTAGTGAACGGGCAATTTCCTTCTTTGAAATCTTAGTCAGACTTGTACCTGCTTGCATTAATGTAAGGTAAGGAGAGTATGTTTTGGGTTGAAACATTGATCCAACGTGCTTTAGGATTGTTCCACACAATACAACAAACCTAAATCCAGAGCAGGATATCCATTTTCAGAGTCCCAAGAGAGGCGTGATTTGGCAGAAAGTGACATTCCATCAAAATGCCCAGTTCATACAATTTCTACTTTTTGGGAACTACTTAAACGACTGTTATTTCAGGTGCACAACTGATAACACAATGAAGTGGAATAATTTACTCTCAGTATCGTTCTCTTTATGTGAACTAATATATGTATGAACGAATATAATTTAAAGATCTCAGTTGAGAAGTGTCTGTAGACTGGCATGGGACAATGTGCATACGCATAGACTTTATGGAAGTCTGAAACAAGAGAGTCACACACATATTCAAAACTGGATTAAAACTTTTATTTTCATATTAACTGTTGGAAAATGGGTCTTTCAGAAGAAATAAACCAGCATTACATACTAATATTATAGGTGCTGTAGTAATTCTGAATTACTAGTGAGATCTTTTTGTTTTCTTAAAATGAGAAACACTTAAAATTTACAAAACACTCTTTAGCCAAAGTTACATGAATAACAATGAGTGATAGCTAGAAAATGTGCAGAGGGAGTGTGGATAGCCCAGCACTCCCAAACCTAAGTCTATGTATTAGGAATACATATTTGGGGTGTGAAATAATTTGGTAAAATTTAAAGACCTGGAAATATATTGGCATCCACAGATTGTCCCTGATACAAGGATGGTTGCCCATGTTTGATATAGCATAGTTGATATACTGACACATGATTTGGTTCATACCACAAACATTTAAAAAAATATTAAGTTCTTTTGCAAAGATTGGAACACATTATAACGGTCCACATAAACTGGGTTGAAGCAAAATAGTGACCCCAGCTATTCTAATCCAAAACTCCCCAAACTACACACCCACTTCAAAGTGAGCATACAGGATTTGACTTTCTTACTCCATATTTACACTGCACTGGTATTCCAGCTGGATATTAAATACACAAGGGGCAAGTAAGAATGTGTCGAGAACTGGTGTGTGTGCGTGTGTGTGTTTATGAGAATTAAGATAACAGGATAAAGTTAAAATACTTAAGTGATGTAGGAAGTTGCTTAGGGTATGTCTACACTGCAGTGTAAGCCCAGGGTTAGTAGAACTTGAGTTCTCAGACTCTGGATTTATTAACCTAGGACATGAGTATCTACACTCATTTGTAACCCCATGTTAGGAATTGTTGAACCCTGGGTACTGATGTGGGGCTCCACCATCTACACTGTGTTATGTGGGCCCAAGTCCTATCTCAGACTTCCTAGTACCCTCTTAAAATGTGCCGCCTCTAGCCCTTTGTTTGTGGTGCACTGTGGGAAAATTTGACTGTCCACCAAACTTGATTGAGCAGAGGACAAAAAAAGTCAGCCCATGGGATTGTGAGATACTTTTGGTGGATTGTCAGAGAACAAGTCCAGTGGGGCTGTATCTATACTGCAAAACAACAGGGCTTGAACACTGGTTCTTGACTTGACCCAGGCTCGGACCCGCCATCCCTGTGGGGTCCTGGGATCCTAGGTCCAAGCCCTTGGTTAGCATGATTTATGTGTAGACAGAACAGGATTTAGGCTTTAGCCTGAATTTGAACCCTGAGCTTATATAGCAATATATACATACCTTAGGGGTCATCTGTGCGGGGAAATAACTAGGCTGTGAATTTAAAATGCAATAGCTATTCCATAAATAACACTCTTATTTTGCACTAAGTTCCCTTCTGCAGATTACGTCAATCACCTTCCACAGTGGATAAACCTAAATTTCACAAAAGCTCTTTTAGCATGGAATGAGAGTGTGGGGATCTAATGCGGAAGAACTGTTCATCCTTAGCTGTTCCTCAGTAGATATTTTGGGCTTTTAACCTGTGTAAACAAGTTCTTAGACAGATTTGAAAATTTTACTTTTAATGAGTATGAGTTTCCTTGTTCAACAGAAGTAAGAAGAGAAAGGGAAACTGCTATCCTGATTCCACATAATACTCATTACAATCCAAGACAACCCCGTTACTTCGTGGTGCAGGAGCATGAGAGGTTCTGCAGGAGAACTTAGGGAATATGAGAGGTTCTGCAGGGGAACTTATGGATTCCGTGGCTGCAGGTTTAGCACCATGGTCTGAACCCACCTCCAGCAATATGGAAGTTGCTAAGTTGATAAAAAGTTGATTTGCACATTTAAATTTCTCAGGAAGACTGTACTATAATTTTGTTTTAAATAAAATCTCTGAGTATTAAATGTAATGTGTGACACCTTGACAATTTTAACACAAGTATTATCATGTTAGCAATTGTTTAGTACAGTAATTGCAAGAGACAAAAGTGGAAATTAATTGGTTCACATGGTTTTTGTATAGAAGCTATTATTGGCTGCTCCTAAGGAGAGACTAGTGAGAAGTGATTCTTCTTACTTTTCATGTGGCTGTCAGTTACTTGGAAGAAAACTGATTGATTAAATTCTCTCTCCACTTCACTCTCCATTTTTAAAGATATTTTAATGTGATTTTTATTCATTTCTTGTTTTGGAGCTTTCTAAAAGTATTTTAAAGTGACTGTTTGTCCTTCTGCAGAATGCTTTATGGGAGTTCACTTCAGTAATTGTCACTATTTCCTCTGATGTGACTAAATTGCATTACATGTAAGGTGATTTTTTTCCTGTGCAGATTATGTGCAAATGAGTGTTGTAGTCACTTCTCTCTTTAAACCAGTTTCTTTAATACCTGCTCCCGTCATTGCCATTTGTTGTGGAGATGAGAGCCTTAACCTGATTGTTAAGACAACTTATGTAAAGGATTTTTTTTCACATTGTGAGCCAGCTAATAAAGCATTGGAAACATTATACACTAGATACTTGTGTTTTGGATTTTCTGGGAAAGAACTAATACTGTTTTCTTTTTAACTGATATATTTTACTGTGGAACTTAATGCATTTGGTTTTCCTCTTAATCTCTAGAACTTTCTAACCTTGTTATTTCTATTCTGCATCAGACTTTAATCAGCTGTTTAGGCTGCAACCAGTTTGCTGATTAAATTTATTCAGGTATTATTAAAAAGATTGATTTGGATGTGGTTAGAATTATTTCTATTGCTACTGTTTCTCCCAGAACTTTATTAAGCTATACTGTTTTTCCGTCTTAGTGCTGGAAAAAAGAAGTACTTTTGTTAATGATACCCTGAATTCAGTTGCATTGAAGGTGCTTTTTTCAGGTGTTTCAGATTACTGCCAAAACTTTATTATCCGTAATAATATTCTAATGCAGTACATTGACATAGGGGTTGACTGCGGGTGACTGTTGCAATATATAATTAGACTGGTGTAATGTGATACATTTTCACTGATCCTGCACAGTCTTAAAATGTAATTTGTTTTAAACTAAATTCTCCTGCTGCATCTTTATCATTCTCCGAACATCTGTCGTAGAGAGGTGGGATGAGTGCATTAAAAAATCTCTTTGTAATTCCTCTACAACATTTATCATACTTGTATCATTGAGAATAATAATCTCATTATAGAATTAACAGAAAGTATATCTCTGTCTAACCCAAATATGTCAAATAAAATGTATTGGATAGCCTAGCTTTTTTAAAGTGCTAAGGCATTCGAGACCTGTGTCACTGACCAATTTCAGCCTTGTGCAAATAAAAATTCTATTTGCAGTGATCTTTGTTTACAACCTATGAAACTGAAATTTTAATGGCATGCTGCCAAAATCTGTCAGTTTCTTCCCCCACCTCTGATAATTGAAGGTTTTTTTGGGGCGGGGGGTTGTAAGAAGATGGTTTCAATTATCCAAAGCTAGTGGAATGTTTGACCATCCCTCTGCTATCAATGAACTTGTTTACACTGGGATTTTAAATACATTCAGATTGCTTACATCCAGATGTTATCTGCTTTGGTGACTTTTTTCATTTGTGTTGGCAAAGGATTTTATAGGAGATTGCTACCATCTCTTTGTCGGCTTTCATAGTATTCATTAGTATTTATTTTAAACTTTCTTACAGGAACTGTTAACTCATAAACATTAACTGTGTCTTCTAGAGTAAAATCCTGCTTCCCTTGCTCTTATGACTGGTTTTTCACAAGTAACGTGAGTTGATATGGAACCTAGCGTGTGTCACATACATTGTGTGTGTGTATTTCATAAATTGCAAATATTCAGTCATTTTTTATAAATATAGTTCACTTAATCAAACTTCATAGAAGTTAGGAATTTAATTTATTTAGGGGTAGATTATGTTCTTACAAGCGGCCTTGAGGAAGGAGCATGTAAGTAGTTAGAGCAGGGCAGGAACTGAAATACAACTTTGAGAGTCTCACAATTTATTCACTGCTTCTCCCTTCCTCACAGGTAGAAATAAACTGCACCAGCCCTTTTCCTGATGATTCTTACTCCCTGCTCCATGCCAGCTTAGCTGTGCTAGGTAGCAGAACTAAGGCTCCATTGTTGCATGTGAGAGAGAGAAGCAGCTCCCCGGTGCTCTCTGCCTCACATTGTGACCTGGAATGCAGATAGCGTAGCCAGCGCAAAGGAGTGAGGGCATTCCTTATACCCTCTACCTCCCCAGTAAGCTTGCTCAAAATTGAGCCCATAGGCCAGATTTACACTACCCGCCATATCGGCAGCTAGCGAACGATCTTTCAGGGATCGATTTATCGTGTCTAGTCTAGACGCAATAAGTCAATCCCCATGTGCTCTCCCATCGACGCTGGAACTCCACCGCTGCAAGAGGCACAGGTGAAGTCGATGGTGGATCAGCAGCAGTTGACTCAACGCTCCGTAGATGCTGCGGTAAGTTGACCTAAATAAGTTGACTTCAGTTACGCTATTCCTGTAGCTGAAGTTGCATATCATAGGTCGATCTTCACACACACGCCCTGCCCCAGTGTAGACCTGGGTTTAGTGTCTAGCACTGGCCACATCAATAATACAGAAATTTATTTATATAATAACAAAGGGAAAATTATGAAATCTTAACAAGAATAGACTAGAGATATAAACACAGCATTCAAAATCAGAAATGTTTGAGCATTGTGATTAGTGCTCTCCAGCAATTTAAAAAAATCAATCGTGTGATTAATTGCACTGTTAAACAATAATAGAATGCCATTTATTTAAATATTTTTGGAAGTTTTCTACATTTTCAAATATATTAATATCAATTACAACACAGAATACAAAGTGTACAGTGATCACTGTATATTTATTTTTGATTACTAATATTTGCAGTGAAAAAATATATATATATATTTCAATTCACCTATTACAAGTACCATAGTGCAATCTCTTTATCATGAAAGGTGAACTTACAAATGTAGAATTATGTACAGAAAAATGCATTCAAAAATAAAACAATGTAGAACTGTAGACCCTACAAGTCCACTCAGTCCTACTTCAGCCAATTGCTCAGACAAACAAGTTTGTTTACATTTGCAGGAGATAAAGCTGCCCATGTCTTGTTTACAATGTCACCTGAAAGTGAGAACGGGTGTTTGCAGAGCACTGTTGTAGCCGGCATCGCAAGATATTTATGTGCCAGATGTGCTAAAGATTCACATGTCCTTTCATGCTTCAACCACCATTCTAGAAGACATGCGTCCATGCTGCTCGATAACGATCCAAAGCCTCGTGGACCGACACATGTTCATTTTTGTTATCTGAGTCAAGATGCCACCAGCAGAAGGTCGATTTTCTTTTTTGGTAGTTTTTTGGTTAGTTTCAGTTCTGTAGTTTCTGCATCCAAGTGTTGCTCTTTTAAGACATGTGAAAGCAAGCTCCACACCCCGTCCCATTCAGATTTTGAAAGGCACTTCAGATTCTTAAACCTTGGATCGAGTGCTGTATCTATGTTTAGAAATCTCACATTGGTACCTTCTTCTTGTTTTGTCAAATATGCTGTGAAAGTGTTCTTAAAATGAACATGTGCTGGGCCATCATCTGAGACTGCTATAACAGGAAATATATGGCAGAATGTGGTAAAACAACTCATATAACTGCACAGCTCTTATATTATGATTTGTTTACTACTGTTATCTTATATTCACAGTTACATGCTAATGTATCTCTTGCTCCTCCCTCCTACTTCCCAACATATGGTTAAGTGTTTTGCACAAAAAATATCATGCTTACAGTTCCTTCCCAAATAGGTAACTTGTTTGCAAAGAGAAGGAATGTGTCCTGTGAACGCTGTTTAATTAAGGCCAGATTGCATCTTTAAGCCATGGGCAACATGTTGCGAGATATCACACACAGTTCAGCCAGTAGCTTAAAGATGCAATTTAGCCCAAATTATTTTATGTGGGGGAGGAGTGTGTTCCAGAGGGAGCCGTGGAAAAATTCTGGCTGACACAACGAGCATTCCATCCCAGGGAAAAACAGCATTGCCAAATAGAGCCCTGCCATCTCCCTTAGGGTTGCCAAGATGCCATGGCATTGTCTGTGCTCCCCAATCTGACTGTATCTGACCCTACTGTACATATGGGGAAAGGGAAGCATTTGCACTGGGCCAGCATACAGTCTGACCCTTTGTGTTTAAAATCCATCATACAATGCCTATTTCAACCAGATTCAGCACTGTTCACTACAAGAGTCTTGTCTGCAAAGTAATAGACATCTCCTTAGAGGGGTCAGTGGAAAAATGTAAACACCATACGGTAACTTGGTTCTTCAGCTTTTCATGCTCCTTTGCAATTGTTGAAATATACGTTGTTTAAATGTGCACTGCAATCAGTGCTGATCAGTGCCTCCCCACGGCTCCTGAGGTGATATGTCTGGAAGTCCAGCAGATGCAGTAAAGTCCACATCAGATGAGCATTTTCATTCTGTGTTTCAGGTCCACTTTTTTATTGATCCTTCTCTGACATCTTGCAAATGCTAGAGAGTACAAGAATGTGATACTGTTTACCTACTTAAATGAACGGGTCTATTGTCCACTGTATTATACATAATCTTGGAGATATTATTGACATATACACCTTTTTCTGAAAATTTGAAGGGCTGGCCAAGATAATGGCTCCTTATTAGATAATGTGCCTATACAAGTTGCAGCAGATAGGGTGTAACTCTGCATTAGTGTACATCAGCTACGTAAACTTAATTATATGCTTAAAGAAACTTTGGCTTGTAGACAGGTAAGCACGCTATTATAGATTTTCAGAAATAGTCATTTAGCACAAACTATACCAAATGAACAAAGACCTAAGACTGCTTTGAAAATCCGCTGACGAATTCACTGAATTCGTAAAGAGCTAGATTCATTTGCAACACCATTGTTTTAAACAGAAAAGGGTTAAATAAACATAGTATGTTTTCCCTGAATACTCAGTTTTCTTAAATGAATTTCAGCCTATGAAACATTGTGATTATTCACTGTACTGAATAATCAAAGATGTCTTTTTTCCCATAGTTAGTATCCACTTTGGGTATTTGGCATTATAAAGAAACATGTTTCCCAAAAGAAGGCAGCTGTTGTTTTTCTGATGGCAAAACAAGACATCACAAACTTTTCTTGTATATCTATTTACCTTAAGTTAGTTGAAGAATAGAGTACATGTGTTATTTTCTAGTACACCTATGCAAAAAAGTTAGAAGTGGTTTACAAATTAAAAATAAATATAATTTTGTATTTCAAATCCCTTGTAAGAAGTGCTAAGAGGAAAAACAAAGTTAGTTGCTTAGCATACAGAAAAAAAGGGATAGGCAAGAAAAAAGAAGGAAAAATTGGCCATTTGGAAAAATTGGAAAAATTCACCATATGGCCAACACATGATACCAGTCTTCTGATTACACTGGTCTACAATTTTTTAGAAGTCATCTGCTTCAGAGATAAAATGTGATATTTAGTATGTATTTTGATGTGCTGAATTCAAATATGACAATTAAAACAACTGATTGGCTACTGTTTCTAAGATATTTAAGTTTTTACATTTTATGTCTATGTATATTGTGTAGATAGTAGAGTTTTAATCATAAATTGTAAACCTAGGTCTTTTCATGTGTTTATGGTTGCTTTACATGATAATAGTTCACCTGTCCTGTTTATGTAACACTTTAAAAATCAGCAAAAGGATTATATAAATAAAATGTATTATGAAATAAAAGGCAAAAGACTATTATGTACATAGTTTAGTCCTATTCAGTGTCTACTTGGCGCTTCTTGGCTTGTCTCTTATATTCATTAAATGGAGCATCTCTTGTCACTGTCCAGCAATAGTCTGCAAGCATTGATGGGCTCCATTTGCCCTGATAGCATTTCTCCATTGTTGCAATGTCCTGGTGAAATCGCTCGCCGTGCTCGTCGCTCACTGCTCCACAGTTCGGTGGAAAAAAATCTAGATGAGAGTGCAAAAAATGTATCTTTAGTGGCATGTTGAAGAATGGGACAAGATCCTTTTGATGGTCACAGAACATGGAAACGTTAACATCACCTGCCAGGAGATTCCACTGCTGTAGTCCGGAGCCCAACAGCTCTGCCCTACTCTTGGGTAGTTCCAAATCCCTGACAAGGTCATTCAGTTCAGCTTGTGTTATGAGGTGTGGTTCAGAGGAGGAGGATGGGAGAAAATGTGGGTCCTGGGACACTGATGGTTCAGGACCAGAAGTTTCATCCTCTTCCTCTTCCTCATCTGACTCAAGTGACAATGATTCTGGTGCATCAGGAACCGGCAGTCCTTCTCCGTGGGGTATTGGGCGTATAGCTGATGGAATGTTTGGATAATGCACAGTCCACTTTTTCTTCTTTGACACACCTTTCCCAGCTGGAGGCACCATGCAGAAGTAACAATTGCTGGTATGATCTGTGGGCTCTCTCCAAATCATTGGCACTGCAAAAGGCATAGATTTCCTTTTCCTGTTCAACCACTGGCGAAGATTTGTTGCACAAGTGTTGCAGCATGTGTGTGGGGCCCACCTCTTGTCCTGATCTCCAATTTTGCAGCCAAAATAAAGGTGATAGGCTTTCTTAACCATAGTGGTTATACTGTGCTTTTGTGATGCAAAAGTCACTTCACCACAAACGTAGCAGAAGTTATCTGCACTGTTCACACAAGTACGAGGCATCTCTGCTCACTTTGGCTAAACAGAAATGTGTCCCTTTGCAAAATCAAACACTGACAAATAAGAGAGCACGACACTGTATGATTTCTAGAGCTGATATAGGGCAATTTGTTCAGCAGAGTGATGTAAGCTTTGTTATGATTGCACCATCCATGACTTCAAGGAATAACATGATGCAATTCATATCATGTATGATACAATACCAGCTTCAGATTGCATCATTCATTGTTTTGCCTAAAAAGCAAGTACTGTCCAAACCCAGTCATAGATTTATTCATAGATCCAGTCAAAGATGTATTTTAGTCATTTCTGGTTTAAATTGAGATCCCTTCCCTTTATAACTCACTTATCCTCCACCATTCCCATGTCAAGGGTTGTATATACTGACCCAATAGCATATCTTGAAAACTAGAGCCAATCAACAATTTTAAGCCTCATTTTCGTTCTCAGTGACCCAGAATTAGTAAAGTTTGACTACATTTATTTCAGAAGCATTTTGGCTGTAGAGCAGTGTTACTTCATTAAACATGAGCGTTAAAAGTTTACTTTCAGATTTGTACAGAAGACTTATTAACTGACTCGCGTTGTTTACTTACATTTCTGCCTGTGAAAGAGATGCATGTTAGTTAGAGATGTCTCCAAAACCGGGACATCTAATACAACCCTCCCCCTAACAGTTTTGGTTTCAGGTTTGTCAGGATTGCCTCCCCACTCTGAACTCTAGGGTACAGATGTGGGGACCCACATGAAAAAGAAATAACACCCCCCAAGCTTATTTTACCAGCTTGGGTTAAAATGTTTTTCCCCCAGAACACAACTTCTTCTGTGTCTGGAACTAACTGCTGCCACCACCAAACTCAATTTAGGGTAGTTTGGGACCCTTCTTTCCCTTTCCACTAACCCCCCAAACTTCTTCCTTCCCTGGAAAGCTTGAGAGAATAAAAAAACCAAACCTTGCCTGATCCTGCGAGACGTGCCCGATCCAAAACCAGGATCTTACACAATGGAAAACAAGCAGTCAGCTTCTTAAAAGAAAGATTTTAATAAAAGAAAAAAAGAAGGGAATAAATCCCTTACAACCATCAATAGAACAGCATCTACCATAATCAACAAAAGGATTCAGAAACCAAACCTCTCCCCCGAGGCAACTTTCTCCCATTGTTGATATCTCTGCTGAAGCTTACAATATCAAGAAGCACCCAGCCAACACTCACCACTGAGAACCTTCCAAGTGATAAAAAGAAGGTAAACTTACTGACTACAGTACTTGATAGAATCTATAGTTACAGTGAAAGACATAGCTGTGTTCATCCCATAGCCGAGGTGAACAGAGAGAGAACCAGAGAGAAACTGAAACTTAAAATCCTTTGTCTCCTGAGGAATTTCTCATTGGTCAGTTGTCCACCTCTCAGGTTACCTTTAGCTTAACCCCTTACAGGTAAACACTAATTCTAGGCTACTTCACACTTATGACAAGGTTGGATCTAATATTGGAAGGAAGCTATTTTCTGGTTCTGATTCAGATGTAGCAAAAATCTCTTAAGAATTACTTGTGTTCTTTATGCAACCTGGCTATCCACCTTCGAGGATTTTGAGTGTCTTCTAAATAGTTTTCTCTACTTCTGGGACCCCACAAAATCTAATAGCCCTAGGCAGACGGGAGAGTTAATCCGACCCTGTATGTATATACTATAATAGAGCATTAGTAAGTTGCCTCGCCTAAAAATTTGTTGAATCTTGTTTTTCTTATTCATATTTTTAGCTTCTTTATCCTTTTTTCTTGTATTCTCTAATGTTTCTTATTTTTAATCTATTCTTTTCATTTTTTCTCATTTATCTTTTGTTAACTTTCTCCATTCTCTCCTCTTATTATTTGAAAAGTAGCTACTTCTTCTCTTTTCTTATGTAGCCCATCTTCTGTTGCAGTTCTTTGTTCTCTTGCATAGTCCATTGTTTCTTCCTCTACAATCCCATTTATATTTGCTGTGATGCCTTTGGTTCCTGCAACCTCCTTTATGACCTCTGTTTGTGCAGGTAGTCAGTCTAGATTATCAAAATTGTCCCTTCTGTCCTTATAGTCTATGAATCAATGAATGTGGTGGCATTGTTTTCTCCTGCATTCTACTGTCTCTTTGGGTATATCTATGCTGCAGCTGAGAGGTGCAATTCCCAGCGTGGGTAAACAGATGTGTGTCAGCTCAGGTCAAGTTAGCACGGTAATATATCCATGTAGATGTTGCAGCACTGGTGGTAGCTCAGCCTACCTACCAAGTCTAACCTCACCTAATCCCTAGGGTCCTACCGTCTGTGCTGCACTAATCACAGTGCTGTTTGTAGTCCGTTACTCATGCTGAGTTGAAATAAGTATGTCTACCCATGTTTGGAATCTCGCCTCCCAGCTGCTATGTAGAGGTATCAGATAAGACTCTCCCCTATCTAACAATAATATTAATTATGTTAACACGTAATGCTTTAATACAATAATAATCAAAATGCCACTTTATAGTAATTATACAAGTATCAGTAGCCTTACTTTAAAGATGGATAAACGGAACTTAGAGATGTAAAGAGGGAGATGTCCAAGTCCCTTTGTATCTTTAAAATTTCACACAGAGTGACTCACCTAAGACCACAGAGGGAGCTGGTGTTAGTGATGAAATTAGAAAGCTCCCAGACTCAAGCTTAGATTATTAGACTGAGGAACTTTGTGCCCCAACATTATTGAGCAGCACATCTAGTGATAGCAGCAGCTCAGGAGAGGAGCTACTGAGCTGCAGGCTTCTGGCTGGCATCCAGGGGGAAGCCCTAGCGCCCGCAGCCCAGGTGGCTTCCTTTACTAGAATTATGAATTTTTTTGGGATCATTCCCAAAATCAAGGTAACCGTAGCTGGTTTTCAAAGACTTCAGAGGCTGGCCCTGGGCCTGTACAGGACCGATGAATTACACAACAGTTTTGGGACTAATTGAACACTGTCTTTGAATTTTCAAGTCTGTTTTTTTTAAAATTGAGATTAGTTTGATTAAGGTGCAAATATCACAGTATAATCTGCCATGGCACAACAGCCTGCCCTGTTACTGATCACTAATTTGGAATCCATAATAGATGGCCAATATTCATGAATTTTATTTTTGTTTTCAAGGCCCCAGTTGCATATATGCATTCTGCACTTACATAGGCTAACTGATCAGTACAGAAATGTCCTTCATATAAGAGTGGGGGAGGAAGCAAGTTACCATTCTAATCCTCAGCAGTTTCTGTTAATAGTTAGAAAGCTCTCTTAAAGCACAAAGTGCAATAAAGGAATTTAAAACAACCCTTTTTTAGATGTCTCCATTATTGGGTGGTGGCAGGGACCTCTCTGTTATGTTTGACCCTACTTGACTTAAAAAGCCCCTGGTAAACATTTTAATATATCTAAGTGAGTGTAACTCTTTACTTTTAACATTTTTTTCCCAATTAAGATTTTTAGGCCTTAGACTTAAATATCTCTTAACAACTGTTGCATAATAATGCTGCTGGCTGAAAAACTGGGGAGGAGGATTTTTTGGGGAAAATATTTTTTACTTACTCCTGTTTCTTTTCTTTTCTTTTTTTAAAACCCCATCCTGTTTTGTAGTGTAGTTTTTAATATCATGGTACACACTGCATAGATATTATATATACATTGTTTGATACATCAGTATTATAAATAAGATTTAATTTTCTCTCCCTTTGAAACCGAGGCTGTCTTGTAGAAAGCAGAGAGCTAGGAGCTGTGTTGTTATTTTATCAGTTTCTATAACAGTACTTCCTAGAGGTCCCAGCTGACTTATTGTGCTAGATATTGTGTAGACACAGAATAAGCGATGGTCCTGACCCTAAAAAGCTTGTAATCTAAATTAGGGCTGTCAAGCAATTAAAAAACGTCATTGTGATTAATCGCGCAATTAAAAAAGATTAAATTGCGCTGTTAAACAATAATAGAATACCATTTATTTACATACTTTTGGATGTTTTCTGCATTTTCAAATATATTGATTTCAATTAAAAAACAGAATACAAAGTGTACAGTGCTCAGTTTATATTTATTACAAATATTTGTGCTGTAAAAAACAAAAGAAATAGCATTTTTTCAATTCACTTAATACAAGTACTGTAGTGTAACCTCTTTATCATGAAAGGTGAAGATACAAATATAGAATTATGTACCAAAAAAACCGGCATTCAAAAATAAAACAATGTAAAACTTTAGGCTCTACAAATCCACTCAGTCCTACTTCTTGTTCAGACAATCACTCAAACGAGTTTGTTTACATTTGCAGGAGATAATGCTGCCTGCTTCTTGTTTACAGTGTTACCTGAAAGTGAGAACAGGCATTCACATGGCACTGTGGTAGCTGGAGTTGCAAGATATTTACATGCCAGATATGCTAAAGATTCATATGTCCCTTCATGCTTCAACCACAATTCCAGAAGACATGCGTCCATGCTGATGCCAGTCCTTTAGTAGCTAAAAACTGAAGGTTTACTAATAAAAGAAAAGGAGAGAGTTATAAATGGTTAATAGATCACATACATACAAGTTGTTTTTCAGTGTTCACAGATCAGGATCACAGCAGTGATGGAATAGACTATTAGCTTGCAATAGTCTCTTTGAAATCACCCAAACAGGTCAGTGGTCATTAGTCCTTGTTAGAGCTTCCGTATTAGAAATACAGTCCAAAGAAATTATGCAGGAATTAAAGAAAAAATGGAGATGTCTCAAGGGTCCTTTTACATCCTCTGCCATGTGCATGGAATTTCACTGTCCCAAAACAAAACCCACAGCCTCTGTTTATGGAAAGTTACTAGCCCAAATGGAGTCCAGGGTCACAGGAGCATACAACATGCCTTCATGTAGTTTACTGAACCGCCGGGGGTGGCCAGTGGAGTCTGAGGAATCCACAGGAAGAGACATCTCAGCAGGATGAATTTCTTCTATGGCCCATTGTGAGCGGAGTGTCTTTAAGGGAGCTGTCTGGCCCTAATGTAAATTCTGTCTGTGGGGGTATTACTTGGGAATACAACAAATGTATAAGATACCAGTACATAGCCAATATTCATAACTTCAGACAGAGACAACAGGTGCCTGCTGATAAGAGGAGGGGGACAATTTCCAGGTTTGCCCCCCAACAGCTTGAATCTCACACACCCGGTGCCTCTCCATTTGCCCTCAGCAATCTCTCCCTGCAGCTCCCAGTTGTTTGCTGCTGCCTCTCCCCATGGCCACAGCTCCCACCTTGCTCACCCCAGCAGCTGCCATCGAGGAAGGGGTCCCAGCCATAGCAAGTGACTGAATGGGGCCAGCAAATTCTGGCAAAAATCTGGTGGGGCACATGCCCTCCCACATGTCAACTCTGAGTTCAGATACAAAGATGATATATGCATATAAACAGGATAATCAAACTTAGCAAATCATAACTTTTCCATTGACACCTTAGACGACGTATTTTGTTCAAGATTTGTTGCAATTGTGTAACAGTGGTCATATCAATGATATTAATGGTCATAGTCAATCATACAGCATTACACCCTCTCATAAAAATATGTCCGTTATTTTGCCATCATAACCTGGCAACGAATGGAAGGGAGCTGCAATGTTCCAAGTCCAGACTTTTTTTATTTTATAAAGAGAATTTTTTAGACTGAAATGGGTTATGGTAGAGGACTTTCTCAAGTATACCAATATGTACAGATCTGGTATCTTCACTATTTAGTGGTAATAGAAAAAGCATTCATAATTAAATTAGAGATGCATGGAATTTATTTCAGAGGAGACATTTCATATACTCTATTTATTTGTAAAAATTGTACTTTGTCTAATATCACAGCTCATTGTAAGATTAAAAATTATGTGCAAGGTAGATGGAAAATGTAAATAGCCAGTACTTTAGCGGCTTATCAGGAACAGATCCTTAGGGGGAATTTGCTTCCTGCAACAAAAATGGAGCAAAAGCGATACAGATGTGCACTATATGAGGAGGTGATACTGAGCAACTTTCAGTGTTCTTTAAAACAAATGAACTATTATGAAGTTTGCATATCAAGCGTGTGTTCATGCTCTGACCCCAATTCTGCTTTGTCTCTTGGATCTTCTCAGATGTTAAGTGAAAACAGAATTTGGCTGTATTTTCCTTTTAGCTTATTCTAAAATCAGGGAACAATCTTTGAATAAAGTTTACTTTTGCAAACTACTGAAATAACATTTTTCATTAAAATGTAAGTGTGCTCATTTACAGTATGTTTCAAGTTTATTGTCCATTCTGAAAGAGCTACTGGGAGCCATAATGAAAAATGTAGAAAGCTTGTCAGACTGGAAGGGGAGATTTATGCAACTTTTGGGCAACATTCAATACTGAGAATAAAGATGTTCCTTCCATGTTATTTCTAAACCTACCTACTTTCCCATTTTCTTTTACAGAACTAGTAAATACAATGAATCAGCCAAAAACCAAGTCTCTGTCCATTATAACTAAAGGAATATGTATTGTATTTAATTCAGGAAAATTAGTTTGACAATAAATGATAACCCATGCTCAATATATGCATTAGTGTATAAGGAGAGTGCATTATTGGCATTTGAAGCTTTAATTAAAGCTTAAAGGAAAAAGTTGTTTCACTTGCTATCGTGACTCTATTACTTTACTTCATTTTGCTACTTATGAGAGAGTGAGTATCATTACTTTTTGGGCAAAGGGTGATGGTAGTGGTGGGGATCAAACTCCTGTACTTTGTAGTGTGGCTCGTTTGGGAAGCTACACAGAGGCTGTATACTCTATCTTGTGCCTCCTCTTGACATTCTTTTGGCCTTTCTGTCTTGTCATTTCCAATTTCTAATACTTTGGGGTGCACCTGTTCATAGTAATTCAAGACATTGGGACTCTGTGGACGTATCCAGAAATGTTTAGGTGTTTTCAAGCTATACAGGAGGAGCTTAAGGATAAGGGGAAGCCAAGCAAATTGGCTAGACCACCAGAAAAGGGGTCTATTACTGGGGGAGGTTCTTTGGCCTGCTGTGTGCAAGAGGTCAGGGTGGATGATCATGATGGTCTCTTCTGCCGTCACTGACAGTCTATGAGATCAAGTTTTGGAGAACCAATGGACATTTTCTGGCCCTGAGTTGAGCCCAGAGGGAGATCAGGAGAGGGGGAAGATGATCCCATGACATGAAGTGCATTTTATTATGATAGTACTTTGGAAAAATCACTGAAGCCCAAATTCATGAAACAAACCTTTAATTCAGGGGTTGGCAACCTGTGGCAAGCGTGCCAAAGGGGCAAGCGAGCTGATGTTTAGCGGCACTCTGCTGCCAGCTGCGGTCCCGAAATCGTTTAGCCTGCTCCCGGTCTGCGGTTCCTGCTGCCACCCACACTACCAGTGTGGGGTTCTGTCCGCCAGCCCCTGCCAATTAGGGTCCCAGCCACTGGCCCTGCTCAGCCCGCTGCCAGTCTGGGGTTCCGTCCACGGGCCCCTGTAAATGTAAAATATATTATTGACAAGCAAAACCTTAAATTAATGAAGACTTGGCATACCACTTCTCAAAGGTTGCCAGCTTAGAAATTACTACTACTTAGAAAAATTCCCAGTGGCTAAAAAGTAAGACTAGTACTTCAAGTTGCTGAAGTTACTATACAAAACACTTCATTGTTCTGTAATTTCAATTGTGTTGAGATGGCTGGACTGCATCACTTTCCCTGAGGGGATTATACTTTCAAACCTGGCTCTGCAACATATTAGCCTCCCATGGGTAAAGAAATAACCCACTTACCATGCTATTAGATTTAATTCCCTAGAAAACTCACATTGAAGGCAGGGGCTCTGTCTACCAGCATTAAACAGTCAAGTTTACTAGTGGTCATTGTCATGGAGCACATCTCTCAGTACCCTATTGGTGCCTCTTCCTTGTCACTCTGGGGATTAGCTTGTGGCCAGCGCCCTCTGTCCATGGCTCACACAACATCACTGTGTCTCTGCATGTGTCTGCAGCCCCTCTGGCAGACTCAGAAACTGCAGCGCCCTCTTTGCGTATGAGCCCTCCAGCTGCGTCACCATCTGTGTTTCCCACTTCCAGGGGCTAGTATCTTAGTCCAATGCCAATTCTCCAGTTGGGAGGGGACCTGCGGCTACCCACTAGTTGATGTCCCGACCCTATAGATAGCAGCCTCTTGCTGTGACAATTTAACTTTTCCCAATGCTGCTATGTCTCCCTGGGTGACTTTCCCATGGCCCCAGAGTCTTCTTTGCCCTAGCCACAGGGCATTCATCTACCCAGTCCCAGCTGCCAGCCAGTAGATCCCGCTTGGTCCCCCTGGTCCCTGCCAGCAGGGCTCTGTCTAAGGTGCTGCAGGGCTCTGTTTGCTCCCTGCTGAGGTTAACCTTTCCTAGTCCAGTGTGGGGAAAACACCCCCATCACAGTTATACCAAGTGAAATGCTCAGCTATTTTTTCAAAACATCCAGTCATCTGCAAGGTGTTCTCCTTCATATGAGAGGTAACAATATCTTGTGTTTTATAATGTTAAGCATGCATGCAGTATGGCCTTCTTTCTCAACCTCACTGGAGCTTTGGCTTATTTATAAAGATCATCTGATTTTGCAAAAAGCATGCATTATTAAAGAGCTTTCAATATTTCTTGTTTTATGAGCAACAATAGCTTACTATAGCATGTGCAAGAAACAATGGTCATAGTTGCACTTTGCAGTGTAAAGCTAGGAAACAGCTATAGCACATATACCTGTAATGGTAGTTGGAATCCATACTGTGTTTCACTGTTAAGATGATATTATATCTTTTGGACAAAAGCCTATTAATTTTACTCCACATTTATTCCACATTTTTAACTATCTACCCAAATTCAATATGTACCTTTTTTATTATGCTTCTATCTTCTGAGAATGATTTCTCATTATCCTGTAGTAGGGTAGTCAATGTTATTACTTGATGATATTTACCTATGGACACATTAAAACTTAATAAGTAATAATTTACTATATTCCCTCCAGTAAATTTACAATATATACCTGAATTTACTAACGTTTTAACTTCTTACTCTGCCAAGTATATGTTCAAAATGCTAGTCATTGCCATAAGATGGTTTTCCTGTTTTGCAGCTGTATGTTAAATAATTTTAAAAGGTATTTCAAATATGCAATGGGAAGTCTCAAGGGACATATAGAGAATGTTATTGTGAGGCTCAACATGAGTTAGCTTCCAGACTGCTTAAACACCATCGGCTCTAACAAAATAAGGAGAAAATGTTGGCCCTCATGAGATAGTTGAAATATTAATCAAACAGAGATTTGTGCATCATTGGGTTTGCTAATGTATGCAAATACAATCATTATCATTTTAAAAGTAAGTCAACATTTGGAAACCTTAAGTGTAGGGAAAACCTGCAGGCTCTCTCATAGTGCTGAATGGTTACTTAGTTAACTCTGCGTTTTTTAGTGGTGATCACATTACTTTCAACTTTTCAATTCATTTTAATTAATTGTGTTCATTACAATAATACCAAGAACCAGCCAAGATTGGAGCCGCATTGATTTAGGTGCATTCATTCACAGAGTAGCAGACAGTCCATGCTCTGAAGAGCTTACCATCTAAGTAAACAAGAAAGACAAAGGGTTAGGGAAAGGGATAAAACGAACAAGCCGAGCGATTAATGGGATGATGGCAATTGTCATGCTATGTGAGCTTTTGTTCTTTGGTTTTTTGTATTGGGGTGGTTTAGGTAGGAGGGGATTAGCAAAAAGAAGGAAGAGGGCTGAGCGGGACAGAACAGATGAGAAGGGGAAGGGGAGGGGGCAGATGTGGGGTAAGGCAGGGGGGAAAAGACTGTGACTGGAGGGATTGAAGCAAACAGCCAATCCAGCACAAGGCAAAGTCCATTCAGAATTGTTGAACATGTTTTCAGAATCCCTCAGTCTGGTTTAAACTGCTTGTGCAGCTGTTTCTGCCTGCTTCTGGCTGGCTGGCTCGCTCCACCCTGCAGTTTCTTTTCCAAAGGCCACATGATGTGGGGGGAGGGGACACACGCCATGTGCTAGTGTCCCCTGAGATGCTGGATGATTTCCTCTACACAATTCTGGGCCTGGAGGATGCTGTGGTGCCCCCATCTGGGATCCCATTTTATACTCCTTCTGTGCAAGCAGTGCTTGCTTAGGCTGCTTCTGCAGCTGCTCTGCCAGTTTCCAATTTCTGTTTGTTTTATCTCAGTGCCCTTGTAGTATCTCTGGTGTATGTTAAAGTGAAATATTCTCTGAACCGTTGTAATTTATATTTTGAATATGCAGAAGGAAATCATGCTTAGATCCCCTGTAAGATACTCCATCCTGGCAGATCACTGTGCCTCCACAGAGCCCCACTCAGGAGTCCACCTGGCTTAGAGGAGCTTTCAGTATTGGGGCCTTAGTTTATAGCTGCCAGTTTATAAAATATTGGAATTGTCTTCACTGTGTGGATTTCAGTTGTCATTCAGATTTTTTTTTTTTTTAAATTATACTCTGGATGCAACACAGTATTGCTGTTGTATTTTGTTCACCTGTATCTGTTTGTCTGGCTTTTTAGGTTATAAACCCTCCAAGCAAGGATTATCTTCTGTTCTATGTATAATGTGTAGCACAATGAGACCACAACCCTTGTTTTTAGGTGCTAGCAGAATATAAATAGTTTATAATAATTCTATTTGGATTAGCCGGATGAATTTTTTCTCATCAACAGCCCCAAAGTAGATTATATGTCAGATACCAAATTATTGAAAAGTTTGAAATACCCAGAAATATAAATTAAAAAGACGTTAATGGCAATTCTGGTAGTTTAACAAACATAGATTTTAAAACAAATTGTTAAGCAGCTAATATTCAAATTTTTAAGATTCTAGTATTCTTTTTTTTTACCAGACAAAGTAGACACAAACCAAAACAATCCAACAAACTCCCCCTGAAACCTAAATCCACATTACTGGGGTAATTAATGAAATACAAACCTACTAAGTTTTTACAGCAGCCATCCTAGGATTACATGGAAGTACTGTCACAAGGTTGCATTTTGACTAGCCAACTACATTTCATGAAGATAAATAACAAAAATAAGTGCAAGACATAGTAGGAAAACTCAGAGACAGCACAAACTTGAGTCTGTTGTAGTAAATTAATTTCCCCTGAGACAGGAAAAAGCATTCAGAATTACAAACAGAATAACTGATTCAACAATTTGTTAAAAGTGTTACACTGAAAACATACTTAATATTGTATTCTTCACATAACTTGAGGGGTTTTCATCAGGTGTAATGTATTAGGTTTTTTTCAGTCAAGAGTTCAAGTTTATTTAATATTAGACAGAAATGGAATTGTTTTTGCTAGTCTGAATATGGGAAAGGAGTACAGTTACTGACATGTAACTGTTGTTGTTTTCCATTTTCCTGTCACTGAGATGCCTGATTTGCATAAGAATTGTAAAATTATTTTTCAACTACACACTTTTAAAACCCTCATACTGTGATTTATCAGTAATGATCCTCTGTCCTCAAGGGTTTTCATAATATTTTTTTTTCTCACCTCTATACCCTTATATTATCTTTGCTCTGAATGGCTGGCATCCTCATACTTCCTCATCCATATGCCCACAATAAACATGGCTGCCTCAGTTTCTGATCCTATTCTGTAATCTGATAGTTTAATCCCATGTAGGGCTGTCGATTAATCACCGTTAACTCATAAGATTAACTAAAAATTAATCGTGATTAATCTCAGTTTTATTCACACTGTTAAGCAATAAAGTACCAATAGAAATGTATTAAATATTTCTGGATATTCTTCTACATTTTCAAATATATTGTAGGGCTGTCAAGTGATTAAAAAATAATCACCATTAATTATGCAATTAAAAAAATTAACTGTAATTAATCACATTGTTAAACAATAATAGAATAGAATTTAAATAATTTTGGATGTTTTCTACATTTTCAAATATATTGATTTCAATTAAAACACAGAATGCAACATCTAGAGTCCTCACTTTATATTTATTTTTATTACAAATATTCTGTAAAAAACACAAGAAATAGTATTTTTCAATTCATCTAATACAAGTACTGTAGTGCAATCTCTTTATCATGAAAATTGAACTTACAAATGCAGAATTATGTACAAAAAAACCTGCATTCAAAAATAAAACAATGTAAAACTTGAGTCTACAAGTCCACTCAGTCCTATTTCTTGTTCAGCCAATCGCTTAGATAAACAAGTTTGTTTACATTTGCAGGAAATAATGCTGCCCGCTTCTTGTTTACGGTATTACCTGAAAGTGAGAACAGGCATTTGCATGGCACTGTTGTAATTGGTGTTGCAAGATAAACATGCCAGGTTTGCTAAAAATGCATATGTCCCTTCATGTTTCAACCACCATTCCATAAGACATGTGTCTATGCTGATAATAGGTTCTGCTTAATAACAACCCAAAGCAGTGGGGACTGACACATGTTCATTTTCATCATCTGAGTCAGAAGTCACCAGCAGATGGTTGATTTTCTTTTTTGGTGGTTTGGGTTCTGTAGTTTCCGCATTGGAGTGTTGCTCTTTCAAAACTTCTGAACGCATGCTCCAAACCTCATCTATCTGAGATTTTGGAAGGCACTTCAGATTCTTAAACCTTGGGTTGAATGCTGTGTCTATCTTTAGCAATCTCACATTAGTACCTTCTTTGTGTTTTTGTCAAATCTGTTCATAAAATGAACAATATGTGGAGTCATCATTTGAAGCTAATATAAAATGAAATATATGTCAGAATGTGGGTAAAACAGATTTGGAGACATACAATTCTCCTCCAAAGAGTTCAATCACATATTTAATTAACACATTATTGCTTTAATGAGCATCCAAATTTTGCATTGTTTTGTTTTTGAGTGCAGTTATGTGACAAAAAAATCTACATTCATAAATTGTACTTTCACAATGAAGAGATTGCACTAGAGTATTTGTATGAGGTGAACTGAAAATATTATTTCTTTATCATTTTTACAGTACAAAGATTTGTAAGAAAACAATACTATAAAGTGAGTACTGTACACTTGGTATTCTGTGTTGTAAATGAAATCAATATATTTGAAAATGTAGAAAAATATCCAAAAAATATTTAATAAATTTCAAATGGTATTCTAGTGTTTAACAGTGTGATTAAAACTGTGATTAATCATGATTAATTTTTAAAATCACAATACATTTCTTGAGTTCATTGCATGAGTTAATTGTGATTAATTGACAGACCTAATACTGCTTTGGTTTGTTATCAAGCAGAACCCGTCATCAGCATGGACTCATGACGTCTGGAATGGTGACTGAAGCATCAAGAGACATATGAATCTTTAGCATATCTGGCATGCAAATATCTTGTAACACTGGCTACCACAGTGCCATGCAAACACCTGTTCTCACTTTCAGGTGACATCATGAACAAGAAGTGGGCAGAATTATCTCCTAAAAAATGTAAATAAACTTGCTTGTCTCAAGTAGGACAGAGTGGACTTGTAGGTTTTGAAGTTTTATATTTTATTTTTGAATGTAGTTTTTTGTACATAAGTCTACATTTGTAAGTTCAATGTTCATGATAAAGAGATTGCACTACAGTACTTGTATTAGGTGAATTGAAAAATGCTACTTTTTTACAGTGCTAATACTTGTAATCAAAAATAAATATAAAGTGAGGCCTGTACACTTTGTATTCTGTGTTATAATTGAAAACAATATATTTGAAAATGTAGAAAACATCCAGAAAGATTTTTAAAAATGGTATTCTATTGTTTAACAGTGTGATTAATTGTGATTTTTTAATCATGTGATAAATCACATTTTTTTAATCACTTGACAGCCCTAATCCCATGAACTAAACATAATCCATTTTAAAAAGATCTGCTCTTCAAAAAAGAAGGGAAAAGTAAGTTTTCCCCAAAGAGGCAGGAAGAACTGAAGGAGAGGGAAGACTTATGTTAGGTGAGGTGACAGTGAGGGAGAGGGTCAGAAATTCAAACATCTTCCGCCTCCGTATTTGTTGTAGGCATATTATTGGGGTATGGGACATAAGGGAAGGGAGAGGATTCTGAGGGAATACAAGACTGAGAAGATGAAAAGCATTGTAAACAATAATGACTGGGAAATGTTTCTGGTTAATTTGGTAATAACCATATCCTGTGCTAATTACTGTTTGACCTTTATTTACTTTGCCTGGCCTGAAGTTAATGGAGGTTCTTTTAATCTGTTTCTCAGTGAGTCTTTCCATGGACGTTGGAGGGATTTGAATCAGTCCCAGGATCATTAACAGGCTAAGAATATTTATAATGAAGAAAACGGTAAAATGGTACAGATTTGATGCCTACGTTCCCAGATTTGTTTTATGAAACCAAACTGGGGACAAAAATTAAATATCCTAGATCGGGATTTTCTCAGATTGGTTTTGTAACTGATATTTTATTCTCAACGTTATACTAAACTGTATACGTTCCTAGACTACAGCCAAGCCTAGAAGATTTGTGCTTTTCTTGTGATACTGTGTGTAATCTTTGTATATTGAGCTCTAAAAATTTGGTTTTCATACATTCATTAATATAGAGAAGAAAACAGAAAGTGGTTTAAATTTAAATATTTGAAATCTCAAAACAATGAACAACCAAATGTGTTTGTAACTACTGGTAGGAGGCTGCATTTCTCTATGCAAGAAGAGAACACCTGTGAGCATGGTGCTTAGACTAATACATCGTCCACTGTTCCTCTTTGTAACCCAAACGTGTGGTGTCATTTTAGCTGATCAGGTCTGTTTCATCTGACCTGTTTGTGGAAATGGATCTATGAGGTATGCTGAATGGTGTCTTCAGAAAACCTTATGTGGAAATAGAATTACTAGTAATGTTGGTTCCTATGCAGGAAAGCCCTGAAGCACTTGCCTAAATTGTAAGGACTTTCTTGAAGCTAAGTAAGTTCTTAGATATTCTGCTTGCCTATGAATGCTTTCATGAATCAGAACCTTAGGATAATTTTTTTTCTGATTAATTTTTGCATACATTGTTTCCTTTTCCTGTCAGTTCAACGTGTGTGTGCTCTATGTATGGTTCATAAACTGTCAACCTAATTGCATTCTGCATTTTTTTTTAAGAATGAAAAAAAACATGAAAATATTTAACAAGTATAAATGAGGATTTTCTTTCCGTTCATCTGCTGTGCTTTGCCCAAAGCTCCCTAAATTGGCAAAGTGTCAGTGTGTGAAAAATTAAATGGGAGGATTGCTATTAGAGTGTGACTTTGGAATTTCTAATTTTTCTGTGGTTGGCATATGTATTGTAAGAAAATGCCGAATGCTACAGCAAAAATATATTGGATTTATTGTACATGGTTTGAGAAAATCAGTTTCTGTCAGCTGTAGCTGATTGTTCATTCTAACTATAACTATTATATGGTAAGTAGGGCACATTTTGGAAGGTGAAGGCATATGGATTTTTTTTTCTAAAAGATAAGGCAACAGAATAGCTTCTGAGATCAGTTGTGAAGTGTGTGGGGGTGTATGTGTGTGTGTACACGTCTTGTGACATACAGATGTACAATTCATGAATAACTTCCCACAAAGTGAGATGAGATGATAGTCCTTTGCCTAGTTAGGTATGCATCATTCGCTGTACTTCTTATTTTTATGGCTGTTCAAGAGTTGTTGCCTTGATTATTTTTAAGTGGTGAGGGCTGTGAATAAAAGCTGAATGATCGTCCAAACATAAAGGTGACATTTTAACAGCCAGAAGTGAAGCCTTGATATATGAAATAGGGTAACAGCATATGAATGCTCAACATACTTTAATTTAGTATGTAGTTTCAGAGTACTGGTCAATGAATAATAGATTGTTTCACATTATTCAGCAGTTACATGAACAAGAAAAGTTAATTCTTCTGTTTCAGGCCAACTTGACCAGTTCTTAAAAATGTCTGTGTGACTTAGCCACCCTTTTAGTTTCCATAATGTGACTATGTACAATTTCTACATTCATATTTCTGGCAGCAGGCCAAAAGAGAAGATTGCATTATTTTCCTAATACAAATATATATAATTTTATAACAGTTTATTATAATATTGTAGAGCCTTTTACTATGAAAGACATAGATAGATTAGGAGCAGCAATTTGTGGATTCCATATTTCATTAGTCACCTTGTTTAGTTTTCATAATCAAGGATTTTCTTTTGAAACCCAGAGGCGGATATCTGCACAAACGTTCAAAGGCCTAGCCTTCCTGGTTGTGTGTGATGCACTGTGTTAGAAGGATAAATAATGGTTTAGTCATTTAATAGCTAGGTCTTCAATTCATCAAGGCAAATCAGAACATGCCTCATTTTAGTACCCATTGAAGCCAACTCCTCTGGTTAAGGTTAATAGATTCATAGATTTCAAGACAAGAAGGGATCATTGTGGTCATCTAATCTGACCTCCTGCATTACACAGAACTTCACTGAGTTAATTCCTGTTTGAGCTAGAACAGATCTTTTAGAAAAAAACACCCAATCTTGATTTAAAAATTGCCAGTGATGAAAGATCCACCACAAACCTTGGTAAATTGTCCCAATAGCTAATTATCCTCCCTGTTAGAAACACGCATCTTATAATCAGTCCGAATTTGCCTACCTTCAGCTTCCAGCCCTTGGATCTTGTTATACCTTTGTCTGCTGGACTAAACTGCTCATTATCTAAGTTTTGTTCCCCATGTATGTAATCAAGTCACCTCTTAACCCTCTCTGTGTTAAGCTAAATAGAACGAGCTCTTTCAGTCTGTCACTATAAGGAATGCTTGTCAGCCCTTCAGTCATTATCAGGCTCCTCTCTAAATCCTCTCCAACTTATCAACAACCTTCTTGGACTGTGGTCCCCAGAACTGGACATGGTATTTGAGCAGCGGTTACATCAGTGACAAATATAGATATAAAATAACCTATCTACTTCTACTTGAGATTCTCCTATTTGTCAGAGCTGGGCAATGGGTGGCCAAACCTAATAGTCAGAGCCAGAATCTGCAGTCATGAGACTGAAGTCAGCTGGGTCAGGATACCAGGAGGTCAGAACCATGAATAACCAGATGCCAGGAGCCATGGCAGATCAGGATGCCGGGAAATTGAAGCAGGAAGCTGATGGTACACAGTCCAGAACAGGGTGGACCCAGTTGTTTGGACAGCTGGTGGTTCCTCCTACTGGCTTAAGTAGGGTCAGCAGACCAATCAGATGCTCAGACTGTGATAAGGAGGGTTGCCACATGGCTACTCGTATAAACTCTGCAGAGTCACAGTTGAGACTGGGAGGCCATAACGCTGTTTATGAATCCAAGGATTGCATTACTTTTGGGAGCTCATATTCAGCTGATTATCCACCACAACCTCTACATCTTCAGAGTCACTGCTTCCCAGGTTAAAGTCCCCCATCCTGTAAATACGAGCTACACTCTTTATTCCTAGAGGTATGCATATATATTTAGCCACATTGTAATGAATATTGTTTGCTTGCACCCAGTTAACAAAGGATCCATATCACTCCATATCAGGGACCTGTCCTCTTCGTTATTTACCACTCCACCAATATTTGTCATCTGCATGATGATTTTATGTTGTCCTCCACACATCATTAAAAAGTGCTAAACGGAATAGGCCAAGAACCAATCCCTGAAGCACACCACTATAAACACACCCATTTGATGATGATTCCCACTTTACAATTAAATGTTTAGACCTGTCAGCCAACTTTCAATCTATTTAATGAATCATGTGTATTTTATGTTCCAGTGTAGTCATAGCCACGTCAGTCCCAGGATCTATATATTTAACTGGTACATGCTTAGGTACCTTAAGTACTTGCATACCTACTTGTGTAAGTAAGTTATATACACACTTAAGTTTCTTGCTGAATCAGAGTTTGAATCACAAAATTTTAATTGAATATTACAGATATTTTTAGAAACCATAATTTTGATTTGCTTGCTGAATCAGAATCTGAATCACAAAATTTAAACTGAATATTATAGATATTTTTAGAAACCATAATTTCCCCCTTCAGTTGATGGAAACTTGGCAATTTGAAGGAAGGTGAGACATTACAACACAGTCTAAATCTACTATTGTTTGATATTGAGATTTCAACTTCTATACTATTGTTTGTCAGCAAGTCATTTGGGAGGTAAATTCCTAAAACCTATTATTCCTTCTCCCCCGCACCTTCATTTTATAGAATCCAGCTGAAAATAGTTTCTAAACACATAGAAGTTAAGTGCTGTATTCCATCAGTAATGGACTACATACAGATGACATTTCTTTAGCTGACAGGAAGATGAAAAGGAAACCAAGCATTTAGTCAATCTATATGTCTTTAAAGTGAGTTGGAATTCAAGAAGACATCTGATTTTGCTAAAGTAACCAATCATTCTCAAGAAATTAGTAATAAAGTATTGGACGTAAAGAAAGGTGATTTTTTTTATTTTCTTCAAGTTTAAAGTGAAACAGCACATTTGAGAAAACTTCGTTTATTCTGTAGGAAAAGAGACAATTTGCTTTACACAGTATACTTTTAACTACACTATTTCCTATGCTTAAAATATTTTGTTTAATTTAGTTTAAAATTCGAGTTGTATGATGTATAATGAATTCCCCCTCATACTTCTCCACACACTTTTAAGATTTGAATGGATCCCAGATACTGAATTTTCTTTTAGTATGATTGGCCTTATTACACCTATGAAATAGTGCTCAAATGTATTCTATAAAGATTAAAATCATATTGCCTTCTTGGTGAATAACAATGAAATGGCCCTATAAATAAAAATCAACTACCTGTACCTAACAAAGACAAATTTCACTGCTGATATTCTTGCAGCTCTTTCTTAGTCAGTGTTTCAATGCCCAAACTTGTGTATTTTTCAAGCTCCATAAAAGTAGTTTTGTGTTTGAATGAGGTCATTTTCAGACAGTCTTGAATGAAAAAAATGGACCCATCTCTAGCCAGCCTCTAGATACTGCCAAAGTTCATTTAGGGCTTAATCCTGCAAAGAGCTAAGTTGATTCTTGTTGACTTCACTTCACTGATTTACTTCAGTTGCTCAGGAGCTTGTAGGGTTATCTCCATATTACCTCACAGGTAATGAAGACTCTCAAACCCTTTTCTCATAAAACACATCTTTGGACAGGAAATTTATATTTAGTGTTCCCGCCCCATCCCACAGCATCCAAACAGACTCAGGGCAGCAGATCTGACAAAAAAAGCAAAAAATTCCTCCCGGGCTTCAGGGTAAACATGGAGAGCTAGTCTTTTCACCACCAAGGAGTTATTAGCTGTTATTAGTTATCATCATTGACTCTCACTGGCTAAACAGCCCAGCTTAAAGAATTGCACTGAAATCTACAAAGTGTGTATTTGAGGTTCTCTGGTGCAAAGCTTTGTACATTTTCTTTTGGGTCTTGTGCACTGGGCTGACCTTCCTTTGGCATAGGCCAGCTAATTGCAGTCTTCATAGGCTGACTTCTGGATACAAAAAGCCTCATATACATTTATTTAGATAGAGCTTGTTCTGAAGTTCATACATAGCATTTTAAAGCAGTTTTATAGTCTATCGTTCACTAAGATTTGGCTAGTTGGGCCTGAGAGTATAGAGTTGCTGCGTTGTTTTGTTTTGTTTTTCTTTTCTCAAAATGTTTCTTGGCAAAAATAATGCTGAATTAAAAAAAGAAAAAATCAAACTGCAGGTACATCCCTATGTGTTAAGTTGAAGGTACTCTTGCATTTCCTAAACCTCATTCTGGAACATTACTAAATTCAACACAACGTAACCTGTGCAATAGTTCAAGGGGATAATAATTAGTGTTTATGTAATCATTAAATGCATGGTTTGTTGTTATTGCCTTGGCTGTCACTGCAGATGAATGAGGTAAGTGATCTGGAGAGGTCATCTCTAGAAACAGCTGAGTGTTAACAAAAATCCTCATTATTTCTAAATTGGTAGCAGCTTTCTCCACAGCATCCCTATGTTGGGGTATACTAGAGTCAACCCTGGTTTGGAAATGATCATGATATTTGTGATGCTCTCCTCAGATGCCCAGAACTAAAAGCCCCTTTGTTACCTCTGTGCTCAGTAAGAGCAAACTTTGCTGGGGCTTATATTGTGTATCAGCTCCCTACCACACTAGTCTGTCCACCTCAGCAGCAGATTCCTCGAGACTCTGCCAGTCTTAACCTTGCCTTACAGATAACAATCTGTAAATACTGAGTTTCCCAGAGATGTTTATCTGTAGACTCCAGTCCCTCTCAGTGAACTCACAGAAATTAAGTTTGCTGCTTCCAAAGAGACATTACACATACCCGACTGTTAGTTTAATTGAGAACTCACCCTTTACTTCAGGTTTAAGAATAGCAGACATATTAGTCTGTATCCGTAAAGAAAATGAGGAATACTTGTAGCACCTTAGAGACTAACCAGTTTATTTCAGCATAAGCTTTCGTGGGCTATACCTCATGAAATAAATACACCTTTACTTCAGTATAACAGTACTGAGATGAGTTATAGTAAAAGTAAAAATAAGTTTATTATAAAGAATATAGATTTAAGTGATACTAAGCAAGAGAGAGAGAAGTATGGTTACAAACAAAATAAATATAAAGCATTGTTTCTAGCTTCCAAGACTTAATTTCAGCAAGCTACAATCTTTGCCTAAACAACTTTGTCACTTATATCAAGTTACCATTATCTCCATCTATTCTGGCAGGGGAACCCAACATTCACAGAATCAGAGAGTGATGTCTCTTTGGTCCCCTAAGTGATGGATAACTAGAATGTCTTTTTGCTCCCTTTGTATTTCCCCAAGTCCATTGTCTTTGCCTCAAGAGCCAGGAAGACATCTTGGGGGTTCAAACTTCAGTGTTTCCTCTGGTGTGGAAAAGCATTTCCTTCATCACTTGTTAGCTTGATTGCTTTGCTTACCTGATATGTAAATCTATTTTCATTGTCCTCTGCCTGTAATCAAGCCAGGTAGACCTATAAAGCCATGTTACTTTGTCTAGAGCAGGCTTGCTTTGTTCACTGATTCCGAAGTGTATTTTAAGAACATAATTCCAGCACACATACACACAATCCCATACGTACATTATACAATGATATCTGTGATCAACAGTTTTTATATGTTACCTTATTTTTTGGCTAAATATTCTAATAGGTGTGTTGAGTGTATCAAGCCTATATGAGTTACAGTATAGGGGACACTCTGATAATTCACACTGACAGTCAGTTAAAGTCACAATATCATTTGGTTAATTTAGAGAATAATTAATGGGCTACCCTTGTGTGAAAGCTCTGAAATTTGGACAGACTAGAAAAAAGAACATTCATGTATCTAGGATATTTTCTCAACTGTTGATGAATATCTTATATTTGACTAAGCATTGTTGTTCCTCACAAACAGTCTGATCTTGCAACTAACAACATAATGCTGCGTTTGACAACCTGGTCTCTTGCTGTGAAAATGATGGAGATGATACAAATTCATCATTGACTTTACCACTGGATTAGAGAAAAGGGACACTTTTAGGACCAAATCCTTTAAATCACTGGCAAAATATTCATTGACAACAACTAGATTAGGGTTTGTATCCCTTGGGGAACAAGCTGTTATTTAAATAAAGCTATATTTGATCACTAACAAAAGGAGCCAAGAAAAGAAAAAAAGACACAAATAAGAATGAATTTAAGATTTTAAAATAATATATTTGATAACTGGTTTTATTTTATTTTTAAATTGTATGTTTGCATAAAGAACTTGTGAGGAAAATTAAAAACATGATACCAAACCCACATCTCTTTCAAAATGTACTTTTAAAAGAATGTTGACACATCTGGTAGGCTTGACAATAGACTTTCCAGTTTTTGGTTAATGAGCCTGTTTATGTGTTTGAGTCACCTCAACCTGTTTTATTCTTGTGAGCAGGAGCGATACTGAAATTTATAGAACTATTGATATTGCTGACTGGAAAAGTGAAAGGATGGTATAACGTGTATGTGACAAAGGAACCCCGTCTCCTTGTTTATTGGATGTGGGTTCTAGCTGATTGATCTTTTCTGAGAAACTAGGATTTTGGAAGACAACAACTGAGAACAGATGGATTTTAAGGGTTTTTTTGTTTTATGAAAATTTTGACTTTAGACTTTTTTTAAAAAAAGTAACCAACCAACCAGAAAAACACCAAAGCCCAAATCTGGTCAAACTTTGAGAGATGTATACAACATTTGGTACATACGGAAAAGCTGTCTGTGCCCTTTGGTGATTTGGACCTCTCTGTCTCCAGACTGCCTTCCCCCTGCTATTGCATCACCATAGTGTCTAAGCACCTTCCACATAAAATCAGTGTAATAGTGAAGACTCTGGTAGACTTCATGGGATCTCTGGCATTTCTCCCTTTTCAGAAGCAAAAAAAAACTTGTTTGGAGTAGGGTTCCCCTCCTCTCCTTCTGTTTTTTTGTTTATTTGTTTTATTAGATTTTTATTCATTTCCATTTTTGTTGGTTGGCAGGGATTTGGGGACAAAGTGATGGGGAAGGGCTTCAGTGTTTGAGTTTCATTTTTCTGATGGAATGGCTTTTTCAAAGAAGAAAGATTTTTGCAGTGTATCCTAAAGACATTCAGACTCTGGATTCATGTGATCTCTTCTGGAAGTTTGTTCCGTAGCTGGATCCCCTTGACTGAGAATGCTTTGCATTGGTGAATTTTGTGTGTTGCTTCAGTGGCTGACTTAAGTATCCTCCTTTTCTATGCTCTGATACCCTGACAGAGTTACCATAACCTTTCTGTGTCTCTCAGATTTCCCTCCTAGTGTCAAGCCAGATAAATCAGATTATCATTTCTGGTTGGTTGAAACAGAGTAAAGTGTGTGTGTGTGTGTGTGTGTGTGTGTGTGTGTGTGTGTGTGTGTTGGCAGTTCTGTAGAAATAGAGAAAACTTCACTTTAAAATAAAAGGTTAGCTGAACACATACACATATAGGTGAGTGATCTGGAAATTGTTTTTGTTTTTACACTTAATGTTATAGATTAAGAACTGTAATGTATACTAGTAACTCAAATTCCATTCCAGCCAGCTCTGCCTGTCAGCTTCTGAAAAATGCTTCCTCATGAGACTATGTCCTGCCTCCATCATGCAGTTTTAGGTTCTTTTATGCAGAGATGGTTGCTTCTTTGCTCTGATACACAGTTGCTGAAAGAGAGTCAGAGAATGTGCTCAGTTTTTGGTATTGTTATGTGCTAAACAAGGTCTCATTCTGTCAATATGCCTGCCCATTGGACCAGAATGCACAAAATACACAATGTAGTAGAAAGTATTCATTTTGTCATTAGGTCTTGTATATGCTACTTCTTGTTGGACACCTTTTACTGTGCAATTGGAAGGGAGGTCCTTTACATGTAGCATAGCTCATAATAGCAAAGTATATACATACAAAATACAGATTATTACCATGATACTTATACAGAAGGAAATATTCATATCGAATGGGCTGGTCACAGTGGCGGATTAATGATTTTGCCGCCTCTAGGCCCTGAAATAATTGCTGCCTCTGGCCCCATATGAACTTGTTTTAGTTTTTTTACAAATTCGATTAAACTAAAATGAATCTAAATATCATTAAAATAATTGAATATTTGTAAGTTTTATTATAAATAAAATTAGTAGTACAACGGACCCTCGCTTGAACGCATGTCTATATAGTGTGATTTTGCTTATAGCGCGGGACCATGCATGGATCCAAAACCCCGTGTTCAAGCAGGGCTCTGGTGTATTTCAGATATACTATTATTAATGTTTAGGATTCTTACGAGTATGTTTACTAAATGGCTTTGCCGACATTGGTGGTTTCGATATGCGCTATGATGATAGAATCACGACATCACTGATGCCGCGATTACAAAAACGCTGCTGTTATAAATTTCCTGCCCCTGCAAATTTGCCGCCCTAAGCGTAAGACTTGTCGGCCTAGGCGATAATACGCCGCTGGCTGGTCATTTATATTCTCAGTATTTCTTTTTCACCCTACTTGGTAGAAATGATATTTGGATAAATGCAGGATCTTTGTTTTCCAAGTATTTCATCTGCATGAAATATTCTTCACCTACAGCCCTCTGTTAGAGGTTTATTGTATTTGTTTATTTACATTTATTTTAAAATGTGCACATTTGAATCTCTGAGCACATGGAAAAAATGTATAGCAAGTTATGGTTAGATGTAAATAACAAGTACAGATATCGCAATACAGAACACATGGCTTATTTGGAAAATGTCTTCTAAAAATCGCCCCCCTCACTCTCCATGGCAATGATGCTTTTTAGTGTGTGTGTGTGTGTGTGTGTGTGTGTGTGTGTGTGGGCGGAATTTTAGGAACAATAAAACAAAATTGTACCAATATTTTGTAAAATAAATGCTTTGCCTAATTTGGATTAAGTGTAAATAAAATGTTTTATGAAATGCCATATCAACCCATAAGGTGTATCATGGCAAGCTAAATAAGATCCGTTATCACTGTAATTTAATGTAATTCGGTATGAAATTTGCTGTGTATTATCAAATCCGTAATATTTGTAGATTACTTCATAAAAATATTTTATAGCTGTTGACATTTTAATGATGTTTTCAGTGTTTTGAAAGTGACAGTGGACTTCTATTTTGATGACATGATGCCATACTGGAGTGCAATTGTGCATACAATTATGCTTTTAAGTTATTAAAGCCAGCATGAAATTTAAACAAAACAAAATTGTCCTGAAATCTGCTTAGTGGAGAAGGTTGTAAAATGAGAAACCTTGATCCATTAAGTAGCCTTTCTTAAAAATGTGTACACTTCATTCTCATTTATCCCTGTTCATTCACATTATTTGCTTGATAAATGCACAAGAGAGAGAAGAATTTTGGTGAAAATTATATGCAGTTTAATAGCTTATGGAAAGATAGGGAAAGATATTTAGCACTGCTAACAGAAGCAAAACTTAGATGAACTTAAGTGAACAACTAGGGCGAATACAGATATACACACACAATCCCCCCCATACCTTTTACCTTGCTCTGCAAGTGTTAATGCATAAATGCAAAATATTGTGGATTACAACCCCAAAATGCCCATTTTTGCCAGTTAAGGGCTTGATCCAGTGCCCACTGAAGTCCCTGGGAGGCGTTCCGTTAACTTCAGTGGGCACAAGTTCCCTCCCTAAGTCATTTTTCAAAAGGGAAGGGAGAGTATATAAAGCATTAGGATTTTGCTTGTACGATTTGTCTAAAATGTAAAATGTGTTCTCTTTTTGACACTTATTTTATGTTTTTCTGCATAGAACTAGGACAAAAAGTCTCCTGGTTTTGTCTCTGGAGGTGGAGGGGATGGCAGTACAGTAGCCACAACCCATTATAAAAAAGGACCAATCCACACCTCAGAAAAACTCAGCTTTTAATCTTGAAGCTTTCAGTCTTGCAAAGTTTCCTTGTATCCTGGCTGCCTTTTATTTTATTTTATTTTATTTTATTTTATTATGTAGGAAATATCACTAATGATGTTCGCTTATTGGTTTGTTACAAGTTTACAGGCAAATTTTCATGAAAACGTGTGTGTGAGCAATTGGTACTCAGACATGCACTTTGGTAATTGACCACACAAATACCTTGCTAGGCTTCTTAGCTGGTAATTTAGGGTATGTCTGCACAGCAAATTAAGACCAGTAGTGGTGAATCTCAGAGCTGAGATCAAATGACTGGAGCTTGCACTGAGGCTGAAAATTGCCATATAGACATTCAGGTTTGGGCTGGAGCTTGGGTTTCAAGATCCTCCCCCCTTGCCAGGTTTCTGAGCCCAAACATCTATAGTGTAATTTTAGAGCTGCCATAGCCATAATTACATACACAATCATGGAAATTGACACATAAATATATACAAATTTAGTCTGTAAATATTTCTTAGCAAACAATTATTTGTTGTCTGCACTTTTTCTGCGAAAGTGCTTTATATTGCATTTTTTTAAACAGAAGGTGACTGTTTTAATCATGTTGTTGATTTTAAATAAACAAACAAAAGTATTGAAAAGCTGTTCTCAGTTACAGATAATGCAGTCTTCATCACGTAAGCCTCCATTTCTTGTTGTCCTCTAATGAAGAATTAAACATACTATATCTGAAAAGTTGTAAAAGAAATTTGCTATTATGAATTTTTTTCAACACATTTACTTCTGAGCTCGTAAGCTCTGATTGTACAAATGAGTTATAAACCCTTGAAAATAGTTCTTAATAATAGAAATACTTATAATCTTACTATATGACAAGTGAGTGCAAGCAGGGATTACTCTAAATATGATAAGTTGGCTGACAACTACTGAAGCCTTTAAGAAACACTCTTCTTTTTCTTAGCTATTTAACATTGATCTTTCAGTTCAACAATTTTTAGGTCCCCATAATAAGAGAGAGAATGAATATGGACAGTATATCCTGAAATGTTTCTATGTCATTTTATTAGAAAGAAGTCTGCCATGTTTACTGAATGCTATTCCTAAATATTGATATAATTTGCATTATATATGTTTGGCCAGATCATCCAATGTGATGCTGCTGCACTGCATGGGGAAGTTGGCCGTACAACTTTTCCATAGATCTTCCAGTGGAAAAGGGCTTTCATGACACCACTCTGCTGAAGGTGGGGCACTCATGATTTTATTGTGAATCTTGCAGTGAATAGTGGTTCTCTTCAAGCCCCATTCTTGGGGGTCAGTTAATTAGAGAGGAATCTCTCCTTTCATCTAAAAAAATCTAGCCCTCATGATTGGGAGGAAAGCTTGAAAATGTGAACCGCGATGGCTCAAACACCAGGCTCCAAATAAAAAGAATCCCACATTTTTTATATTTTAATTCTAAGGCTTTTAAAGCCAAAATCTCCTGATTATTTGGGGCCTGGTTCATGATTTTTGAATGATTATGTTGTGCCATGATGAGGGCAAGGCTGGAGGAGAAAGGGCATGGCTAGTATGTCCCTGTCATGTTGGGATCCCCGGCTATAATTTCAACATTTGTGAATGTTAGCAGCCTGCGTAAGTGATTTGTGCCAGGGTGCCCACCCAGCACGCTGTCCATAGATTTGGGTTATGTGCAAATCAGCCAATTTTCAGGATGCGGCCCATAATATATAAATAGAGTTTACTGTAGAGTCTAGTTTGCTAGTTTTAGAAATTAGCATTTACTTACCTGAAAAGAGCTATGTACAAGTCCACTATACAGATTCTTTCAGGCAGGGCCAGCACTAGATCAAATGGTGCCCCAGGTTAGGAACATTGTTAGTCCCTTGCCCCCTCCCCACCAGTTTGTTAAACTTTTGAATACCTTGTATTTTATTGCATTTGTAGCCCATTTCACAACTTTCATGGAGGATTTGCATGCAGGATTTAACCCAGTCATATAAAATGATAAATTTGCACATGAGGATCTGTAAATCTATGAGCCTAGTACCCCACCTCCAACCCACCCACCCCAAGCCCAGCACCCCAGATGGCTGCCTAGGTTGCTTGCCCCTAAATCCGGCCTTGCTTTCAGGGCTGGTATTCAGGATGGGGTGGGGTAATTGATCAACATTGCCTTTAAAACTTAATAGGATTTCATTTTAGCTCAATTTTATTATAAAATGTATTTTCATATTGGAGAGAAAAGCACTCTCCAAAAGTTCAACATACAATAGTTTGATCCATTTTAGTTAACATATGCAATTTTTTTAGGCAGTTCTTTGAGCTTTATCTTACTAGTTCATGTTTTATTATCTGTTAAACTGCAACAGAAACACTTTGATATGAGACATTTTTTCTTCTTCTCGCTGATTTTTCATGTTGCTGATTCCCAAATTGCATTAAATACAGACAATAAAAAGTCACTATCCACTTTGAATTGAGCTTCCTGGAATGTGACTCAATAACTCATTATGACAAAAGTATCCATTTGATACATTTGGCTCTGCATGGAGCCAGACACGCTGCCCCATGGGAGCACGCAGCCCCGCCCGACAGCGTGCTCCGCGCGTGGTGGCATGGCTCCGGGGGAGCTGGGAGCATGCGTGGCTCCGTGCAGAGCCAAATGTGCTGCCCCGTGGGAGTGCACAGCCCTGCCCTCCAGAGCGCTGGGTGGTATGGCTCCAGGGGAGAGGGGAAGGCAGCTGTGGTGTTTTAGATGCTGCTTGTAATTATTAGAACTGGGAGTTTGTAGGACAGGAAACAGGAAGGAGGGGGGAAGAGTTGAGCCTAGGCTGAGTGAGAGCTATAGAGGGGAGCAGCAGCAGCTTTGAAGAGAGGTTTCATTGTTATTAAATAAAGCCCTGTTGAAGTTTGTTAGTACCTTGCTTGTTGATACAACAGCGGGAGATGGGCCGGGGGCAGCCTTCCCGGCCAGGGGGCCAAACGGGACAGTCCCGTGGGCAAGATGTGGCCCGCAGCCCGTAGTTTGCCCACCCCTGTGATAGATAGTCATAAACAGTATGACTTTATTTTTTAGATGCTGAGAAATAGATATTTCTAAGCAAATGTTGCAGATTGTTAAACTGCACCTTCAGCATATTGAATTAAATACAGGATTGCATCGTGCCTCTCTGTGAAAATGTGCATTCACATAAATTCTTCTTTCATGTCATTAATCACAATTGCAGCTTACATATGTTGTAAGTATAGTTCTTATGTGTATTGTGAATGATTTGCAGGCTGGCCTGCTGGAAATCTTAGTGTTTTTGAATTCTGAGTTCTTGCACCTTATTTTTTTTTAAAGATATGAGATGATATATCTCCCTCTACTGTGAAGCCCCAAGAACATAAGAACACAGCAACCTTATTGGTGTCCAAAGATTACAAAAGATGAGAAAACCAGGGCATATTTTAAATAGTTAGCTGTGTAGATTTGTTGTCTAAAATATGCTTTAGTTAAGAGTGATCTTCAGTAGATACATTTGCTTGAAGTATCACATGATAAATGTGTCAAGTATATGTGAAAATACTGAAAAAGCATCCCTAAAAGCTTTCTTTAATGGTCTCCTTTTAGTGGTTCATTCAAGATTATTACACAGTGCCTCAGAATGTTAATTTTTTGAGAGAGACTATAAACTATTAAAACTAATACTTAAAAACAGGCTTCCATTTTTAAAAATCCTGTGCATTCTTTTACAAAGAGTCATTAAGGTTGGTAGGATTATTGGAATTTTGAATTTTAATGAAATATTAAATATGATTTCTTATTAAAGTTAGTTTTTTAAAGGAACTACCTTCATAATTCCACTGTTTTGCCTGCACTTATGTTGTGTCCTTTGGCAGATCAAACTCTCTTAACCTCTTTGTACTGTCACACAGAGAACAAATAAGCTAGTTCAATGTGACCCGTATAGCACACTAAACAATTAATCAGACAGTAAAATTCAATGAAAATACAAATGGGCCTTCCGGTGTCCCCCAAAGTGTCTACTCTGCAGTGCTGTTTGGGATCCCAAGGGGTTTTAAATTGTTGTTCCTTGCGTTGTTTTATTTCTTGAAGGTGAACATAGGTTATTTGAAACTATGCAGTGATGGGGATGGGTCCTGTCAGTAGACCAATCAAACTTCAGCATGATTTGTCAGAAAGTGAGCAGGGGAGTGAGGAGTGATCAGATATATGGCGATATGGACCAACATGGACTGATAGATTATTTATTATGCTTATCAGGCTGGTGCCTAGGAACCAACCAAAATCAGGACCCATTATGTTAGGTACTGTACCAACAGAGTAGTAGACACAGACAGAAAACTTACAAGCTAAACAGACAACAGAGACATAGATAAAGGGATATAGCACAGTGAATCCCCAAGTTATTTTGCCTGTGTTTGTTTCATTGAGGTTTTGTTGAGTGGGACAGAAAGACAAAGAAGAGAGAGGGGAGAGGAGAGGAGGCCTGACGGAGGAGATGGTATGCAGGTTGGCAGGGGTATAGTGAAACTAATGTGAAGTGATTGCTCTCTTCTTCTCTGTCATAAACAGCCAATCAGAACAGGAAAGAGAATCTCAAGAGTGAAAACTGCAGCAAGCAATCAGAGGGCTTTCAGCAGTGTCCATTGGCTCCTGGTGCAGAACTTGCTGAGTCTGCTTCTGGGCCTGCTCTGCCAGTTTGGGAGGTGCTTTGACCCGGGTGGCTGGCTCCTCCTTAGGATATTTTCGTTCCATGTGGTTTGAGGTTGTGGGAGTATCTCACGATCCCGGTGCCTCTGGACAGTTCTGTACCCTGCAGAGGGTAGGAGAAGTGACTTGTGTTTTCTCTCGTTGCTGTCGTGCATCATTTCCGTCTGAGGTTGCTTTTACATCTGCTCTGCAAGCATGAGAGGTGAATCAGAGAGACAAGGAGGGTTGTCTTTGTCCTTAGGAGAGTCAGAGTTAATCAAATATGTTTATACTTCGGTGTAAGGTTTCTGTCATGGTTCTAGAGACAATTTAGGCCAGCATTTTCAAAGAGCTTACTGCAATTAGGCACCCAGCTCCCATAGAAAGTTCTGCCTCAAAGATTTAAGGATATGCCTATAAGGCAAAAAAAAAAAGAAAGAAAGACTGATGGCAGCAAGTCTCAGAGCCTGGGTCAGCTGTCTTGGGCTCATGTGACTAAAAATAGCAATGTAAATGTTGAGGCTTGGACTGCACTCTGGACTCAGAGACTCATTCCATTGGCCAGGTTTGATTCTAAGCTCCAGTCTGAGCCCAAACATATACACTGCTGATTTTTAGCTTCATAGTGAGAGCCCCATGAGCCTGAGTCATTTGATCTGAGTTCTGAGACTCGCTGACACAGGATTTTTTTATTGCAATGTAGACATAGGCTAACTCACTCAATCATTTTGAAAACTAAAGCCTTAATATAAACTCTTGTGATAAATGAAGGGTGGGAGTAGCTCCCTTTTATGGACACCCAGCCAGCCAGTAGCTAAAAATCCCTCTTGGTAGCTGTTGCAACCTGAAAAGGGTTACACATTGCTCTACCTGTAAAGGGTTAAAAAATCTCGCTGCTGTGCACTGGTAAAAAGAAGTGAGTGGGCCCCTGGCCAAAAGAGCCAATGGGAAGGCTAGAACTTCTTTAAAATTGAAAAAAAAGACTCCCCATTTGTCTGTCTGTCTGTTGTTCTCCCAGGGAGAGGTGGAAAGGGAAGCAACTGTGCTGTAAGAAGGTTGGGCCAGGTATGAAAAAATCATATCATACCTAGGAAACTACTCATTTAAAACCCCAGATATGTAAGTAGATCAGGAATGTATAGAAAGACACGATTAGGTTTATCTCTATATATTTCGTTATGGCTTGTGGATTCCTCTGTGCTAACCCCAGGTGCTTTTGTTTTACTTGTAGCCTTTAGGCTGGACCTTAAGAAAGCTACTCTTGGTGCTTAATCCTTGTAGTTACTCTTTTAAAATCTAGCAATAACCTGAGATCCCAGATGTATTTTTTTCTTTTTTTATTAATGAAAATTACATTTTTTAAAGAACAGAATTGGATTTTTGTGTTTTAAGAGGTTTGTGCACATGCTTTTTAATTAGCTGGTGGCAACAGCTGATTCCCTCCCCCCTTTTTTTTTCTTGGCTCTTTCCCAGAGTGGGGGTGAAAGGGCTTGAGGGTACCCCACAGGAAGGAATTCCCAGGTGCGCCTTCCAGAGCAGTAGGCATTAGTCATAGGATTTGAGAGTTGGACTATGGGGGTCTCAACTCTCAGAAGGTGGCACTAGGCAAAGAATCTGCACCATGAGAATGTCCCTGGAGGTCACTAGTCCTGGTGGTTCAGGAGGCTTAAAGAGCACACTGGGTATAGTGAGGTAAGCACCAAACACAACAGCCTGGGGAGTATCAGGGGGAACTCTGTCAGAGCTGTGTGTGTGAGAAGTAGTCCTATAAAAGCATTAAAACAGTAATGGCTTAGAATACCATTTTGGATGATTCACAGAAGACCAATCCAAAAAACCTGAGTAGGTGAAAGGATTTTTGAAACACTGTTGCTTTTAAAGTCAAACCATGCTTTTCAAAGTATGAAAAAAGACACTAAGCTAACTAGGTTCCCATAAATATTGCATTGCTTTTATACCATTTATATGGCTAAATTAGGTATGTTTTTTTCCAAAGGGCTTATTGTATTATATGCTGTAATAATGAGAAAGCTACTGAAACCCAATATGCATTTTTTTTTAAAAAAAATTAGTAATAACATAAGTAATATGGCTGAAGAATGCACAATGAAATTAACTTTGACACTCTATTTGCTTTATGTCCAACTTTATCTTACTGTGAATTATTCACTGGTAATATACAGGCTATTTTATTAAATCTTAATCAAATGCATTTTATCATGTATCAATTCAATACTTTGCCATTGCACTTCTATTTTAAAATACTGGGCTCTTTGTAGAAGAATGATAAATGTACAGCAGAGCAGGGGCAGGAACAGCCAGTCTCGCATCGCCAATGTTTGGAATGAAGTCAGTTTGTGGGTAAAGTATGGTTTTACAGTCTCTCTCAAAAACATACATGGACGGAACTGGCTGCTTTTTTTTCCTCGTTTTTTTTTATCAAGTCAGACTTCAGTGTTAGTTTGTCTGAAAAAATGCATTGTTGGGGCAGCAAGGAACCGCCCATTGAATTGCTAAACACAGTGTGCCACAGTGATGTGTGTATGTGAAGAAATAGTTTTGGAAATTATCTGAATGTGAATTAAGCCTTTTTTGCTTAATCATTGCAGCCTGCATTTGCATTTCAAACAGTAGGAGTTACATTTTAAAACATAGGTGACAAGTCTCACACAGACAGATTATCGTGCTATAAAATGGATTCCGGTGCTGATGCAGAAGCATAATTGTGCATGCAGAGTGATAATTGTACATGTGAAGGCTTGTTATTTTACACAATTAACCCTCTTCTAGAAACACAAGTGTGTTTTATTATCTATACAGATACTGTGCATGCTTTTGTGTATATCTCCAGTACCTGTGTTTGAAACTTCAGCCTGAAGTGTCTCATCAAAGCTGGTGGACTTCTCCTACCTCTTTATTAGTCATATAAAAGTTAGAACCTTTTTGTTATAAAAATGGAAAATGTGAAGCTTGCCCAGTATAGAAACACTGACCCAAAACTCTAAACAGTTTGCTAAATTTTATAATCTAGGCAAGGGAATCTGAACCAATTTCTACGTTCCTGCAGAAACCATATGAAAGTCCTTTCTAATTGTGTAAGGTTTTATCCCCAAACAGGGAATTTGCCAGTTCTTGACTGGATTTTGCTTTTGGCTTGCAAACCCCCACAGGTTAATTCCAAAGGAAAGTTTTTTACATGTCTTGAAACTACTGCCTAGTGCACAGCGGGAGTAGTTGGACTCCATTTTCAGTGGGAGTAATTGGACTTTTGATTGCTTTGTTAGGTTGACATGTACTATATTTTTTTCTAAGGACAATGACAGTAGTTCACCAACAATCAATGAGTTCCTGCACAGCAGAGTACATTTATTAGAGGAGAAAAGCAGGGATGGCACCAGCCTCTTCTTGGCTAGATTGAGGGGTGCTAAACAGAAAATTGGGGGGCTGCGCTATCATGCTGCCAGCTGCCGCTCTCCAGCCACCCAGCTCTGAAGGCAGCCGCCAGCAGCAGCGCAGAAGTAAGGGTGGCAACGCAAGCAGCTGCTGGCCTGGTGCACAGCTCTGAAGGCAGCAGCTATAGCCCCCATCCCCAGGAGAACTTCAATTCCATTCATACCTGCACACCCCTCAGCACTCTTCGGAAGAACTCCAGTGCCCTTTGCACCCCACATGCCTCCTCCAACCCATTCACTCCCTGTCCTGTCCCTGTCTCCTCCCCTGTACCTCCTAAAAAGACCCTTGCACATCCTAGACACACAGCTACATAAGACTCATTGGTTCAAAGGGCATTGAATATGCTGCAGGCTCATATTGTCTGAGGTTTCTCAGTATAATGGTCTCTGAAGCTCTTATGCTTTCAAAGGCTGTCTCAAAAGTTCAGAGAACATTCATAATGTTAAATACATTACTTTCAAGATAGGTCTGTGTTCATCATAACTGCCTGATTTGTTTATGAAAGCTGGAGTCTGATGCATCCTAAGAGGTCTATGTGACGGTTAGCAATATTTTTTCCCCTAACTAACTAATCAGTTATGAGACGACGCACATTTGGCACAAATTGAGCCTATTTACCTCATTCTATGGCCCCATCAACATAGCATCAGAGTACGTCAGAAACATTAGAAAATGTATCCTTGCAACTCTCCCATGGTGAAGAGAAGTATGATTTTCTCCATTTTATAGCAAAGGAACTGAGGCACAGAGAAACTGAGCGACTTGCCCAAGCTCACACAATAGGTATTTGGCAGAGCTAGGAATTGAAACCAGATCTTCTGAGTGCCTCTCCAGTTCCTTAATCAGAGTGACTGTCCTTTGCCGCTCATTCAATGTATTTTTTATAAGCAACCAAGGAAGAAAAAACAATATATAGACTTCTTGTACTACTGTTCCAATAGGACTCAATCTGACCATCCTCAGATAAAAGTTTCTTTGGCAGAAATGATTTCCACTTCCTGAAGCAGTGTTTCACTGGTGGTAAAAAGGAATGTAAAGGTGGTTTCTTATTTCTTGTATAAATGCTATTGAATGCTGTTTCTTCTCAAAGATGCTTAAATGAATTAGGCCATATAATAGAAATACCGCAACCTTTCTTGGGGCTATAAATAGTATGTGCAGTAATATTATGTAGTACTATTACTTACTTGACATATTTGATTATTTTGGCTTTGTACACAACATTCACCCTTATATAATTATATTAGGAAATGGTGATTATCTGTGAATTACCAGGTTTATACATACAGTCTGGGTCCTAAAGACAGCTTAATAAACCACAAAGACTGTGGATAGTTGGCTAGATAGTTAAGGAAATTATTCCCAAACTGAGATCATTTACAATATGCTAGGCTTTAATTCTCTGAATTTTTAATGGTAAGTTATAAATATGAGAAAATAGAGGGAGAGGTGGAAAGCCATGTGAGTTGTTTGTTTGCATTACTGCACCTTTTATTTATTCATTTCTTAATGTACAGCTTTAGAATTGATGAGAATGCTGATTATGGCTCTGATTCAGGACATTGCTGAAGGATTTGCTGAAATCTAATCCTTATATAGAAGAACATTTAAGCATGTGCTTAAAATTATATATGTCCTGGCTAGGGATCCTTTCCTGAATTGTTACCAGAACTCCTAGCTATTATGTAGCACATTTTCATATTTTTCTTGGGAAGCACTACCTTCTGAATCATATCTCTTCAGAGTATTTTAATACCCTGAGTTTGGTCAAAAAGCTGCAGTTCCCGTAAATGTGACGCCAGTGGAGTTTATAACCACTTTGAGATCCATGGCTATAGTAGTGGAGTGCATAACTTTAGTTAACCATGAAATGTGGGACTTTGGCCACAAACAGGTTATGCCAATGAACCTCCTAACTTCTTTGATGCCTCATCTGATGTTCTGATCACATTGGGTAACTCCCCTCTCCTTTCCCCCTGTAATTACAATTTAGATTTTCAAACAAGTTCTAAGTTCAACCATGATTGCCTGCAGAACTTCTAACTTATAGTTTCCTAGCCTGCAGAACTTCTAATTTATAGCAGTGGAAGGTAGTCTCAGGCAGGCCTCTCATTTTCTCCTCTTGAAGCTTTCCACTTTATATAAAATAGCTCTTCTGCAATGTGGCAGACCCAAGTTCAGACCTCAGTTCCACATCAGGCAGTGGGATAATTGAACCTGGGTCTCATCAGCTTATAAAATTTGCATATGGCACCAGGCTGGGAGGGATTGCACAAACTTTGGAGGACAGAATTAGAATTGAAAGTTATCTTGAAAACTGGAGAATTAGTCTGAAATTAAGATGATTAATTTCAATAAAGATAAGTGCAAATTACTTCATGCCACCATTACCTGCTGGACTCTGTATCTATGTGTATTCTTGACTACCTTTTCCAGTGCAAATTGTGGGCCCTCTCACACAACTCCATATGGATCTACCTGGCAGTGCTCAGTGCATTCCTCCCTCCGGTGGACAGTTCCTCTGCCTTCACTCACACAACCACTGTTTGTTTCCTCAAAGGTCTGCTCAAAGCCTTTTCACTGTTGCTCAAATCTACAACTTCCTGAGGCCTTAATTTCTCTCTCTGCCTTCTCCAAGCCAACCTTGAACCTCTCACAGTGTGTTTTCTCTTCCACCTCTGAAAGAAGGTGATCTCTTGGTTACCGTCACATCAGCATGACACATTAGCAAATTGCCCATGATGGCCAACCTGCCCTACAGTATCTTTCAGAAGTACAAGGTCTCCTTATGTATGTACCCTAAATTCAACCCCTAAGGTGGTGTCTGTGTTACACCTCATCCAGTACATCAACCTCCTGGTCTTCTATCCCAAACCCCGTGCTTCTCACAGAGTGAGAACACTGCACTCTCTCGACATCTGCCATGCACTGGTCTTCTACTTGAAAGCACTCGTGCCTTCTACACTTCACCCAGGCTCCTTATTGCCATTATTGAACTTTGCAAGGGACAAGCCCTCTCCTTGTAGTGTATCTTCAAATGGATCTCCTGATGCATTTAAGAATGCTACACTCTTCCAAGATACCACCACCTCCTGGAGTCATGGATCACTCAAAACGGGCCTGCCTTGTGGATGTGCTGTGGCATGACACTTGCCAAGCAGCCCTGTGGAGCTCCATCCACACCTTTATCTCTCACTATGCCATTGTCCCAGTAGTGGCGGTGGAAGTGGCCATCATCCATGCTGTCTTGCAGACAGTAACTTCTCACATGTCCTCGCACCCACCTCCATGCTAATCAGTGCTTGCTACTCACCCATGTTTGGAAACAATATAGGGATTATTGCCTGAAGAAGAAGAGCAGGTTATGTACCTGCAACTGGAGGTTCTTTGAGATGTGCAGCCCCTATTTGGATTCCAATACTCATCCTCCATCTTCTCTTGCATAGTCTCTTATTGTCTCAGCTGCAGACATGAGCATGATGCACGTCCGGGTCAACAGACTCGGCTAGCAGACACTAGCAAAGGGTGGATGGTGCTTCTTTTGAGAGGCTCTGTTCTCACTTCTCTGAAAGAATCCAAAGGGCAGTTAAAGTCAGGTACCCCACATGCTCTTCTTGGTGGAGTACTGCAGGGTGTATGTTGTCTCCTGTCTTGTTCAGTTGTTTGTGACCATCGTCAAACTTCTTTGTTTCAAAAATACGATAGTTAGATGTCATAATTTTCCCTCACTTCAAATACTGTTGTTTGTAAGATTTCCAAAAGTGCAATTAACTGTTTACAAGCTGGTGCTGAAGCTTTGGCTTCAGAGTCTTTTAAAAGCTGAGCCTATGAAAGCCACCTACAACTCATTGTTGATTTGTGCATCCTTATTGACAACTAATATACTTTACCTGCATGTTGCTTTTAATGTTTTGCCAGTGGGATTGTCAGGGGCTCTTCTTTAGCCTTTTTTACTTGACTTGTAGAAATGATGTTTTTAGATCTAACTGGTGTTGGTATCAAATATGACTCTGGCATCACCAAATAATTTCTTCTTTTCTATACTGAAGCAAAAGGGGGGTGGGGGGCACTGGTGTGTAAGGCTGTAAAAGTGATTGAAACATTTGCTAATGTGTCAGACTTGTGATTTGAATTCAAAGGCAGTAGAGACCTCTAGATGAATTAATTACAAAACAATCTGGAGTTGGATATGAATAAATAAATAAAGTTTATTGAATCAGTTGACAACAAAAGATCACTGTATATTGCATATGTCTATACCATAAATAATCATAGTAATCTTGGAAACAGTAATGATGGAGAGGACACTGATTGACCTACCTCTTATGGGAACTGGGAGGATTGATTAGCTCGCGTATATCTTTTGAAGGTGTAAAGCTTTTCTGTGTTAAATGTTAATGGACAGATCCTGGTCATTTTTGTGTTGGTGTGCAAGGGGGAGAGGGAGTTAATCACCACTGACTCTGTGGGTCTGAAGAGGGCCCCCAAAATCTTGATATTTCTACACTGGGGGAATGGCAGGAAGAACAGTAACAATAGTGTTCCTGTTACGTTCTGGGGGGCAGCCGTGACTGGTGAAAAGTTGTCACCTTGGACCTTATAACCCAAAAGTGCCTTTTCTACTGTAGCTGTCGTCCGGGGCGAGGTGGTGGGGGGTGGGGGGGGGCACAATCAGCAGTAAGCATTTACTTTATGTCTGTGTATTGGGCAGCCCTGGTCCAACACTTTGGATCCCGAAGCCTGCCTGCAGTACCCACTGGCCTTCACCAGCTTCGGTTAACAACCAAGCAGAATGATACCACACTCTTCCCAGCCCTGAATTTTCCCCAAACCATTTCTTCTGAAATGTCCAGCCCTGTCCTGCAACAATCAGAGGAATGTTAAGTTTTGTTGTTCCTTTGAAGAATCAATATACAACAGTTTGTTATTTTAACTGGAGTTATCAAACAGTTCAGTGCAAACAGAGTACTGTATTGGTTTAGTTTTAAAAATAAATAAAACAAATTTATTTCATCACAAAGAGAGATTTTAAGTGAATGCAAATATAAGGATCAAAGCCAGAAATGGTTACAAGAGAAAGAAAGACAAAATGTTTTCTAGGATTAAAGTCAGAAATGATTACAAGAGAAACAAAGAAAGACAAAATGCTTTCTAGTAACTAAAATTTAACAAACTAGACTTGGTTCAATGTTAAATCCTTACCATGTTTTCATCAAGATGGCTGACAGAACTCCTGGGTCATGAGCTATTTCCCAGAGTCAGAGAGCTGGTTCCTTTGTCTTCTGGGGACACCCCTCAATAAAGTTCATTTGAGCTGTGGGGAAAGAGACAGGGAGTCTCCTGGTGAAAGAACTTTTCTGCTGGATTTGTCTGCTAAAATGAAAATTATTTAGTACCTGCCTCCTCCATTGTCTTTGGATGAATATTAAACGTCGGGTTGTCAAACTGTCCTTCACTAGTGTGAGGTTTGCCTCCACCCCTTATTAGCTTGATGGAGGTCTGTTTATGCAATATGTAAATACATTCTCACTGTCTTTCAAAGTACTTTGGCAGTAACTCCCAAGTGGAAAAACGGCATTGGTTTGTTTAGGGTGAGTAACTCCTGTTGGTGGGCAAACACATTTTAAGAATTACAATTTCAGTTTATGTCCATAATTTTGCATCTGTTACTTGAACCTACATTATGCAATGATATTAATAACCAGACACAAGCTTTTCATTGACATCCTGCGTGATGTTTATTGGATACATTTCATGACATTAAAGAATCAGGATACACTTGAGCTGGTTACACCAGATGCAGTTCATTACCAGCTATCTGGGTGCCCCTTGACCTCTGCTCTTGGGCATTTCTTAGTATCACAGTTCTCTAGAACTCTTCCCCTATTGTTTCATCCCTTTCTGTACCATTTGCCAGATTAAGGTCAGTACTGGAGGAACCACATACTGCAACCTTTGAACGCTGTTCCCATGTGTTCTCTTGTCACACGTAGAAGCCTATGTCTTCACTTGTAGTAACTCATACACAGACAGTTTTGGTTTTAAAAGCTACATTCAAGCCTCCAGTATTACTAAAGTTACCAGAGAAAATATAAACAGCACCACACTGAAGTTTTTGAAAATCCACAGAAAGTAGCCCTATCAGTACTGATATAGAGTGCTTTTCCCTTCTTAGCTGAGTATCTTTGCAGTGTTGTCCTCTGCTGGGAGCCACCAGTCTTCATAAGGGAGGCTCTTCAATTCTGGATACATTATGTATTATAGAGCATGACAGCAATGTTCCCCCTAATTTTTGACAGTCTGTGTGCACAAAAAAATTCTTTTGTGCAAATTTTTGACAGTCTGTGTGTGCAAAAAATTTCTGTGCAATTTTTTGTGCTTCTGTGCAAATTTTTGTGCCCACGGCGTTTCGCTGTGTGTATGGGATTTAGGATCTGTATGCGTGTGCACACGTGCACGGCTTAGAGGGAACAGTGCATGACAGTATTGCCCTTTAAACACGTGTTCTAAAATATGTGTAAAATATTTCAGCATTAATTTGCAAGTGAAGAACATTTTCCCTTTGGGATCTCATAATTATTTAGGAGACTTAATTTCATGTATTTCCTGCTGAGTTCTTGAAATATTAATTTGCTTTTTTGAGGTCTCTCTGATATACAAGGACAAATGTTCATATTTGACCCTCTGGCTGTAGCTGATATTGATAAGACAAATAACTAAAATTTCTACTTAATAGTGCCGAAAATATAATATTCAGATCCCTGATGGCAAACAAACAGACGTATGCTTGTGTGGTGTATTGCAGAGAAAGATAAAGGAGTCTCTTCATAAAAAACAGAATGTTTATACTAATATTTTTCATTTATTACACGTGAATGCTGCTGAAAAGTAACATTTATCTTGGCACTCAGTTCCATTCTGTACTCTTGAAGGTCTCTTTGTTTTATTACTGTTAACATACCATAACAAATGTCTTTCAGATGTGAAAAATCAATCATCTAAAAAATGTCTCCAGTAGTTACTTGGGTGGATTAATGCAAGGTGTTAGGAGAGCAGTATTCAAATGAAATGTCATAATCGAGTAATGCAAGTCAGAGGAATAATCGTAAATTGGTCATAGTTCTAGCTTCCGAACCTTAGAAGAAATAAACACATGTAATAAAGATAAACTAAAATACTGGTATGCTGCAGTAAATCCTGGGCAATGAGCAGGCACTTTGTGACTTAAATTTATTGAATACAGTATATAGTTCTCTAGTTTGTAGTTTCTCAGTGGTGGGCCCTAAATCACCTTGGAAAAGTGGGGAAAAAATGACATTTGAGGAGGGACTTGGCAGCAGTTCATTTAATCATTTAGCTTACAATTATTAGTACTCTGTCAGCTGTAAAAAGTATGTATCATCTTGTTCATATTCATCTGTTTGCAAAGGTTTAGATTCACAGGTTCCAAGGCCAGAAGGGACCATTGTAGTAATCTAGTCTGGCCTTCTGCATGAGACAAGCCATGGAACTTCCCCAAAATAATTCCTAGAGCAGATCTTTTAGAAAACATCCAATCCCGATTTAAAAATTGTGAGTGATGGAGAAGCCATCATAACCCTTGGTCAATTGTTCCAATGGTTAATTAATATGGGAGAGTGGGATGGTTTACCCAATATTGGAATTTTAGCAGAATAGCCTAAGTGGTTTCTAACAGTGACTTGAATCAGGTATATATGGAGCCAGTACATAGTGAATGCAAGTTATAGCTGGCCTGATAATGTGAAATAAGTTACCTGGAAGTGTGCAGATGAGAAGCTGTCTAGATTCAATTGCTTGACAAGTTTTTACCCTTTTGCATCTCTAACATGGTATGTTTGTGAATGTGCAGTGACTTGAATGTGTGATCTGCTATTCTCCATGGTTTTTTATTGACATAGCACATTCTGGGTTTGTCTACACTTAAAAGGCTGCAGTGGTGCCACTGTAGCTCTTCAGTGACAACGCTACCCACCAATGGGAGGGCTTCTCTCTTCAGCATAGGTTATCCACCTACCCAAGAGGCAATAGCTATGTCAATGGGAGAATCCCTCCTGTCGGCATAGCACTGTCTACACTGGGATTTATGTCAATATAACTATCATTTGGAGCTATGTGGATTTTCCACACCCCTTACCCATGTAGTTTTACCATCATAAGTTGCCAATGTAGACCAAGCCTTTGTAAGCATAAGAATGATTTATAATAGAAGAAGAAGAGAACATTCCAAATGTCTTGAGTCAATGTAAAGATGATATTCCTTATGCAATATGGGAATAAACATGGAGAAATATTAGAACGCTGTTTCCTATTAATACATTTAGCTATGTGATGCCACTGAAAGCATCATGAGGCTTTGTGTTGCCTAAGAGTCAAAACGATGAAGCACATTTTTTAAAGCTGAGACAGGTTACTTAATAAATATTTTAACTGTCTTAAATGCAATATTTATAGGGTAGAAAATTCCAGGTAAAAATTAAGCAGAATATAAACCGTGTAATCAAAACCAGTAGCCAGCTAGTCTTTACACTTATTTTCATGGGATGCAGCGTACTGAAAGTTACTTCAGACTCCCAGCATCATATTTTGTAACAATTAGCTTGTGCACTGCTTAGTCTAAGGGCCTGGTTACACTGGCACTTTATAGCGCTATAAAGCCCCCACGAGCGCTATAACCTCCTCCCCGTCCACACTGGCAAGGCACGTAGAGCGCTATAAGCGCGGAGTTATAGCGCTCCTGGTAATCCACCTCTGCATGGGGAATAAGGGCTGTAGCGCAGCTGCTGTAGCGCTAAAGCAAGAATATGGACACCCACTGCACTACAAGTGATCTCTTGAGATGCCTAGAGCCATTTAAGGCAATTGACGTCTTTTCCCTTTGTTTTGAACTCGGCTGGAGGAATGCGGAAGTACCTCTTTAGAGTTTCTCTCTTAACTCGGCAGATAAGCAATGCAAATGTTTAAGGAGGGAGCCTGTGTGAAAACAAAGCCCTCTGTGAACAGAGGCTCGCTGACAGGCTTTCAGAAGAGCAGAAAAATCACTGGCTCTCTCCCTCCACATACACACAACACGTCCCCCTCACTCCCCTCGTTTAAAAAGCATGTTGCATCCAGCTGAATGCTGGGATACCTGCCCTAATGCGCTGCTCTTAATGCCGCATTAAGTGCCCCAAATGTGGCCATGCTATACCACTGGCGCGTCTGAGTGTGGACATACAATAGTACTATACATATTACTGTATAAGGGGACGGCTATAACCAATAGCGCTATAATCTTGTAAGTGTAACCATACCCTTACTTGCATGGTCATGAGCCATTCTTTTCAAAGAGGTGCTGAAAGCCATTAGTGAGGCTATACAGACTACCTGAAGGTCACATTCACTAAAATCCAAATGCTTTTGTGGAAGCTGAGAGAACCTGTTTGTTAAACGCCATTCATTATTGCTGTAAACTCTACAAAAAGAAAAAAAGAGAGAAAAAAACAACAAAACCCTAATGTAGAACACAAGGCAGGACACCATGTTTCAAAGTTAGCCCTGGGTTGAAACAAGAAAAAAATGTATTGTTCTATTGTATTTTGATTTGACTTCAAATTAGTTATTAAGCTGAGTAAAGCCTTATTTACTACATCAGAGTATGTGGCGGGGAGAGAGAGATTCAGAACTTTTATATTAAAGGCGATAGGAAAAATAGACTTCCTGATTTTTCAGGGACATGTTTACATACCTTTCTTCAGAAGGACCCACTCGAATTTCTGGAGGGAGATGCTGGGAGTCTGAACTGACTGTCAGTGTCCTACATCCCATGTAACAAGGTGCAAAGGTTAGCTAGCCACTGCTTTTTGTAGTGATTATAAGAACTATGTTCTGCTTAATTTTTACTTGAGATTTTTCTTTATTTTCTGCTCTATGCTGTATAAATATTACACTTAGTGAATGCAATTAACTGAAATTCAATGTTGTTTTCACTTTATGGTACTGCCTCCAAAGAGGCTTTGCTACAGCACTTCTCTCCTGAAACCTTTGATTTCTTCATAGCTCTTTAAAAGTGGAGTTTCCAGGAGCAGCTTTTCAGCAAGGAGGGACACAAACCACAGATTCTTCAAAGTCCACTGGCTTGCTCCCTCGTTTCACCTTTCGGGATGAAATCCTGGCCCAATTGAATTTAGTGGCAAAATTCTCATTTACATCAGTACGGTCAAGATTTCACTCGTAATGTTTCAGATGTTTTTGACAGCATTCTAAAGCTTTTTAAATGAAAACACTAGTTAACTGATACTGTATGAAATTTGCACTTACATGGATGTAGCCTGTCCCTTTAAACAAGTCCCTGCTCCTACAACAGGCTCCACATAGTTGCAGGGGTCTGTTCATCTGGAGTTCACTGAAGGATCTGAGCCTAATTTTGTTTGTATATTTTGATTTAATATCATCCCTATCAAGAGCTCTAAAAACTAACTATTTTTAAAACACATGTAACCACATATCATAGTGTAAAAGAAACTCTTTCCTAGGTAAATTGTGATGTGTTTTTCTGTAGATCCAGTTAATAAAAATATATATTTATAAAATTGGCAAAGGTGAAACAACATGAGATTGTTTAATTAATGCTTTAAAATTTTAAAAAAACACTAGCGCAAATTAAATTATACACTGTTCAGATTATATTTAATTCAGCATGGATCATTAGGATAATTATAATTATGTGTTCATTTTAACGCTGTATGAATTCAGAACAGATGGGGTTTTGGAGGAAGGGGTAACAATTACTTATGTATTCTTCAATAAAGCTCTTAATGAAATAAGTGTAGCACTTTAATCACAGAGAACATTGTAATGGCTGTCCAGCAGGTATTTTAATGGAGACATACTGCCACACCTTCCTTCTTCCAAATAACACTCTGTTTAATTATGTGAATGTGTTTTGTCTGAGAGAGTAAACTTATTGAAAGGTTGTTGGTTTCTGTTGTGTTTTTTTTGTTTGTGTGTTGTTTTTTTTAACATTCTGTTGAAAGATAAAACTTCTGACAATATTAATCTTCCCACTAATAAACACGGGCTTTTAAAGGTTTATCAAGAGAGTCCAATTAAAGAATACTCTGAAGGTTCCGGAAGACACCAGGAAATGTGAGACAGCAAATAGTGATTTAAGCAGTCCAACAGTGATTGAAGATGCAGGGATGTTAAAATGTATTGCTTTGCTCCACACCAGATTAAGAACAGAATTAAAAATGAAGAAGAGACTTACGATTTCAGTATACTGTCCCCAGGCCCGGCTCAAACAGTTATACTCGGAAGGCTGGATGAAGAGTAAGGAAATGTGCTTGCCATTTGAAATATTGATGTTACCACCTAATCAGAAGCCGGATTGTAGATGGGATAGATATTTAGCCAGTAGAAAAGAGCTATAAAGAGCATCATTTTGAATTTTTGCATTACTTTTTACATTTTAGCATTATATTGCTCTCATTTCAAACAGTTATTCTGTGTCTACCAGCAGAATGTTATTCTTTTAAATGACAACCACTAAGGCAACCACCAATGATATGTACGATCACGCCAAGAGATGTTTGTTATCATAAAGATCACAAAGAAGAGTCACACATCCTAGAACAGGGGTCGGCAAATTCAGAAGTGGTGTGCCAAGCCTTCATTTATTCAATGAATTTAAGGTTTGGCGTGCCGGTAATACATTTTAATGTTTTTAGAAGGTCTCTCTAAGTCTATTTTATATAAATAAACTATTGCTGTATTTAAAGTAAATAAGGTTTTTAAAATATTTAAGAAGCTTCATTTAAAATAAAATTAAATGCAGATCATATCAGTTTAGTGTGATCCTTGCCCTTGTGTGTGTGTGTGTGTGTGTGAATAATGGAAAGGCAGCTGCTCCCCCCACCCCAAGCTCTGAGCCTGGCACTGGATCACAGCCTCCTCCCCAAGTAAGTAGGTGCCTTTGATGGGCTGGGATGGCACGTCTGTGTGGGGGATGGAAGGGGGCATGCAGGAAAGTAGAGCGAACCCCCCTTCCATATGCCTCCTTCTCCTGCAACAGGGCTCCGAAGAACGGGGATGGGGATGGAGCAGACCCGGGCGGAGCCTGCTTTGCAGGGAAATACAGGCATGCCTGTGTCCTTTCTCCCTCCGTGGGGAGGGGGTGGTGGGGTCACTTGCTGCCAAAGAATATTCCTGCTGCCTTGTAGGGCTTTGTTCAAATAGAGAGCTACCCCCACCCACCCCAGGCCTGGGCTGCCTATGCGTCATGCAGATCCCAGCTCCCCTTACCATGATGAGGGAGAGCTGCTGGCTACATGTGCAGTCCAACACTCTGCCTTGCTGCTCTGTGGGGAAGGAGGGAGATGGAGGGGAGGCCCTGGCTGCTGGAGGCTCCAATGGCTGCAAGAGGCTCAAACCCAGCCATCCAATGAGCCGTGCCATACTCTGCATGGGGGAGAGGGGAGGGGGAAAATTCCGGACATGTCAGCTGGGAGCGTCCCAGCATCGGCTGTGGGTTCTGGCTTCCGGCTGCGCTGGGGCTGCGGCTGCTAGCCTCTTATCAGCCAGGGTCTTGGCTGCCGACCCACTCAGCCCACTGCCAGCAGGCTGAGCAGGGCTGGCAGCAGGGACTTCCACGTGCCATGAAAAATCGGCTTGCGTGCCAGGTTTGGCATGCGTGCCGGAGATTGCTGATCCCTGTCCTTGAATGTTAAGGGGCAAGGGAGTCCATAAATTTTGGAACCAAGAGTCTGCAGGCATGGAGCTTACCACCAGAGTGTGTTGTGGTCTGCAGTGACCACTGGGGAGCTGGTAGGTATTGCTGGCGTGCCCCTCTAAATATTGTAACTTATTGTTGAAGATCCTTTGCTTGGTTTGGATATGGGCCCTGTTCACACTTTATCCACTGATGGAATTCTTATATTCAGTGGGACCGTTATTTTTTTTTAATGTTCATATATATGTTTATGCTTAAATAATTCAGAGTTTGAGCAATTGGTTTAATTGAGCAAATAGAAGGAAACATTCTTAGATGTGCATCATCAGTATGATCTCTATCTTTCTGCTCTTCAGCCATTTTAAACAGATAGAATATGGATGAATGTTTTTTGCAAGGTTAAATGACTGGCTAAAAACACAGATGTTGGAAACGTGCAGCAATTTTTTCCCTATGTGAAATAATAACATTAATAGATATTTAAGTTTTGCTGTCCTGCTGGGATTTATTTCACTAGCTCTCGCTGCTCTGTTGCAGGGAATTCGTGATGTGAGCTATTGCCAAGAAGGCCCCTTTCTGACATTACCAAAGTCACTCCACTTAAGGCCATAGATCATAAACCAGGGCTTTAAAGATAAATGAACAGCTTTAACTTATTAATTCTCACAATTTAAATTTAAAGCAAACTTCCACTGAGTCTCCAGGCTTAAATAGGTATCCTAGAAAGGATAAGGACCATGTGTCTGCAATTCTTTATGAAAGGAGGAACAGACTAACACAAAGAAGATTATTTATTGTTTTACTTATTAATTTTATATGTAACTTTCAAAGAAAATATTTTAATCAACTAGGTTAATTCTTATGTTCTTTACAGTACATCTGTTAAACTGCATATAGTTAGCCTCCTCCAGCATTGTGGTAAATAGGCATCTAGTGCGAAATAATTCCTCCAAAACATATGAACTATTTCTTCTAACTTAGCTTTTCATAACACAGAATAAATTTAATCTACTCATAGTGCATTACAAGGAATTCTAGTTTCACTTGCAGTGTTCATAATGACAGCTGTCAGTCCAAAGTAAAGACATTTAGAGTGATCTAACATCATTTAGGGCTGGTATTTGCTAATTGTAAGTGTCATGAAGGAGTCTGAGGTCAATGGATGTTGAATTCCAAGTGATTTCTTTGAGCCAACACTGACTTGGGTCACATGAAGCATCCCCTACTGGCTCTTTCATGGGGCTATACCACTAATGCAGGCCAGACAGGAAATTGTTTAGCATAAGTAATTAACACATATTCACCTTCAATGGTCCCTCGAAATGTGTTAACCACTTATGGTAAACAATCTTTTTCACCTTGTATTTTCAGCTGTGACACTCTATGCACATTTCCCCGGACATGAAGAAGAGCTCTGTGTAAGCTCTAAAGCTTGTCTCTCTTACATACAGAAGTTGGTCCAATAAAAGATATTACCTTACCTACCTTGTCTTGCTTAGTGACTGTAACAGCCTGCAACTTCTGACAGCTAAAGCACTTCTTGTTTAGCTCAGTGGCAGATGCTTGTGCTTTAGGTGGATAAGATTCCGGACTGTATTTATGTAGTCACACTGAGCTACAAAAGCATTGTCTGTGCAAAGTGATGCACACACAAATGGAGGCAATGTTATCAAAATTTAACGCTTAAAAGAAATTTTTATTCAAGGAAATGTTGCAACCTACATCACTTTTGTAGTGGCTGAGAGAGTACAAATTTGCTGTCATATGGATGGATTGTTGACACTTCTTCCCATAAGCAATCACATTATTCCACAGATTTCTCAAAACAGGTTCTGCATCATTGTTTCATTGAATAATATAAGATAAAGCTCATTTCAAGAATAGACTGTAAGGAAGTCAGACATTTTGCTTCTTCATTGTATAGCTTGATTAATCAATTGTTGATCCACAGTAGCAGGAATTATTCAGTTGGAAGAAATAAGTTAACTATGATTAAGGAGAAATCAAAGAGATTTTTAAATGCGATAGAAAATAAAACCAGCAACGGCCTTTGTACAATTCTCAATTTCAAAATCTATCCAGAATAATTCTGTCTGTAGAATACGGTTTATTGTTGTAAAGAAAATGTTTTCACGTTTGGGACAACATGGAAATTCCAAGGCAAAGAAGAAGGTTTCTAGTCAGCCCACCTGAGTCTTAGGAGGCAGGGCCATCCCTAGGTGGGTGCGCGGCCCGGGGCAGAAGTGACGCATCTGTCACTTCTGGGACCAACCATGCTGGCCAATTGCACCAGCCCACGAGGCCCCCCAAAGCACAGCACCCTGAACAGTTGCCCCAATTCACTTTCCTGTAGGGACGGCTCTGTTGGGAGGGGCTGATTGTTGTTTAGAGATCACGAAGGTACTTTTTACACACAAGTTGTACTGCTTAAATTGTATGTTATAGATAAAGTGGCAACACTTCCCTAATGTGGATGCAGTCACACCTATATATGTTTTATGCTGATATAATATTCCCATATAGGAAGGGAAATAAATTATCCTGACATAAGGCACCTTTGTATAACTGCACCCACAGGAGTTTTATTTTGCTAAAAAATCATACCCCTTACTGAAATAAATAAATAAAGTTGAAGACTCTAAGGTGCCACAAGTACTCCTCGTTCTTCTTACTGAAATAGTTATACGGGAACAAGAACTATGTGTTATGGAAATAAGGTAATTTTTTTAACAGTAATTAACTATTCAAACAATTTGCCCAGGTCATGGTAGCTGTTTTAATATGTTCTAATTCAAAAGGAATTATTTTGGGGAAGTTCCTATAGCCTGATACATAGAGGAGGCTGGAATAGATTATCACAATTTGCCCTTCTAGTCTTGAGTGTATAAGAGGGGAGTCCCAGAAGTATGGAGACTAAGAAACTGTTTATCTCCTTCCCATATGCGCTTGGAGATGTTCAGTTCAATTTTGGGGGGTCTCCAGATTGGGAACCCAGTTTGATGCGTGTAGAAGAGAACATGAAATGAAGAGAGTGTGAGTGGAGCTTAATTATTCTTTATTTTCTCTCCTATTCTATAAAGCATTGTAAGATATTGGTTTTCTATGCTTTTCCTAAAGGAGAGAGGAAACAACTGTCGTCTCTTTTTCTTCTTTTCCCTGTTTAACCAGCAACCCTGCTGAAATTGGGATGGTAGACCGGCATTTCTAGCTGAAAGGGAAAATCCTTAGTTTATTTGTCTCCTATTAATGGTCCATGGATGTAAATGCTACCTTACTTGACAAGGAATCAGCAGTGGCGTTTCTCCCCGGTTTGATCCATAGGAAGTCAGCATCGGTTAATCAAGTAGCCACTCCTTAACAAAGACTGCCATTAGGCACTGGGCAGCTCAGCAGTGGCCAATTTAAAGAGGCACAGGTCAGCAGGAACTGAAGCAGTAATTTTGCGATGTGAAAGACCTCAGGGAATATCTTGGGAGTAATTTAAGAGGGGCGCTCAGGGAGGCAGTCTCACAATAGCTCTCTTGCAGCCTTAGGAGGCGAAGGCCTAAATTTTGTTGGCACTAAATATTTTGGAAGCTTAAGCCAACTTTATATTTTCTTTTGTTAATAAATGATTACTTTTATGCACTTTAAGTTTTATCTGAGTCATCTCTTCTCAAGCCTAGCCTAGTCACTCAGCCAGTGACAATATTCAAACCTTTTAGTGTGTTCCCCACTCAGACATCAGCACAGAGGTAGCTCTGGGCAGGAAAAGCTTTCTGATTACTTATTTGCCGTGTAGTTGTTGTTTTATTGTTTGTCTCAGTCAGGTTTTTTCCAGACGTCTTCTAGTGGAATCCTGTTCCCGGTCGGGAACCTTCCCCACAGTCTGTTTCTCTACACTCTCCTCTTAGCTCTTCATTTTCTCTGTCTCATCTGTCCATTTACATCTTTAGCTCCCCCACCTCTTTTCTATTGTGTTATTATTTTTGCTTTCTCTTTGTTTTTGGCACCCTCTGCATGTTCCCTGCTCACAGGGCGGGTGCTTGTCTCTCATTGTTTGTGCATGGGGAACATCCGGTGGTGCCTCAAGGGACTGGGCAACATGTGTCCTTGCAACTGCCACGGGAATACAGAGGAGAAGCTTTGGCAAACAGGCTGCTGTTTCAACCTGCAGCTCTGTACTCACGAGTTACTGTGTATTATAGGCCATCCTGGAGCAGTGTTCGGGGGTTGGGGAGGGTATGGGCAGGGGGCTTTTAACCAACCAGTTCCTTACCCACAGCAATGGGATTATGTCAGTAATGAGTGGAGAGGTCACACAGTTTTCTCTCTCCCCAGCATTCCTCTCCCCTGTGTGCCTAACTAGTACATGGTAATTGCTGCATTCCAAGGCGATTAGCACAGTGGGACCCATTTATAGTAAAGTAAAACTTTGGTATGGGTAAAATTATGCCCACCTGCTATGCAGGGGTAAGAGGGTTCAGAGATCCTCCTGCATTCACCCAGTTATCCTTGTACAGAGCGGCTGAGCACAAGGGTTAAATGGGAATAGATGCACCAGCCGCTCAGGAATGAGCAGGGAAGCAGTAGGGCCATGATTCCATCTCTGCACTATATGGCACTATACAGCAGCCACTGGTTAAGGAGAAAAGCAGAGAATGTGCCCTCTAAAAGAGTGTGGCAGTTTCTGTATAGCCCCAGCATGTCAGAGAGCTCTAGAAGGCATTATTCTTTGTTGAGGTACAGTGACTCCTGGGAGCATCCCATAGGAATAGAGGCTATAATGTATAGTAGAAACCTATGAGTACAGTGATAACCCAGTGAAATTCACTCATATAATTTGGGACTTCAGTGTCACTTGACTATAAATGGAATTATGTTATATTCAAGTTTGTTCTAGGGAGCTTCCGGTGTACATGGTCAGGATCTTGTGGTTCAAAATCCCCATTTCCAATACTCACCCCACACATATCATCTAAAGTGGAGACTGGAAATTGCAACACAAAGGCTAACCACCACACCAGGCAAAGTGTTTGTCTACTTCTTAAAAACCTACAATGATGGAGATTCCACAGTCTCCCTAAGCAATTTACTCCAGTGTTTAACTACCCCGACAGGAAGTTTTTCCTAATGTCCAACTTAAACTTCCCTTGCTGCAGTTTAAGTCCATTGCTTCTTGTCCTGTCCTCAGAGGTGAACAAGAACAATTTTTCACCCTCATTGTAACAACCTTTTATGTACTTGAAAACTGTTATGTCTCCCCCTCAATCTTCTCTTCTCCAGACTAAACAAGTCCAATTTATTCAGTCTTTCCTCATAGGTCACATTTTCTATACCTTTAATCATTTTTGTTGCTCTCCTCTGGACTTTCTCCAGTTTGTCTACATCTTACCTGAAATGTGGCACTCAGAACTGGAAACAATATTTCAGCTGAGTGTTTTGCATTTCTCCTATTTGAATTTCGTCTATCGGCTTCAGACCATTTCTCCAATTTGTCAATATCATTTTGAATTTTAACCCTATTCTTCAAAGCACTTGCTATCCCTCCCTGGTATCATCCACAAACTTTATAAATGTGCTCTCTATGTACTTCATCATTGATGAAGATATTGAACAGAATTGGACCAAGGAACAATCTCTGCTTGTCTCCACTCAATGTGCCCTTCCAGCTTGACTGGGAACCACTGATAACTACTTTCTTGGAGTGGTATTCTAACTAGTTACGCACTCACTTTATAGTAGTTCCCTCTAAGCTATATTTCCCTAGTTTGTTTATGAGACGTTCATACAAGTCAGTATCAAAAGCCTTACTAAAATCAAGATATACCCAACTACCATTTGTCCCATCCACAAGGCTTGTTGCCCCATCAAAAAAAGCTATTAGGTTGGTTTGACATGATTTGATTTGTTGACTGTTACTTAGCTTATTATCTTCTAGATATTTTCAAATTGATTACTTGATTATTTGCTGCATTATCTTTCTGGGTACAGAAGTTAAAATGACTGGTCTGTAATTCCCCAGATGGTCCTTACTCCTCTTGTTATAGATTCACACTATATTTTCCCTCTTCCAGGTCTCTGGAATGTATCCAGTCTTTCATGAATTTTCAAAGATAATTGTTAATGGCTCAGGTATCTCCTTAGTCAGCTCCTTGAATATTCTAGAATGTATTTTGTCAGGCCCTCATGACTTGTACACATCTACCTTGTCTAAGTAATTTTTAACTTGTTCTTTCCCTTTGTTAGCCTCACATCTTATCTCAGTTTCACTGCCATTCACTATGTTAGATATCTGATCGCTGCTAATCTTTTCTGGTGAAAACTGAAACAAAAACGGTCTTTGAGCATTTCTGCCATTTCTACATTTTCTGTTATTGTCTCTCCTCTCACATTGAGGAATGGGCCTACCCTATTCTTGGTCTTCCTCTTGCTTCTGATGTATCCGTAGAATGTTTTCTTCTTACCCTTTATGTCTTCAGCTAGTTTAATCTCATTTTGAGCCTTGACCTTTCTAATTTGATACCTCCATGCATGAGGGTTTTTTTATATTCTTCCTTTGTAATTTGACACAGTTTCCACTTTTTTGTAGGACTCCGGTTTTTTTTGAGTTTCAGACCACTGAAGCCAGGGTTAAAGCCAGAGTGATCTCTTGCCATCCTTCCTATCTTTCCAGTAGAATAGTTTGCTCTTGTGCCCTTAATAATGTCTCTTTTACAAAGTGCCAACTGTCTCTCTTGCATTTGACTGCCATCAATGACTTTGGAGAGAGAGGAGGATAACTTGTGTCTGTTTCGGAAGATTGCTGGGAGAAAAAGTATATTGGGGGACCCAAACATTAGTTTAGAAACTTTTTCAGGCCCAGGTTCCATTTAGTCTCAATCCACCTGTACCTACCATGCACTGATCTCCTATGGATATCCCACTGCAAGTAGTCCTAAGCACAGAGATCAGAGTTTCAGAACAGATAGCCAGCATCACATATTGAAAAGGTAGTTTCCCTCTACATCATATGTATTAATAGCAACATTCCTAGCAGGTGCTATGTTTCAGCAAACAATGAACCCTTATAAAAGTATTTCCTGAAATAAATACAGCTACTCAAAGTTTAAACCTGTGTGTAGCCAGATATGCTGCTGCTGCTGGGAGGCGGGGCTTATTATTTATTATGCTGCTATTTTCATTTAGCTACAAGCACTTTAGTTTGAAATGCTATCCTGTCATAACTCTCTGGAGCTCTAAATCTTTAATTTCTACTTTAAAAAATGCCATTAAAATCTGAATTCTGCATGATTTGTGATGGCTTAAATGTGCAACATGCCTCATTCATTTATGGTTCCTAGCATGTTTTTAAACTAGGAAGTGTGTTTATGCTAATAACAATAAAGTAATAGAGCATCCTATGGAGTTGTAATACATTAGACTTAATAGCTTTTTATTCCTCTCCTTTTAAAAAAAATGTATTTAGGCCAATTTTGCTTCATTGATGAGGATGTTTGTCATTTGCCACTCTTTTTTCCCCAATGGCTTTTTTTCATTAGTAAAGTCTTTGGTATGATTTTTTTTTTCTGAATGGAATTAATTTTAAAGCTGAGTAATTTGTTTTCCGGGAATGTTCCTCTGCAGCTTTGGTTTAACTAATCACATTTTGCCATGGTGAAGAATCAAGGAGGTGCCCTGTTACTGTGCAATGTTGATTGATTGGCTGTTTTTAATCTAGTAGTAATACTCATGAAGTATTATTTAAATGCAGTGGCTGTCAATGGTCCTGATGATTGATTTGAGTAGGATTTTAGAAGATTAACCCTTTGGAAAACCATACGTCAGTGTCCTGTTCTCTGAATATGGTAAAACCAGCAAGATTGCAGTTCTGATATTCTAAAGAGTTAAAGTTGCTCACCCTTTAATCTTCACAATTGTTGTTACTGTGAGGTGGAGGCCCATGTTACTCTGATGACCCTGTGTGCTGACTCAGGCAGAGGATGTTGACAGTTGATCAATTAATTCCACTGGGTAGAAATTACAATGGCACTGTGTTTTAGGCCAGTGAATATTGGCTTTAATGGAGATTAAAGTGGAAGGGAAAAAAGGGGCATTTGCTTTTTTGATTGAACCATTATTCTAAATTACTTACAAGCTTAAAAAAGAGATGCTACATGTCTGTTCAGGGCTAGAATTCAGGGCTTACTGCCTGCATGATCACTTCTCTTGAGATCAGCAAGTTTCATTCTTGTTCATTCTTCACATAAACAGGCATCTTGAGTGTACAGCAGTGACACCAACATGCTGCTGCTACACTAGCACAAAAAAGATTGGGTGAAATAAAGACTAAAATTAAAGAGGGAAAATCAATTTGGAACAGTTAATGATCTGTTACAATAACTAAATGTGCATCTATTGGTTGTTGATGCATTTTTAACTTGTATTTGCATGTGCTCTTGCTATTTCAGTGAACGACTATTTCAGAGTATATATTTGGAGTATGTTAATGGTTTCTTTTGATGAGGGAAGCTAAGGAAATTCATTACTGTAAATTATTTTTACTTTAGCGCTAAATGTTCCTAATTTTCTAATCAAGGACTGTATTTTATCCTTTTCCTCTCTCTGTCTCTTGTGGTTTGCAAGATCATTTACTAAGCTTATTGATATATTTCTGCAAAGGGAAATGTTGCAACAAATGTTGAAGTTCATATTTCATATCCAAAGTATAAGATTAACTCCTTTATGATGTCATTGTTATGAATCAATTTTCATTGTGTGCTACCAGAGTTCCTTATGTTGTATTTTTTCACTAATGTAATATTTAACTGTTGACTTTTAATGAGATCATTGCTATTAATGGCTATCCTTATATCTCTCAAAGATTTTATTTTATAATCTGATTAGTCTCTTGGAATATTCTGATCAACCATTTTAGTTATGTGTGGGAAGTGTCCTTAGCAGGAGTATGATGAATGAAAACGTCAAGTTTTATTTTCCAGGGAGTGGAACTGACATATGATTGATGGTTCTGGTTGAATAAACTTAATGACTGCTATGTAGATTTAATGCCTAGTATAACATGCAATTGATACTTTTGATCGCAATGAGGAACTGGTTCTGGCTTCTCCCCCTTTACTAGCATATTCAGTATATGTCACTAGAAGTAAAGGAACTAGCTGTGTGCATATTTTGTTACTTGAAGTCAGTTGCATTTCACCACCTCTGCAATTGTGATAATGAAAAAAGTTGCATGTGGCAGTAAACAGAATTTATTGAATCCGAAATGGAAAATTCTCAGTGAAGAACCTGATGTAGAAAAGTGTAACTGAACACAAAAAAGCAAGCTGTACAACTGATTCAAACGAGTTGTCTGGCTGTGAAAATTCATGTGAAAGAAATGCTAATGCACACCAGGCAGGGGAGAAAACACTGGAAAAAAGCATTACTGTGAGGACTGTGTGTCTTTCTTTGTGTAAAATCTAGTGTTTTTTAGTGGAAAAAGAAGTCAGTGTAAAGTCAAATAAACTGGAGAATTTTATGATGTGTGTATAAATGTGGAGCTGGATAGTTAAAGATTTGCTCCAAAAACAAATTGATATGTGACTAGAAGAATGATGTGCTAGCTAGAACTTCTGAAGCTTTGTTAGGCAAAATATGTGAACCTGAAGCACCTACATATACTAAATATGTTGCAAGAAGAATATCGGTGAAATCACAATACACAACGTTAGTCTATAAGGTGGAAAAATTGAACTAAGGAAAAGTTTTGAATTCTGATGAAGGATTTAGAATGACACAGGTAGCGATCCAGAGTTCTTTGTCATTCAGAGGGCACCCACAACTAAGTTAAGAGTGTGCATATAGAAACATAATTGTGTTTACTGCAGTTGCATGTAAGGGAGAAACTAATAGGGAATTTAATGATTTCAGAAGAGCCTTCATTGATGAATCAAGGATCCTTTCTCACAAATGCATTTATGAGTTTATAGTCACACTGTATACAGTAGGGAATGCTATAACATGTTTATGGACTTGACAAAGCTGTCAGGAACAATCATAAGAGAAACTTTTGAAACAATGCTTGAAAGTGTTGAAAAGACATGTCCATCATGAAGGAGATGCTGCACTGGAAACTTTTAAACATTTTTACAAAGAGAGGCAGGGAACAATCAATGCCAACAGTTTCATTGCCAACAGACAAATTAGAAATTGATGTATTTGTTTTGTCTTGAAAGAGCCTTACAATGGAGCTGTCCCTTTGTAAGGTTGTTTAATTTATGGACTTCAGTAGTCCCCTTCAAGAAAGTGGTAGATGTGGTTTAGAAAACACACTCAGTAGCACCAAAGAATCAGCAAGAAATCAAAGCTATATCTGAAGTTAGCAAGTGAATTTTGTATGTTGGGGACAGATGCATGGACTATATAAACCAGTATGATATACACTGTTGCTGTACCTACCACTTGACAGAAACTATCTGGAATACCTGTTCATTTTCCATTTACTTCATCTCTAATTTTTTCTTAAATATTATCAAATCTTGTCATTTTTATAATTTCACAATGAGCAATATTTACTCCAAATATAAAATACATAGGTACAGGTACTACAGAAAATATGGATGATGATGATGCAGAAGTAATTTCTTTTTCAAAATGAATGCAGTTTTCCGATGAAGAGAGCATTCAAAAACTGAATTATGATCACCAGCAGTGAAGGCCCAAGGCCTATATAAACTCCACTACCAACAAATGTGCTATCTGGATCATCTGCCAGTGTAAATGTGCGTTTTCAAGCATGTACTTTTCCACATTACAAAATGTACTTGAAAAAAAACCATTAATAATCATTGAGATGAATGATCTGGTTGTTATCAAATTCAAAGTGGAAGACATGCCACTACTGTATTAAGAAAGGCCAATTTGAAACCATAGACAAGACTACTTGGAAAGTTTGGAAAACAACATCACATCTAGAAGTATTACATATTTTAGGTGAGATATAGCACAAAATGAACAAAATTATGAGTAGAAATGAGTATGATAATGTAATATCTTCACATAGTATATTTACACTTTATTTCAAGACGTATAACTTCCTCTTCATATAGGAATGTAAGAAATAAATAATTATATGTTATATAAAAGACAGCATATGCATATGTAGGGGAACAGGCCAACTTACGTGGAGATCATGCATAAGATGTGTTGGGGAAATATTTTGAATAAATTGTTAGCAGATTATAGCATGAAAGTACGATGACAGAAAGTACAGTGTTTTAGTATAGGAAATTGAATAGTAGTGTAGGTGTTAATGGAGTAGAGATATAATTTCAAAAACTGTAGGGGAGGTGGATTCAAATGATGGCTTCTTCTCTTAAAATGTCCTGCTTTTCCCCTTGTAGAGTGCTGCATCAACACAGATTTACAAATATATCTCTTTTCCTCTTTTCTAAAAGATATGCCAAATAAAGAGACTTAGCAAGCTGTCCCAGGCAATTGAAATAAGATAAAGTATATCAGTGTTTTTGAGCTGTTGAAACCAAATGATATAATGTCAACATAAGAAAGCTGTAGAAAAGAACAAACTAGTCCCATGGTATTTTGTTAAGCTTTTGTGCCAGTTGGACTGAACCACAGCTTACTTTCCAGATATGATCTGCAGTTCCGTGATAATTACTAAAGTCATTGGCAAGAATATCTCAGGTGGGACTCAAACACTTAAATGGTTCCATATATTCAAGGGTAAAGGTTTAACATTGCACAGAGCATATTTGACACACAACCCTTATTACTGTTAATGGGAATTGCATGTCTAATTTGTTGCACATGTCACTGAAAATGGACCACAGACTACATTCAATACAAGATCACTGACATGGCTCAGATAGTTATCTGCTGAACATCTAGACACAGCAAAACATTGATGGAAACAGATCATAATAAAATTAAGTTTCAAATGAGCATGTCATTCAGATCCTGAACTTTGTTTGTAAGAGTAGCAGAAACAAATGTTAGACCACCAGCCTATCAAGGGTTTATCTCCCTTTTCTTCCCATCCATCTGGCGTTTAGTAACAGTGATTGAAAGAAACCTGAATGCTAAGATTATGTATTATTTACATAGATCAACACAAAGGAAAATAAAGCCTTAAGTGTTACTATTGCAGCATTTCTGGTACAGTGCCAACTACATTGATATGTTCTCTTGTTTAATGTGTAAGTTCGGAACTGAAAGAATGGTACTCTTGTCCCAAGAAGAACCATATTATAACGTTTCTTGTCCAGACAAATGTAATGCTTTGAGACTACAGGGAACTGCAAACAGTTTTTATACTTCACTAGGGTTGGGAGCAGTGTACTACTTGAGTTTACATAGATGCAAACCGCCGAATGAGGTCAAAGAGGATTACAGGTGGGAAAGAAATGATTGGAGGGGTCGAGGAAAGACACTTCAGTACTGACTAGCTTTTATGTTTGTAGAAAGCCGTGGTGATTTTGGCTCCAGCAGAGATTAGTTAAGGGGAGAAAGGTATTTAGGTTTGATTATTAAAAGCAGAATGTTGAAATTATTTTTCTTAATTAAAAATATTCTTACAGTTTGAAAGTAACACTTTATAGGCTTAAAATTGAAACTGGTTTCTTTACAGAGATTTTCCAACCTTCATCATGTCTGCACTTTTTTTTGGACTTATGTTTATGTATTTTGTAAAGAAAATAAATACTTTAAAAGAAAAAAATCAGCCTGGAAACATTTACTTTAAGAAAAAAGAATCTATAAGAATAATGAAGTAGATTTTCCAAACAAATATTCAGAAAGAGAAATGTGATAGGTTGAACTTTGGGCTTTGTAACATTGATAAGTGCAATGTTTAGTTGGCACTCAAATGTCAAGTTTCTCAGACATGAAGGCAGAGCACTTTCACAGAGGAAGTCTGGCACAGATTTTAGGACTTTGGACTTGGGACAGAACTGTAAAATCATAAAAATGTAGGGTTGGAAGGGATCTTGGGAAGTCCAGCCCCCAATGCTGAAGGAAATGGAAGACCATCTCTGCCAGGTGTCGAAACTGTTCTTAAAAACCTCCAACAATCAGGACTCTACAACCTCTCTTGGACATCTATTCCAGAGCTTAACTACCTTCTTAGTTAGAATATTTTTGTAATATCAAACTTAAATCTCCCCGGCTGCAGATTAAGCCCATTACTTCTTGTCCTACTTGCAGAGGGAACACAGATCAATGGATGACTATGCATTTCATAACAGCTCTTAATATTTGAAGATTATTATCAGGTCCCCCCGTCTCCTTGGTCTTCTTTTCTTAAGATTCAACATGCCCAGTATTTTTAAGCTTTTCCCAGTGGTCAGGTTTTCTAAACCTTATCATTTTTGTGGCTTTCCCTGTGGACTCTCCAATTTGTCCACATCTTCCCTAAAGTGTGGTACACAGAATAGGACACAATACTCCAGCCTCTCAGTTCTGAGCAGAGCAGGACATTTCCTGTGTCTTCATACAACAACCCAGAATAATACTGGTGGTTTTGTTTGGGGTGGGGAGGGTTTTTTGTTTTGGGTTGGGTTGGGTGTTTTTTGCAATTGCATATTTTATATGGATACTTTCCACTCCCATTTTCCAAGTCATTAATGAAAATATTGAGTACTTCTGGATCCTGGACTGTTCCTATGTGACCCCACTAGATACATCTTCCCAATTTTACAGTGAACCATTGATAACTACTCTTAAGTATTTTCTTTCATACATTGTGCACCGGCCTTTTAGTAATTTCATCTTGAACACATTTCTCTAGTTTGCATATGAGAATGTCATGTGGACTGACAAAAGCCTTGCTTAAATACATATGTATCATGTCTGCAGATTTTCACCTATTTAGAAAGCTAGTGACCCTGTCAAAGAAGGAAACTAGATTGATTTTGCATGATTTGTTTTTGACAAATCCATGATGGCTATTCCTTATAACACTATGATCCGCTAAATGTTTACAAATTGGTTGTTTAATAATTTGTTCCAGTATCTTTCCAAGTATCAAAGTTAGTCTGACTGCTCTATAATTCCACATGTCGTCTTTGTTCCTTTTTTTAAAGATAGTTATTATGTTTGCTATTCTCTAGTCTTCTGGTACCTCACCCATCCTCCAGGAGTTCTCAAAGATAATTGCTAATAATTCAAATACTAGTTCAGATAGTTCCTGAAGTACCCTAAAATGAATTTCATCAGGTCTTCTGACTTGAATACATCTAAACATTCCTTAGCCTGTTCTTTCTCTATTTTGGCTTGTTCCTTCCCCCTTATTGTTAAATATTAATTATATTGAGTATCTGGTCACTATTAATCTTCTTTAATGAAGACTGAAGCAAAACTGTTGTCAAACACTTGAGCTTCTAATGCATTTAAATAACCTCTTTCTATTGCCTTTGTGTTCTTTGCTAGGAGTAACTCATTTTGAGCCTAAGACTTTCTGATTTTGTCCCCACATGCTTATGCTAGTCTTTTGTACTCTTCCTTGGCAATTTGTTCATATTTCCACTTTCTGTATGATTATTTTTATTTTCAAGTCATAAAAGAATTGCTGATGGAGCCATATTGGCTTCTTACTATTCTTCCTATCTTTCTTTCATATCTAGATAGTTTGCAGTTGTGCCTTTACTGTTGTCTCTTTGAGAAACTGAACTCCTTTTCTTCCCATGGGACCTATCACTTTTGAGTCTGTCTGCTTTTTTTGAGGTCCATTGTCCTTATTATGCTGCTCTCACTTCTTAATTTACTTAGAATCTTGAAATCCATCACCCATGATGCCTTCCACTCTTAGATTACCAAACAATTCCTCCCTCTTGGTCAGAATCAAGTCTGAAATGGCTGTCCCCCTTGTTATTTTCTCCAATGAAAAATAAAAGTTGTGTCTAATACATTCAAAGAACGTATTGGACTCTTTTTGTGGTTTGTTGTATTATTTTTCCAGCAGTTGAATTCCCCTAGTTGTTAAGGATACCTAGGTTCAAATTCCTATTCCAACACAGATTTCCTGTATGACCTTTGGCAACTCCCCCTACCTCACACAGGTATAGCAAGGAGGAAACGGTTAATGATTATGAGGTGCTCAAATACTGTTGTAATGGGGACTAAATAAGTATCTCAGAGAAAGAGGTAGATTTACTAATTACAAGAGCAGTTAGCTCAGTCTAAATTTCTTTGAATTGCTGAATAAAATCTAGTTCACTCTGGGCATGCCCAGTAGCTTCTACAGGCATTAACAGTGTTCTTCCTAATGTTTCCAACATTTTATATTCTAACATTTGCTTTGCATAGCCTCCCCATGATAGTAAAATCTTACCTATTCTTTGAGCAGCATCTCATTAGTATTACTAGCTACTTAACCAAGTGGGAAACAGCTCGTTCTTAAGGTACTTATGACTGGAATTAAACATACGCTGTAACGTAAATGAAGATTGCTTTCGCTGACTCTTTTAAGGGTTTATCAGACCAATGCTTCACTTCACGTAGTCTGTTTACTACAACAGTTGCTTCTCTACATATGTTTTGAATGGTCACCCTTGTCCTCCTTCATAGTAGTTATTATTTTGGCCCCACAAGAAATCTGCAATAATCAGAAATGTGGAGAGGCAATAGCTTGCTCCTAGATCTCTACAAAAATGTGAGCATCCAAAACAGAGCTTGCATATTCTTTAATACTTGGTGGCTCTTATTATAGGTGTAAGTTTGTACCATTTCACCCCAAATATTTGCATTTTTTGGCACGACCAAAAAGCAGAGGAATAGTCCTGTAAGTCTGACATTTCCTTTCTAGGTAGTTGCACAACCTTATGTAACTACCCCAGCCCGAAATCTGTGACTGTTGAGTGTAATATAATAGAGATGAATTAACCCAGTGGGGTAGGGAGAGACACAAGAACTTCTAGGGAAGGTTGTTTTAAAAACAGTACTCATGACTAAGCTTCAGTTCTTTTCTCCACTGGATACAAAAATTTGCCAGGTAGGGGAAAAATAGGAATTCTGTTTAGGTTAAGTGGCAATTTGACTGAAATATTGGAGCTCTGGTGTGATTTTTGCAGGCAACTTGTCTTGCAAAGTGATAACAGAAGAACACAATCAATTGAAAGCAATTCTTCAGACTTTTTTATCAGAGGAATTGATTTCTATATTTACTTATATCAGAGAACTTCCACATATTGATTCAGGTCGTGAAAACGATATAAAGTATCTGTATGCTTTTTTTTAACCTCTCAGTATGTAAAGGCTTTCTCATTCCACGCACATTTATGTATGTCAATATACTAATAAGGCCCTCACCATTACTGTACCACACCCAGCTGTGGGAACTGCCTCATTCCAGGGGAAAAGAGATGAGGTGTCTGATAATAGTTTTTTGTCCGTCCAGAGAGGTGGTGAGAAAACCTGAAACCCTCATGTACGTGAGAAGGAGAAACCCCACCCTCCCAACACTTATTACGGGGACAGAGATATCAGTGGAATCCCCTTCCTTTCCAGCAGTCATGAGAGCAAGAGAGTAAAAATGCGGTAAGAACATGAGAGGGTATCTGGCCTGCTCTTAAATCAGCCAGATGGGGAATAGCCTAATGACATGTACTCCCAGCTCCTACACACCTCAAAGGTTCTCCTGCATGCTATGTTTAGAAGGACACACAACGCTACGGCCTTCCAGAAGTATCCCCAGTGACAAAAGGCCTGACTCCCCTCATATTATTTCACTCTCAAACAAGAATTGTAATTACTCAAAGAATGAGTTAAAAATAAATGGGGGAAGAGTTAACCATGTTACTGTTGCAGGAGGCGTTAGACTAGATGAGCAAAGTACATTTGTATGTAAGGTGTTTACTTGTGATATAAATTATATGTAAATTTATGTAAATACACATGTAAAATGGTTTTGATCCTCTGAATCCTGGAAGATGCCAGCATGACCTTGGTGCTACAAAAGTTTTACACTCTATACTCTGGCAATTTACTGGGATTATATTATCATTTTATTTTTAATGTGAGTTTTTTCTACTTAACAGTCTGATCAGTTTCCCTTTTACTATCAGCTTTGCTAGCACATATAAGTAAACAAATGTATTTATCACCCCTGGGATCAGTAAGTGCTAATAAAGTTGCTGTTGCTTGCATTTTAGATTTGTTTTGACAACACACACATCCTAAATTAGCTAGGAATATTTCACTTGTTCCACTGCTCAACAGGAAAGCTAAAGAGCTGAGCATTATTGTATCATTGCAATAACAACACTATAGTTTAACTAGTAGGTATACTATCTGTTATCACTGTTACCGGTTTGCTCCTGAAAGGTGGAGCTCATAGGCTAAATGGAAACCTTCTAGATCAATATGTAGTGTCTCCAGAGAAAGGAATTTAGTCTTAATTTCAATAACTACAGTTTACAATATGAAAATAAGAGCGTGCAATGAAAACAAAACTGCTGTTAAAAATGAATAGTCTGCTAATGCTGATTGTATTCTAGGGAGCTACTGTTTAGTTATATGCAGAAGTGCAGTGGTTGTATTTCTGTGCATGCACATTAGATATTTAAAACTGAAAGCATATGTCTGAGGTAGAGCACATAATCTCTGGCCATTGTCTTTAAAGGATGTCTCTGATATATTCAGTTGCCACAGAGCCACGTTGCAACACATTTTTGACAATCAGATTTCCTGTTTGCTGCTTGCCACAAAGCTATTTTCAGTGTGGAATGATGTTTCCTGAGAGTATTCTAACTGATACAGTAGATTTTAAGCAGAGAGCTCTAATTTTCAATTTTTGAGGCAAATGTTGCAGAAGAAATGTAGATCTTTAAAAAGACCCCAAAAGTTACTCATCCCTGAATGTGGTGTTAGGTGCATGGTGATCAAGTGGGTGCTGATTGTACAAAAAAATAAAATTCATGGTCCTGTAAAGCTGAAACTCAACTCTTATGAAACTAAACATTATTGCCTAAATTGCCTCTGAAGTTTTATTTTACTTCTGCTCAAGTTAACAAAATATGTAAAAGAAATATCTTATTTGCCTTGTAAACAAGCAGATCCTCTTGTGGGTTTTTTTCATAAGCATTTAAAATGTTAGAAACATGCTGATTTATCCACTTTAGTAAAAGGCTCTGTACTTTGATTTGCATCTTCTGAATGTGGTGTTGTTTGTTCAAAAGCACATTTCGCTGTCACTGGTGAACGTGCTGTGGAAGTGCAGTTAATTGAGTCAGCTTTGGGAATATTGCTAATCGTGTCCTCAGTGGCATTACATTATATCGTCACTCAAAAATACGTGCACTCTGGTGGGTTTGCTAAGCACACAGTTCAGTGCCTTGACACATGGACTCTAAATCTGTATACTGAGTCAACAGATTCACCCCACTGAATTTATTTAGAAAGGCTTTGATTAAATGGTTATGAGAACAAAAGACAAACATCTCCACATTTAAAAATATGTTCAGTTATATGTCACTTCTTATATGAGCCACTGTTTCACTTTGAAGGTACTTCAACACAGAACTGGCACTAGGCATAAGCAGACTAAGCAATTGCTTTGGGACCTGAGCTGCTCAAGGGAGCCCCAAATTTTTATAACGTGTTTGGAAGGAGGGATATTCCTGCTGAGGGCCCCCAATGTAATAACACCATCTCTCCTTCAATGATGCCTTCTTTTCATCTTAAAACTCTGCCTAGGACCCTCACAGCTTTGCATCATGATGACCTTTCCTTCAGCTGAGCAACTGATCCAAAGTGGCTTTGCGCATCAGACTTGTATCAAATGATTGTGATATAAAGTATTCCCTCTCACAGCAAGGGACTGAGTTTGAGAATGACATGGTAATTCAGTGTGGTATTTCTAGAATTCTATGCCAACCTGCATATGATGGTTTTTATTAACTCCTGGCAACATGAATGAATATATGCCTGCCTTTATTCATATTCCAGTATTCATCCTACCATGTCTGTCTTAGTAAAATTTTCTCTCACATACTTCAGTGTTGCTTGTGCATCTGGATTATGGATTAGGTGGGTTTTTTTGTTTTTGTTTTTTGCCTTAGAGGTCACTTTCCTTTTCATATTTTAAAAATAAACTGCAGCATCCTTGCTTACTGAATGGAAAAAAACGTGTCAGTGGCAAGAGAATATGAAAAATGTGAAACCATCACAAAAAGAGTGAAAATTGAGATGCAAGGAGCTTTAGAGCTTAAATTTTTTAGACTGCACCGCACTAAAAAGCAGATGACAGTGTATGTTATGAAAGGATCTGATTTGAGCCTGCTACTGGGCTCATTACATTTTCCTAAAGGTTTTCCAAGTAATAACCTAAGATGAAATTGAAAACATTATTTCCATTTGATTTTAAGAGCTGTGGTAGCAAGAGTCACATCACTGCAGTGTATATTTTAGAGATCAGCAACATACAGATTTTGAGTACAAAGCAAATTTTCACAAGTTTAACCCCAGGTTATGTATTCTATGTCTGTCCTTTATTCCTTTGTAGAGAAGCATCTGTCTGAGCATTTTTTAAATTATTATTAAAATTCTTATTGTGTTTGCTTTTCTTAGAAACATTTAGACTTTTAGTTTTGGACTGGGGATGAAACAGATTCTTTTTCACCCTTTTTGTAGAGGGAAAATTAATACATAGACAAGGTCTGAATAAACAGGAGTGACACCCTCATCTTGAAACCTGCATCTGTAGGGCTTATGGGGCTTTCACTAGAATGCTGGTGAGTAGGATCAATGATTATGGTGGACATTTAAGAGAGAGAGAGAAGTATTTAAGGTAAAGAGAAAACTCCATTCAGCTGTTAAGCTAATCACACATCCGTCAATGTCTCTCACTTGAAAAGTTCAGACTCAACTCAGAAAGACACCTCGGTTAATCTGTAACCATGATGGGTAATATCACTCCTTTGTAACAGTATGAATTGCTTTGGACCCTTGACATCTGTAAGCTGCTGAGCCAACTCACCGACCATTATGTTGAATAAAACTCTCAACTGCAGCAGATTTTCAGTCCCTTTCTTTGGGATTTTGTTTATTTGACCACTCAGCAGAACTCAACTTTCTCAAAGAATCTATTGTTCTTCCTGAAACCCAAATCCCGTTGCTTGGGCTTTCCTAAGGCTTCTCCCCATTAAAGCTTTGGTTCCTGCCCAAACAGTCTGCCTGGCAGGTGCAAAGAGAGACCCTCTCCTTAACTCTGCATCTCCCTCTTTGACTGAACAGGCTGCTGCTTCTAAGAAGTGCTGCTTTGGAGCTGTCATCTGTCCTATGGTCACCTGACTCAGTCCCTTAACCACCGCTTTGAAATAGGACACTGGGCTGTGTGCATGTGCCCCATGTCCAGTGCCATGTTAGAGCATCTCTTGCTGATATATTAATAAAATATCAATTGATAATTAAGGAAATAGAACAGTCTACTTTGTTTAAAGAAAGACACATTCTACATGGTATAGAGGTCAGTTAGAAGCCTGACCAAATGAGTCTTGGATCACTCTCTGAATCTGGTAAAAGTTGGTCTCTGACACCTGAACACAGGACACAGTTTCCAGAGGGGTCATTTTTCAAATGAGAAACACTATGGTTCCTGTGAAAAGTTAAAAACCTATTACCAACAATGAGAGTTGCCCAGCTGATTTAAACTCCAATGGCAAGACATTGCGCCAGGATGATCACTCAGGTAAATGGATCTGAGAGTATTTAGGGATTTGCAGATCTCTTCCATTTTCCTTAATCTAAAATAGAAATAATTTCTGGGCTGAAAATTTGATGTGCTCTGTTTATGGAGAAACGTAATAATTCTGCAGGTGAGAATGGGATCTAAAATCCAAGAAAGAACAAAAGTAAAGCCTCCAGGAGAGAACACAGTGAGCGTGTCTCCTCTGTAATTCTTAGAATAGGAAGTTTGCTGTCTGCAAACTTTTCATTCACAGAATGACATGCAGAAGACAACAAAGGCATCGGAGTATCACAGTTAAATGCTCCAAATCTGCATCTTGTCCAGATTGCCCAATACAGTAAAGCACCTGGAGAACACAAAGGCCGGAGAATTCTGGTTTAATGGAAAGGAAAATATAGACGTGTCATCCTTCTTTTGGTATAGGCCAAAGCATTGCATCTTTCATAGCATCAGTATTTATACATTTAACAGAAGACGACTATGGAATCTTACATAAGTCTTCATATGGGTCCTTAGAAAAGACTTAGGTACTCCATACCAGCCTTTCTGAGCTCTTTAAGATGAAAGATTGGGCACAATGTAGGACTTCATTATCAGCTCCCACAAGTCTTTGAAGATAACACAGCAAAACCTTGTGGTCGCTTGTATCAAAGGCTGCTGATAGATCTACCAAAACCATAATGGACATCTTAGTTGTACCCTTCTCCAAGAACCAGACCTAATAATATTGTCCATATCCTAAAACTGTGCCTAAATTGGTAGGGGCTGACAATGCATGGTAGACTAACATGCTAAAAGGGCAGTTGCATTACCATCTTTTCAGTGAATGAAAGGTTGGAAACTGGGCAGTAATTGAGGTTGTTTTCAAGAAGGGATTGTGTCTTCAGTAGAGATTTATATGTAAGAGCTGCTGGAAGAAATGGAGTATTACAAATCCTCCATCAGTAATGGCCCCAGAAGGTCTCCAAAGGTCTTTATAATGTGTAATTAGCAGCCTTTTTTCCTAAAAGAGAATGAGTGTGATTTGTCTGTCCTCTGGTTACCAGTTCAAAATCAATTTAGTCCTCACCTAACAAGATTCTGCTTTACTCATTAGCAGCAGAAATTTACTCGTTACTCATGCAGACAAGCTCCATTGTGTATATACCTTAATGCCATTACTCTCATAAGGTTACACTCTGTTCAGATTCAGAAAACTCAGGGGCCACTTTTTTAAAAAAACCTTCTGAATCCCTAATTAGCTATCTTCTTAATAATGTTTTATTTTAGTACTAATAATATTATATATTATTTTTTTAAATCACTTCCCTCTGTTGCCAGAGTACAAATTCTTGTTTGAGAATTAAAAACATATTGAAAACATTCTAACAAAATTGCAAGCAAAACACATTTATTTGGGTTAAGTAGTTCTACCCAAAAAAGATGATTCTGACTATTAGGCATTGGGTGGGAAAAATGTTCCCCATGGTAAAGCTCATGCCCATGATGTATTACTTATTTGACTGCACAATAAGGACATGGACTCTAACAGTTTACTCCAACAGGCAATTAATATTCACTCTCTGGTATAGTAGGTATATACTGTCTGCCATCTGACGATAACAAAGTGTGTTACATTAATTAACGTAACCTCACAGTTCCTCTGTTTTTTAGATGTAGAAAGTGAGACACAGGGATTGGGTTGTGCCCAATTGAAATAGGTTCAGAACTAAGATAAAGATATTCCACTAGTTCTGTTGATTGATGACCTTCTGGCTATGGAGAGGTATCAAGCATTGATGCTGGTTCTTTTCGTCCTATCTGCAACTTTTGCTAGCATTGATGAAGCTGCTCTGGTGATATCTCTGTGTTTCTTATCATTCAGGAGTCCTTTCTGAGTGGTCCCATTCATATATTTCAGAGAGATCCCAAAGGATAGGAGGGAGTATCTGCATTGAAGGCTGGCATTTGCAGAATATGTCAAAGTTCTATGTGTAACCTGATCAATGTGCAAATAAGACCATTGTAAAGTTTAGTGAAGTACGAATTATGGTGCATCGGTAAGGTAGGAGGAATGTATTTCATTAAACGGATGACATCCATTCTCTAGCTCATCTGACCTGATTTGTGCAGCTGAGTGCATTACTCTGTAGTTCTCTGAGTTTGGGACCTGGATAAGGGCTAACTGGATGGTGCTCAACCTAAACAAGACTCAGGGGATGTTATTAAGAGGCTGTCTAAACTTACAGTGCTGCACCTATGCTGTAGTGAGGACTTAGTGAAGAAGCTACCTATGCCGATGGGAGAGCTGCTTCCGTCAGTGTAGGTACTCTACCTCCCTGAGAAGTGGTAATGATGTCTATGGGAGAAGCCTTTGTGTTGCCTTAGAACTGTGTACACTGGTGGTTAGGTTGATATAAGTATGTCCCCAGGGTGTGGATTTTCCACACTCCTGAGCAACGTAGTTATACCAATATAAATTGGTAGTATAGATCAAACCTCAATAGGTCAAAAGCAAATGGAAGCAATGGTGGAAGTCTGACAGTGCTCTATCTTGCTTCATCCCACAGATGACTGTCTGTGCTTGGCACTCATTCAGTTTTGCAGTTCAGTAATATAAGATCCTCAACATCTGCTGGTTGTTTAGGTAGCCGCTGTTGCAAAGTGAAAGTGGCCAATCCACAATAGGAAGATGCCAGCCCATAGAAATTATAGATGCCAACGTACACTGACCATTTTTATCACGAAGGGGCAAACCTCTGAGTTAAATATGAGGTTGGCTACAATGTGCTTTATTTTAGGTGAAGCCATAAGGCTGCTGGCAAGTCGCTAATATCCCTCAGTTGCATAAAATTGGATGGCCTGGTTGTAAAAGCACAAACCTTCTGGATTTGTTCAGTTTTAGTGACAGTACAGAAATGTATGCATCTTAATTGTTTACTTCAGAATCACAGAAACAGAAATGCGATCTCATGAGTATGCACTCAATTAGAAACAAAGCTGAAGAGTTCCATACTGATACATCTGTGTAATTTAGGAAGTTTAAAACAGGGTCTACAGCTGTTGAATAGGTTGTTTATTTTTAATAACATTTCATCATATATCATTCTCTATATATGAATATGTCAGTCATGCTGGAGTATATTTTATATATGACTTCCTGTGCTTTTGATGAATTTTGTTTATAAATATTTAACTTCTGATTGTTAAAGTTGGAATAGGCAATATTCCACCAGGATCTGTTTCATAAGTGTGAAACATAAATGAATTTGTTCATAGCTATTACGGCTTTGAGTTATTGGTGGTTTTATGCATGTAAAATGTCTCTCAATAGACTTATTACATATATATATATCTTCCATCTCTTGTATAAGAAGTCAAAAGATATATATTGTATATGAAACATTTTGTGTTAGTTTCCACTGCTATGCTTAATTTAGTTGCTAAATTAAGTGCAGACAGGACAGGAGCTGGTCCTAAGTCATCACAGGGAAGGGATGAGTGAGTAGATTGGTAGAAGGAGGCTGGTACTAGCAGCTGACAGGAGGTGTAAACTGGAAGCATTGGTGGAATTGGTTGGGCCAGGAGTCTGGATCTGGTAGCCATGGATACAAAACTAACAAAATAAGAAGTTAAGTCACATAACTGTAATATACCCTCTACTTCTCCACCAACAGATATACACCTTGTTATTACTACCACATTCCAAAGGCCATGCACTGCAGTCGTAACTCCGTTTCCCTCAGTTTGATGTTCTCTAATACACTCTTATCAAACTCCCATCTCCCAACACTATTAGTTATGTACTCCCTCTGCTCTCTGTTTCTGTTCCTGTCTCCCATTTTCTCCACATTTTCTTGTCCCCCCACCAGTTGCCTCCCTAAATGCTCTCATTTCTTCTCCACACAGCTTCTCTGGGCCTTGTCCCTTTCCTAATTGCCCTTAGATAAATCATCTTTCTCAACAACTGTCTTCTCACATTCTTTCAAATCCTCTCCTATTCTCATGCTTCACAGTTCTCTCCCCATTTTCTCCAGCCTCATGGCTTCCCCACTTTTCTTTCCCTTCTCACCACATTTTGTTCCCATTCCTACTCCCCAATCTTATGTTTGCATTTTTCTCTTCCATCTGACTTTTCTTATCTGCTCTCCTCTCTGCACAATAACAATAGTGAGGTGTAGGTGAGGAAAAGAACTTAGCTATTTTCCTATGAACACCTCTGGCAAAGGAAGCATGTGAGTTCAGTGCAGTGCTTCCTCTGCAGACAAACAGAGCCATCGAGAGAGTACTTTCAGATGGATCCAGCCAGCTAGGACACTCTGGGCTCTAACAACAATATGGTCCTTGCATCATCATCTTCCTTTCGTATGTAGGTGACCAAAAGGTCTTCACAGGTGAAGTAGGGAAGAGGTAGGTCTGCAGGTGAGCTGATGGATATTAGGATGTTTCTTTAATCTGGGAGGAATGAAGTATTATTAAAATGGCATTTACTGTGGGTACTGTCACTATATTCAAGTTTGCCTTACTAATTCCATTAGCAGCTAGAGTTTGGGGAGGAGATGTTTATATCTTAGCTATCTGGAATCATATCAGGTGCAACTTAGCATTCATTCAGGCTCTTGGGTGCCCATGTGTTCATAACCACCAATCTTGTTACATTAATTCCTGTGTTTGCCTTTGTATGTGCAGTATATGGTTTTCCAAGATAAGATACTGTGTGCTCGCATATCTGAGTGTATAATCAGCCTTTTGTATCTAAGAGGTTACTCTTAGATACTAAAGGCTGATTATAAGGTATGCCAGATTTTATCTGAGAATTGTTTATGTTGGTGAAGTGATTCTTAAATTATAAAATATAAGTGAAGTTTAAAAGTAAATTTACAAAAAATATTATTTTGACTGAACTCCATGGATAGTACTGTTCTTAAAGATTGTTTTTTAAAAGAGGCGCTGCTGGCAATTAATATTTAAAATAGACATGGAGTATAAGTAACTTTTATTACCTTCATTGTATGTCTCTCCCTAATTACTTTGGTTTGTGCCGTCAGATGAGTTAGGATGAAGCAACCATGACTCACAATTTTTCTCTTTTCATCGGTTTGTGTCTATCATACAGTGATTGGGCCTTTCTGAGGGGTCCAGGGCCAGGTCATATCTGAACCTAGTTGCTTCCCAGATCATTTGGCTGTAGGCTTCAATAAGACCTGCTGGGAAAAGAGAAGCAGGATACAAAAAACAAGTCCTATATCCTAGTGTGGAGCAAACCCCAGAGAGAGTAAGGAATAATTGGAAGTCTTTCCATGTTGGGGCTGAGGGGGAACAGCAGTGGTTGTATGCTTTCTCTGGGCAAGGGTCCAAAGATGGGTACAGATGACCTTGATGCGTGTAATCTATGGGAAAGACTTTATGAAACTAAAATCCAAGGGGGATTAGGTTACTCCAAATCTAATAAAAGGTCTGTGAAGGCCTAAGGAACAGTTTGCATTGAGTTTGTAACAGGCGGGTGAATCAAGCCTGAGAAGAAGAAATGGGCAGAATGGATTTCCTGTTTAAACGTTGGTCTAAACAATGTGTTCATAATTCTTTATTAAACCATCCCCAGCACGGGAGACTTTGTTCTGTAGCTCTGGTCATTTGTATGTGATAAGACCAGGCCCAGGAGGGAAACTGAGATAGGGAAGGGCCTCAGCCTGGGGAAGTAATGTGCTCCTACAAACAGTGTCTACACACAATATTAATGATATTATATGTTCTAATATTTGAGATAATTTTCTGATTATTAGTGCTCATGAGAATGAAAGAAATGGCTAGAGACATTCCCTGTGAAACCAGTGATGTTCAGGCTGCACTACACATTTGTCTCCATGCACCCCAACATCTATTACAGGATTTTATGAGAGCCTCTGGTTCACTTCTTCTCACCTTAAAAGCCAGGATGTTTATGACTACAAAGCACAATGTACATTCACGGTGAAAAGTATGGCACAATAGTATTGTGACAACTGCCTGTCCCTGGTATGACTCTGTCTCCGGCAGTATTCAACAATTTAACAATTCCAGGTAATTCCTTTTTCTTAATTTTCAATTACTTTTTTTTCCATAGATCGTGACAAAATACATTTGAAAAAATACATCTCTACCCTTAATAAAGGTTTAAACAAGGAATAATAACTTCCGCCTTTCATTTCGAAGCACACTGTTGAAGATCAAGCATTTCTAATAGGTCCAGAAATATATATAAATTATTAATTGTGACACTTGAAAAACAAATCATAAGCTCAATTATACTTTTAAAACACAAAGAATGCATGTTGGCACGAGTCTTTCTGTGATTTGCAGTAGGATTGCTTTAATCACCCTAGAGAAGTTTCAAAAGTTGTTAGCATTTTCCTTCAATTTGTCTAGTAATTTCATTCTCTGTTTTTGAGAACAGAATAACCCTCTGTTAGCCTTATGCAAATAAATCCTCTCTTAATGCACTTGAAATGGAACGATTCCCAATGGAAGATGAGTGGCAAATCAAACTGGTTGCAAATGAAAGTAACCTCTCAGACCAGAGTTACAAATGTTTTATTCAGATGAACAAAGTATCTTTATTTTAGCACTTTAATCCATTTTCCTTTTGCTTTTTTCACTTTTTCACTAAACAGTGCTGTCATCCTGAAATGACAAGGATTGATAGCTAAATTACTATTGCATAATTTGCTTCATCATTCCTCCATAGAGAGCATTTGAATGTTCAGATCTTTTGAAGCACATTGCTAGTAACATAATTTTTTAGTTTTTGGACTAAAATGCAAATACTTAGTTTGCCATTTGAGTGATTAGCATCTAAATTAATAAATTAATACAGAAAAAGAATCAAGAGTGTTTTTCTACTTTGGTAAGTTCTAATGTTCTTAATACATTCCAACATGATACATTTTTATGAAGTGCCTCTGCCATTTCGCCTTTAAATCTTTCAGTGTTTTCTGGATACCTGTTTTCTTTAACCCAAATAGCTTCCACAGTAAATAATGTCTGTGTCATTTTTACATTATCATCTGATGAAAATCAGGTGATTAGTATTGGAAAAATGGATTGGAACATTGCTATTTTTGCATTGCCAAAATATCTTTGTAAAACTAAAAATTTGATTGAAACATGCCCACTAAGACTTTTCCCAGGCATTGTAAGCTTATACATTTCTCTGAAATTTTCCTCCAGCAGCTCCCATGTAATCTAGTGCATCAGTTCTATGTAGTTTTCATAGATGTAATAGTTTTTCACGCAGATAAACTGCATCTGATAGAAAGTGTGGGGAATTTTCTTTGACAGTTTCCAATACCAGATGAAAGATAGATTGGCTGCTTTTAACTATAAACATGATTTTTTTTTTCTCCCAACCCCTGTTTGACGGGATAGATTGGGTCACTCTGGCTCAGCCAACAATGCATTTATTCCACCTTCCAATAAGACTTTTGATGATGCCCATCTCCAGGCTGCCGGAAGCATATACATTGAGTTGATGCTCCCAAGATCATTTGTAATGTGTGTGGGAGGGTTTCCTGGTTATATTCTGTGCTCAGAGTTACCCCAAGAAATGGGACTAACGTTAATTTCAGCTTGAGCCCCAGCTTCAAACAAAACTGCCTATTCACTTCAAGCCAGGGAAAGAAAAAACTTACAACTTTAATGAGAAGAGGAAGAACTAGAAACCAGCTAGTTTATTGGCCTCTTTGCTTTAATTAAAAACTATGTAAAATTTACCAAACGTGAAGATTATGCTGCAGAATTTATACTAAAGACTGATAAAAGCATAGCCATTTAAAAGCTAATTTTCAGCAAAGTTATTTTTATACTACCTATACTTGATGCTGGCAATATAGAAGATTCATTTGTGCCTCTAGATTGCATTCAGCACCATTCTTAAGCTTTTGGTTTTTATTCGTTTTATAATATTTACTTCCAGTGCAAGCAAAGCAAACAATAAAAGTAATGAGGTTTTTTTTTTAAAGTGTTCAAAAATCAACAGAGTTGTCTGTAAATTAAACTAAGTTCTTCATAGGAGAGAAGGTTAGCTTTAACACAAGAGGAGTTTTATTTCTTCTAATTTTGAACAAGCAGATAGCACAAGACACTATTACAGGCAGCTGTAAGATATGAGTCCTTGATCAAAGGAAGTTCCCTCAGCTTCACACAAGTTTTCATATTATCCTATGCTCTTTCTGTAAAAATCCTACGTTAAAGCCTGTTTTTTTAATCCATCATGTCACTTATAAGTGTCACATCTGACAGAACCTGAAAATAAAATGGAGATGGTTCAAATAAAATTGAAATTCAGGAAAAGTAGCAATAAGAGTCAGAATTAAGTGCAGCCATTTGTGTGTTGGAACCCTGCATAGGAGAATGGAGAATAAAAAGAATGTCTTTAACAGAAACGATATACGAATCCTCTGCTTACAAACTGTTGCTGACAGCAAGGCTCCCCAAAAAGTATTGTTACATTACCTAATGAGAACATATAAGATCTGAACGTTGAAACTCTTTCCACATCCCCGTGAAGCAGCATGATGTCACTCCCGTGTTAAGTGGATTCCCATGGAATCAAACATAACTTGTGCATGTCCTCTAGTATTTAGCCATTAATCATCTATTTTGAGCAACTGGGATTTTTTGGCTGCAGCAACCAAGAGGAAAACAAATCTTGCAAAAAGTAATATATTATTCCTGACTGATTTTCAGCAGAATAAAGTCAATGAAAAAATGTGACTTTTAAAGAAAGGAACGTAATTGTTCGATGGAATAGATTAACTGTTTTAGCCTCAGTTAAGGTGGATAAGTAATAAAGACTATGTCTACACTGCCACCAGATTGACACTCCAGCGATAGATGCACCAGGGATTGATTTAGTGGATCTAGTGAAGAGCCACTAAATTGATGGCAAAATGAGAAGAGTAAGGGAAGTCAATGGGAGAGCATCTCACATTGACCCAGCACAATTTAGACACTGCGGTAAATCAACTTAAGCTACATCGACTCCAGCTACGTGAATAAGCATGAAATCCTGGTTTCCACTGAAATGAGTGGCAAAATTCATTTTGACTACAGTGGGATCAGGACTTCATTGTAAATCTCTACTTCAAGATTATCATGATGCTAGAGTCTTATACCACATCTCATCAACACAAATCAGATCTGGCTGGTTGAGGCATGGACTCCAGATTTTTAAACGGTCTATTTTTCCCATCCCATTTTTAGTTATCTGTGCTGCATATTGACTTCTTTTCCATCCTTGCTTGTAGTTATTTGCAAAAATGATTTAATAAATCACGTTTCTGTTGCTTACCAACAGTGTACGTTGTATCTGTGTACACAGTGGTGCATTCAATTGAACCAAATCCTTCAATGAAAAGCCAAAGATCAAATAAGTGTTCAGAAGAAGCCACCTTAGCTACAGTTCTTCTGCAATCACAATTCCCTCAAAATCAAAGGACCCCAAACCATGGGCCTCAAAAGCGTGCCCCGATTGCCTGCAGTGGGGACATCAAACAGACAATGTTTAGGTAAACACAAACGCTATGACAGACTTTCAGCTCTACTAATTGGTTTACATTTGAAGCCATCTTGTGGTGTAAAGGGCTGGAAACTTAATTTTAAACAAACAAAGAAAGCTGAGACTGACACTTAGGGGGAACCCAAAATGGGAAGCAAAACTGCAGGCCCTGGGATGGATAACCACTGTATTGTACTGGACGGATTATGGATTTTCCTCATATCCAAGGCAATGTGATTTAACCTCAGTTGTCCTGGGGCATATAGATGGTGGTAGGGAGGAGATGTAACATTGTCAGACTGCTATTGTGCTATTGATTGTTTGCGCCTGGTGTTATTTAAGAGAATGTTCACATCTGTTACTGTCCCTACCACTTTAAAATGGAGGGTTAGTGTCATTATTTACCCATTTCAAAGATAGGAAAACAGCACAGAGGGATTAAGAGACTTGTCCAAGGGCATGCATTCAATCAGTGGTGAAACCGGTAATAATAACAGTCCAGTACCGACCAAACCACACTGCCTCTGAATGCAGTTAACTGGCATGGTAGTTTGATAGTGGATATGGGGTGATATTTCTAACCTGATGTTTCGTTTGGAATTTCACATCTATTTTTGTGCACTGATATGAAAAAATGCATGTGAAGTTTAGGAGAGGAAATACAGTATGGGCTCTGGGCATGTTAATCTTTAATGAGTTCCATCTTTTTAGAAGGAGTACATTTTAAAATTTTCATTGCACTAGTGAAAACAGCTATTATAGTAATTTTGCTTTTCACGTTGTTCCTGTGTTTGTACTGTTAAAGGAAGGGAAAAGTATCCTTTGATAAGTACCAGTTACTGTTTTGAAGTTAGTTAACAGTTTCGATATTCAGACATGATCCCGTGAATTTTTCAGGTCGGCTTTAAGGACATGAAGTTATTGACAATTCTGCACACTCAGGAAAGAATAAGTAGATGAATAGTTATTACGAAGTGTTGAAAGAGGTGATTGTCATTTAAGAGTTAGGAAAATGTTAATGTCAGAACTGACAAGGAGGTAATTATACTTCAGTAGTTTCATGTTCAATTGACATTTACTGGCAGGAAATCTGGAGAATGTTTCACAGGCCTATAGCCTCCCTCTTATTCACATTCTCTCTCTTCCTCTTCACTGTGTTTCTTGCTCTCAGTCTGTCTCTTTCATATACACAAAGTCACATGTATATTCTATTCAGGAAAAAAATTAAAAAGCTACTGTCTTTTCTCCTTTCATTGAACATAAAGAGATTAATTGTTTCACTCACATTATAATTAAAGCATATAATTGGGTTCCTTTGAAGGCACTAATAATCATAGAAACAATAAGAGCCCTATTCTGATATTTCATATGCCTTCTGTCTCTTGCATTTTCTGAAATTTAAATGAAAAAAAGTATTCAGCGTGTCTCAATTTAAATCACACTATGTCGGTATTCTCTCTCCTGGACTCTGTGCACTAGTCAGGATGACAGGGAGCTTTGGGATTTTCCACAAGTAGGCGAAGATAGGAGAGGAGGGGAATTAATATTTTGGGGAACCACCGAGCAGCTCAGTTGGACAAACACTCTTTTCAAATGTTTATTGACTTTCCTGGAGGTTGGCACAGAGCATGACTGGGATGATATGTATTCCATTTCACATGTCAAGATGCAGACTCTGAGCTTGTCACATCTCCCAGAGATGGAATAGCAGCATTGCTGTCATTACCTCAATATAGCCGTGAATTCAAGCTGTTTCTGTATGTTATCCAGTAGGGGAAGCCATCTTTGTACCAAATATTTTTTATTGTCTTCTGCAGATCTCTGTTGTGAAGGCATTAAAGTGCTGAGATGTATATGGGCCATTAAGGAAGCCAATGACTGGTACCCTGGATCCAGGCTAGTTCTGCACATCCCTCTCTGACCTGTTTCCTGATGTAGTACAGTAGCCAAGACTCACTACTAAATCATGTAGGCAGAGTAGGTATCCTCTGATTACACTATTCAACCCGTTAAAAAGAACAACAAACGTTAAAAAAAAATGTTTCCATAGTACATCAGTGTCTGGGAAACTAACAGACAATGTGCCAACTTGTGTGATAGGTGACTCTCCTCGGTAGGTGACATTTTCTTCATCTTCTCCCCTAAGGGAGACAGCTTAGATGGAAGGGGAGAACAGAGAGCTATGGCAGTGGGATGATGGTTCTAAAGCAGGGGTGGGCAAACTACGGCACATCCGGCCCCCACGGCTGGGAAGGCTGCCCCCCGCCCCTCCCCTGCCTTCCTCCCTCTCCTAGAGCCACGTCGTCATGCGTGCAGTGCTCTGGGAAGCGAGGCTGAGTGCTCCCATGGGGCACCGTGTCTGGCTCTGCGCGGAGCCAAACGCTGCTAGGAGCCTCATGGTGAGGGAGCTGGGGCTGGGGTGATAAAGGGCAGGGGCAGTTGGGACAGGGAGCAGGGTGGGTTGGATAGGAGGTGGGGCTCCAGGGTGGTGGTTAGGGGTATGGGGGGTCTCTGGAGGGGGCGGTCAGGGAGCAGGGGGGGCTGGATGGAGTATGGGAGTCCCAGGGGTCTGTCAGGGATAGGAGGATGGATGGGGGTTGAGGCTGTCAGGGGAGAAGGGAGCAAGAGGGGTGGGTGGGGAGAGTTTTTTTGGGGAGCAGTTAGGGTGAGGGGGTCTCTGGAGGGGATGGTCAGGGGACAAGGAGTAGGGGGGTTGGATGGGTCGGGAGTTCTGAGGGGGCAGTCGGGATTTGAAGTGGGAGGGGGACGGACTTGGGGCAAGGCCAGGCTGTTTGGGGAGGCACAGCCTTCCCTACCCAGCCCTCCATACAATTTTGAACCCTGATGTGGCCCTCATGCCAAAAAGTTTGCCCACCCCTGACCTAAAGCTTGCATAGCCACTTCTGAAAGACTGTGCGGAAGGATTGGCTCTCTTAGCTGCTCCTCTCCTTCTGCCAAGACAATTCAATAAACAGCTAGTACAGTTCTGCAAGAACTGGATTAAGTATGACAGTCTTCCCAGAAGAAGTGTGTTTTTATGAGGGATTTGGAAGAGTTTGAAAAGGTTGACTATCTTCTGCAATATCAAGCTGTGGAAGTTAGAGGAAACAGTCTGGGTGAAGAGAGACAGTGGTCATGGGAGAAGCAAATGAATGTAGAAGGCAATAGTTATATCACTTGCCTAAGTTAGCTCCCCAGCTCAGGCCATTGCCTCTTATTGTCCCGGGCATTGCTTAGCTGGCTGTGTCCTTAGATTGCTTTCTTCTGCAATCTTCCTGTTTTCTTCCTGAAATCTTCCTGTTTTCATTGAGGAAGTGAAGCCAGAGGATGTAAATAGAGAGAGACAGAGAATGATATCCTGCCTCTACTTCTCCCAGGGTAAGAGAAAGAGTAAGGTGGTACCACATTGATGGGCGACATATAAGTATCTAGACAGGCAGACTTTTGTGTATAGTTACAGCATGGATTCTCAGTGAAGACATGCAGGCTTTCTGGTTTTGCATTTAAAGTTGTTTGGACCTCAACTAAGGCCACTTAAGCAAAGCTATGCTGGCTGAAACTGTTGTCAGCAATTTCAGCCTCCCAAACGTAGAACATCAAGAGGTGGCTTTCATTTACATTAATGAACCTTTGTAGCGTATGTCAATTTATCCCGTTCCTCCTGAAAATCCTGTGCAATAGATTTCTGTCAGTTATCTCTATGGCCAAAAATTTGAATTCCCTTCTCCTGTATTTGAAATCCATATGCACCGTGCTTGAAATGTAATCCAGAAGTCAGAGTGTAGTGTTGTGTTCTCCATATTTTGGATGTACGTTATCCACCCAGACCACTTCTTCTACAGCAGTGATCTACCAAGGGGCTGGTGGGTGGGGAAGAGAAGTTAAATATTCAAAGCAAGATAAGTTATTCTGAAGGTGGTGGGGAGCCAGATTTCAAACTCTGTGTTTAGGGACTGTCGGTGACTTTTAATTGCTGTCTGTGACAGGGCTGAGTTCCAAAGACAAAGCATTTTGCTTATCAATGTAGCAACAGTGCACAGTGGCTTTCCTTAAGCTTTAAAGAAAATCAAAGGTTTTTAGAAATGTAAGCTTTGCTGGATTCCACTGTCACTTTTAGGTTGCAGTGTTAATACTAATGAGCTAATACTGCATGCCTGAAAACAAACATGTTTTTATTAGTATTTAAAGATGCTGGAAGGCATTCTATTTGTATACTTGGCTGATGGAATTACAGTGTATCAATGGTCAAAAGGATGTTACACAGTAATTTACAGGACACTTGGGGCAAATCATAAGACACCAATGGTTGACATGTTATGTATTCAGTAAAATGCAGTGGTTGCAGTGTCTTGCTTCATTAATCTTTGAATTGGTACAGTGGTGGTTTAAACTTCCACAGGTATTAACTATTATAAATGTTTTGGGGGTGAAGGGAGCATATTCAAAGCCATTTAAAACTGACATTGGGAAAATGTGTGCACTGTTACAGGCATAATTCTAAAAGGCGGTTGGTTTTTACCTTAAATACTCTTTATTAACTTGATTAACCTGATTAACTTCTTAATAGTCTATGATACACAAGAAAACATTATTTTTACCTAATCAAGGAAAAATTCTGACATAGCCTTAGCATCCTGTGTGTCAAATGGTCCAGATCCTACCACTGCTCTTTAATGAGGGGCCCCATTGACTTCTATGACATGGAAGTTGAACACAGTTGGACTTTATGTAGTGAGGTGTGAAAAGTTTAACATAAAATGTTTATAGAGGTGAAAAATAACATTTTCAGAACGCTTCTCTATTTTAGCTGTGTCTCATCTAAGAACTCCTAGCCTACTGAGTAAAATATTAGAATGAATTGTTAAAATATCATGCACCCTTAGAGGGGGAAATAACTTACACTTTAAATAAATTGCATGAAAATGTCTTAATTGCAGTCAAACAACCTGGAATAGTTTGTATTAGCATCTGGTGTTTTGATACGATACATTCTGTCTCTAATTCTTCTCATCAAATGATTAGAAAAAAAGAAAAGAAAGACGATGAACAGAGTGATTGGCCTCTGTCTTTCAGCTAAGAAGGTTTAGACTTTGTGGGTGACATCTGCCTTATATCACAAAAACCAAAAACAGGTGGAGAATATGAAAAACTTGAGAATAGCAAGATGCAGCGTTAACAGGAAGAGCCATGGTTTTTGTTAAGATGCCCAGTATTTCCTTGAGTAAAATTCCATATGATAAAAAAGCTTTCATGTTATTTGTATCCATTATCAATAATGCATTTTGTAACTGCCTGAGAGCAACTGTACTGCGTTTCTGTGAAAAGATTTACTTTTGGCTGATATAGTTAAAAAAGAACATCCTGGATTAGTAGTAATAGGATAAACTAATCTATTTTTGTCATATGAAAACTACTATAACAGTGCCAGTAGTATAGTTTAGGAAGGTAGGTGTTTTTATTTAAAACCTGACTGGAGAAGAGTCGTTTCTGCCAACAGACACTAGAGGAGATTCAACCAACCCCCTCACAAGGCTGATAGCTGGAATTGCTTTGTACCTCTGTCCTGTGCGTTCACCAAAACTGACGTCTAAACTAGGCTTTTCATGCTCCAATGGGAGCAGTTCTGATGAGTTGATATCAACTTTTCTGAGCTTGGCTCAGCTGAAATATGCTCTTATTTGGGGGGGGGGGGGAGATACGAGATGATTGTCTTAATCTTTTATACACAGCACAATCAAGCAACCTTCCCTTTATGTGGGATTTTGTTTTAATTATCATCCTAGATGGAAAATCATGCATTGCAGGGAAAAAGATTCACTGGCTCCTCTTTTCTGAGGTCATCTCTCCCTGTGTCATGCCATGCATAGTAACTGGGCAACTCACAGAGGTAACCACTGCACATGACAGTAAAAGCTTGGAGATTCAGGCCCTGAGGATATGACTGCAGTGCAATTCAACACCTCTGGCTGATGTGTCAGCTGACTCAGGCTGACAGGGCATCAGCAGTGAGGGAATAACACTGTAGTGTAGATTTCTGGGATAAGACTACAGTTTTATTGTCCTGCAGCCTGCGCTAGAGTCAGCTGACCCAGGTCGGCCCTGAGTGTTTAACTGCAGCACAGACATACCCTGGGATTGTAAGCATCTCAGGGCAGTGTCCCTGGCTTTTTTGTTAATAGAACACCAGGTCTACTTGGGATAATATATAAATAATTTTAAATAGTTTGGAAAACTAATAAACCTCAAGCTGCACACGTTGTTTTCATCCCTGAAGGTATTGCTAGCTCAAATTAGCTATCTTTTTAGCAAAGACGTATGCCTGAGAATCTGTATGAGCCCTTGCAGAGGTAGATGCTCGAAACAGCTGCTTCGCTGGACTTGATGAGTTCCCTACCTGGGCAAAAAGGAACTACATGCTTGCCAGTTGTTACTACCGTAATTCAGGAAAATAGGACTGGAGTACATTTTGTGAATGAATACATGACATTCAGAAAACACCGGACTCTGTATTACCAATTTCTGCTCCAAACAGGAAATTGACCTATAACAGCTTGAATTTTGGCTACCACTCAAAGCCTGGGGGGAAATACACAGGGAATACTCTCTTAATGCTAATAACTTGAAATGAGAAATTATCAAGATTTCACTGCCAACAACTGTATCAGATTTGAAAATATGTTGTTTGATATTATTTAGAAAAATGATTGATTAATCGTTTCGCAATGTGTTTCATGTAGGAATTAAGTATGGATGTGACATAACCGCAAATGAGCGAACAGCTAACCTAAATTTTGTCCCTGTCCTTATATCTATCAGTATATTATTAGTGATAAACTCATGGACACATAATCACATTTAATAATAAATTTTAAAAATGCATGCAGGTTGCTGTTCATTGAAAGTAGAAAGTTTTCAAATATTCAGAGTACAGCCATTTTATTTATTTTTAGTAATTTACCTATAAATAGAAAGATACGTAATAGAGGAGCAAGGAAAAAATGTAAATAGTACCAAAAGAGTGGGGAAAAAAATCCAAATTCTCATTTTAGGTTTAATTTCTGACAATATGTTAAACATATTTTTAATTGGGGAGAGGCTTTTTTAATATCTACTTCTAATTTAATATAAATTTTAGCAGCCAAATAATAAACCCAGGACAATTACCTTTATAATGGTCTCAAAACATTAATCTTAGTTCAAGTGTGGCTGGTTAGTATGAGTTGCATATATTTTTCTCTTTCATTTTTAAATTTGTTCTATATAGATAAAGTCTTGGATTGGATTATTATTGTATAAAATCTAGATCTTTATTACTGCTGTACCTGAGTTTCAAATCTTTCAAGCCACAAAAAGGCTCTAACAATATAGTTTATTTATTCCTGAATGTATCTACAAAGCCAAAGCTGAAATGCGACCAAGTCAGAAAAGTCCTTGGTTTAATGGGATGGAGGCGGAGAAACCATTTGATTGCCAATCAAAGTAAGAATTTTTATGTCTGCTACTAATTAGATACCGGTTACTTCATTACCAGGCTTGGAAACTTGGGAAATGTTCTGCCATAGAGAAAACGGACACAATCACTGAATACCAGTGAAAAGAACTTCATCAAATTAATCTAACCCCACATAACATAGAGTTCATTCCATTAAAGAGAATTCTGGAAACCTGCAGAATTTCAAGCTATGTTTTAATGCAACTTTTTGGCTGCCTGCCTTGTAAGAAAGTCAAGGGTCTCAGCTCAATAATTGGGTATAAATACAGTCAGTGCAGTAGGCCTCAACTTCAGTCATGCAGAACCAATCTTTAGCTTGATGGTGTCACTGTTGCATATTTTTAATTTAACTACGTGTGAGAAATACTGACATAATCTCATTATTATTGTTTTCCTTGTAAGCTTAGGGTACTATTTGATGCTGTTTGATATTGTTCTGATCACCAGCAGACTAATTTTGCAGACATAGGGTGTGTGGGGGGTGTGTGTGTGTGTGTGTGTTTGAAAATTGGGGTAAGAATTATCTTCTGATGATTAAAACAGAATACTAGTGTATTCATTAGGCCATTAATCAAACACTTCTACTGGTGACAGTTACAGAGATTTAATGGGTTTAACATTGAGATGTGACACAACCTAGGCAGTATTCATTGTTCTTACCGAATCAAAATATATACTGGCAAATATACACATTTTTTGTTCTCATTTAGTGGTCATTATCTAAACAGCAAAAAGGGAAAATCTAGAGCTGCATCTTCATTCCCCCTCAGCTTCCCAAACAAGATTTATTTTTAAATTGCAGGATCTTTCCATAAAAGACTTCTTTACAGTATCTTATTAATTTTAACAAACTTCTCATTAATAAGTCACCTCAGAAGAATAGTATATTATATCTTTAAAAAGAGGGGTTCTTTTAATCAGTAACTTTTTGTGGTGTTAAGGGTGACTGTGTAGAAAATTTGGATTAAAAGGATTTTGTCTATACAGTTACTCGGTGGGTAATAAGAAAGAGGACTATCTTGTTGGTAAGCATTGCCATACTTCATCAGACCGTATGTCTATCTGGTGCAGGATTCTGCCTCTGGCAACAGCTGGTATCTGATGCATGAAAGGAAGGTGAATACCCTTAATAATTCACTTAGACAATTTGTGCAGTCTTATATCTAGGGAAAATTTTCTCTTATCAGCAAGTATTAGCTGTTGCCCAGATTCACAGGGTTTTAAAACTCTTACAACAGTGTCCCTAGGTTTCAAACTCAAATGGTCGTGAATAGGGCCCTACCAAGTTCACAGTCCATTTGGGTCAATTTTATTATCATAGGATTTTAAATTGTAAATGCCATCTGATTTCAGCTCTTTAAATCTGAAATTTCATGGTGTTGTGATGGTATTGTGATGTGGTGCATCCTGTCCCAAAAAGGAGTTGTCACAAAGTTATTGTAGGGGGAGTTGTGGTACTGCTACTATGGTGTATAATTTTCTGTCACCATCCATCACCATCTCACTGTTACCTCTTTTTAATTATTCACAATTGGATTTTAACAATATGTTTACCCTGATTAAGTTAATTATCCCATTCACATTATAAAACTGTGAATCTTTGCTTGGCATTCTCAATTTTTCTTTCCCTGTATTTTGAGCAAGTTTATCCTTAAGTAGTTGAATGTGTTCAGTATTAATGACTTAATTTTTTTCAAAGCCAGGAAAACTTTGAAGATCCTTTTGTTTATTTATAAGTAGTAGGCTCAGGTATGGTGGTTATCTGTTGTGTCAGTAACAACATGAAAGGAATGTTTGTGGAGACTTGTGAAATGTAAATTCAGAGAACAAGCTACAATGAGGGAACAAAGGCAGGGATTATAGAAAAGACTTTGCAAGAAAAATGGATTAGAGGGACTTTGTTTTTTTCATTAGTTTCTGTTCCTTCAAGAGATCAGCAATCAAGCACCTTAAAAACTCAAGATTCCACTTTCAGGTTCTGCTTACTGAGAACTGTCTTTTTTTAGAACTAAGAAAGAATAGCATGTCTCTGTGTGTATAAATGCTTTGTGTTCACGGGTGGGTAGGTGTGTACACACACACACACACACACACTAAAATTAATCTATAAGAATCAAAGTCTGCATTAAACACAGAATTCTGTCGTTGGTTAACTTCACATATTTAGATTTATTTTTTATGCTCCTCTGTTGGAAAACATCAGTCCAAAATCTGCATCACCACAGATGGGTCTAGGCCCAAACTCCAGAAACCAACACCTCTGAACTTTGGAGATGGGCTGGAATATCCAACTTTATTATCTCTGTTCCTATAATGGCAAACCAAAACCTCAAATGGCAGAGTGTGAAAAATCTGGAAGCCAGTCCAAATTTTGTTTTTAAGTTCATTTCTGGTTCTTACATATTGTCAGCACTATCATAATAGTACTCCCGTAATAGCACTCCCACTATTCACCTTGTGGGAGTCCATTACGAAGACACCTAAGTCAGGAAACTTTGTGTCCAGCTTGCAAAATCAAGCTCTGATTTTTATGATTAACTGCACCATGGGCTTACAGAGAATAGTCTGTAATAACTTGGTGGTCAGTCCCACATGCCAGACAGTGTCATATGCAAGTGACAGATTCGTCAGAACAGAGCCAACTTTGTTGCCCTACCCAAAGGAATTGTTGAGGTCTTGTATTAGACAAATGACTTGATTTGGGGCTCACCTCTTGAGAATTACTCTCCTTTTAAACATATAAACTTAAACCCCACATACATGAAGGCCGAGAAGTACATATATACATGACAACTGTATTATTGATGTGGATAAGAATGATATTGAAGGGTCACTCAGCCAGGACATGAATACTCTGGCCACTTACCTTCATCAGTTGAGACTTACATTGTGTCTAAGGTGGTGGCCACAATGTTCCATCTGAACAATCACCTGGCCATTAACCCTTTGCAAGATGTCCTTGCAGAGTGGCAGCATCTCTGGAATAGAGACAGGCATGCAGAATCCCTAACTTTCATCCAGCTGTTTGCAACCTAAAAGGCAGATTTGGGATAAGGCTTAACAGGCTGCTGACAAGGACAGGCAGAATGGCTACCACAATGCAGAAATTTGGCTTAGCCCAGGCTTCACAATATGACTTCAGGGCAGCGATTCAGACAGTCAGATGTGGTGGAGGAGTGCACAATTCAAAGGTGGTAGAGTGGCCTGCAACACTTTGGTACCCTAGATGCAGCAGTTCGATGACTAAACAATCTAGATATTGATTTCTAGTACATATGAAAGAAGCCGCAGCACTACCATAAGGTCTATATCACTTGTGATTCTTCACTCCATATGTGGGCATACCGTATGAAATGAGACCTATCGTTGCACTGAAACTGTCAGCAGTAAAAGCTTCTACTATCACTTGTCTCTTAACAAGGGACCATGAAATTCATATGGAGTTCTCCAAGTTGCCCAAAATAGCAGGTTTACTATCTAGAAAACACCATGATGTTAAGCATCCTACACAACTGTGAACATAGGGAATCTTGCTGGCAGCTTTAGAGAAAAGCAGAAATTGCACTTGTTCTCAGTCCTCAGGTATGGGAAATCTACAATTCTTAAACTTCTCCTCATTCTTAGCATGGTGATCAGTTAAGGCACCGAGGTCCACTCAGTTATTGTGCAAATTTCCTAATTCAGTCAACATTTAACTACCCTTGAGGTAAGCCAACAGTGTAATTGCAGTCTGAGGCTTGCATTAGACAACATGAGCAAGATGTTAAACAAATTAAATAAATAGCACAGTGACACAGAAGTAGGTTTCCGGCACCCTGCTTGATGCTCTTTTATTCTCTTTGGAAGGTGTGAGCTCCGTTCTGGCTTGCAGGCTGTCTCTTAACCTTTACAACACACACACTGCCTTCTCTTGTAGTTATCTGCATCTATGACAGTGTGGCAGGAAATTGTCAGGACCCATCAAAGCCTAGATTATGCTGAGGCAGGGATCTGTTATTTACTGTTAGTGATTTCAGTGATTGCTCTGATATGCTGATATTTGTCTACTGTGATGGGGCAAGACCAGATGGACATCGGAAAGTGCTGAAGAACAGATATGTGCATCTCAGGCTAAACAAATCCCTGGTACCAATGGAACCTTCTAGAAATCAGTAGAAACAGCTAGCCTGATTGAGACACCTGAAGCCAATCAGGGACTGGCTGAAACCAGTTAAAAGCCTTCCAGTTAGTCAGGTGGGTGTGGATGTCAGGAGCTGTGGGAAGAAATTGTGCTGTTGGTGAGACTGAGTGACAGACAGATCATACACAAGGAAGGAAGCCCTAAGGTAAGGGTGAAGTGGAGTTTGAAGAAGTGGGGCTGCTGTGGGGAAGTAGCCCAGGGAATTGTATTATGTTTTGTGGCTAAAATGTCAGCCATCATAGCTGATACTATTAGGGTCCCTGGGCTGGAGCCCGGAGTAGAGGGTGGGCCGGGGCTCCCCCCTTTTCTATCTCCCCTAATTAATCACTGAGATTGGGAGACAATAGAGACTGTGCCAGGAAGGATAGCTTCTCCTCACTGGCTTATGATGAAAATGGCTCAATAGGCTGTGACCCATGTGGAGGGTCACAGTGAGCCTCTGAGGCTAGTGAAATCTGCCAGGAAACGCAGAATCCATGAAGATAAGGACAGAGCTTTGTCACACTACGTATATGCTTCTCCAGCCCTGGATTTCCATTTCTCCATCTGCTTCATCATGCAGTAGAGTCCTCAGCGGTTATTGCTGAAATAACCAGTTAATCATATGAGTTTAGTAAAGAATCACTTTACTAAAAATGAGAAGAATGTCATTGTGTTGACTTCCACTGAAACAGTTTGTATTATGTGGAATACTCTGTTCTGATTTCTTTCTTTCTCTCTCTCTCTCTCTCTCTCTCTCTTCTTAATCTCTTGGAATAGAATACACATTGAGGCTTAAGGTTTAAAGCTCAGTACAACTTCTTCACCTGCAAAAACTCACATATACACATTCCACTCAGGTGATAATCAGTATCTGTATGCATGTACGGTGGCCTGATTTTGTCCCTAAAAATAGGGGACTCTGTAAGCCAACCTTTAAAAATATGGCTTTTAATATTTTCTAATAAACAAGGAGTGTCCTTCACTGCTTCTTGTGTTTATGTTTTCAGCTTAGCATGCTTTGGAGTAGCCTCATTTCAAATGAAGTTTCTATTATAGGAACTATTCCAGCTGGCTCAATAGTTTGTAGGTTTTTTCCCCCCCTGATTCTTTCTTGCTTGTCCAAAGTCTGTCTTTCACTTTCTCTTAATTTTTCTCATTTTCTTCTGTCTTCCATTCTATCTGCTTTGCATTTGTCCCCGTGAGATAAGAAATAATGAGAGAGAGAAAGAGACAAGTCAAAGAGTTGAGCATTATAAGAAATAATACGAAAGTCCCACTTCAGTAACTTGTTGGATATTTGTTACTGGAAACCCAAGTACATCAATCTCTGCTAGCACCAAGAGAGCAGAACAGCATTATTTATAACTTAAGGGATTTCAGGTGAGCTTTCAGCTGGCATTAGACTCTCTACACCTCCTCTTTTTCACACTATATTGCCTGGAGATTTCCCTACAACACTGTTTACCCTGAGCAAATTGAACATGGTGAATGCACTGTTCTTGCTCTTTGAGAAAAGACGATCTTTACACTGAGGCTAAAGAGTCGGCAGATATGTAGGTCAGTATCCCATTTGACATATTATAAGACTTATTAACACTGTATCAGTGTATGTCTCATTTGTTTTTTTTCAGATAATAATTATGCACTTTGTCTAAGCAGTTTTCGTGTGTGCACAAACATTCTTCTTTTGGATCCTCTGCTTGAGAGACACTATTACTGTATTCCGAATCAGAAAAGCTTGGCTTTCAAAATATACACGTGCTACATAGGTGACAGGAGGGGAGAGAATAAACTTGGCATCATGTATTAGGAAACATTAACTATAATTCTATTTAAAGCAATGTAATTGAAAATGACATTCTTCTGTAATGAAAAAGATTAGATTAATCTACTACAGTGTATTGTCTCTGTTGTGTCTGTGAAGTCTGTTTTTACTGATAAATATGCATAAATAAAAATTATGCTACTAAATGAAGACTTTACAAGTGAAAATCACGTGTACTGTTTAGGGCTGTCAATTAATTGCAGTTAATGCATGCGATTAACTCAAAAAAAATCAATATTTTTTTTAAAGCAAGTGTTAATCACACACCTCTGGAGACGGGACGTGGCAGTGGCCAGGCAGGGAGGGAGGCACCCTGCTGCCTGCCCTATCTGCTGGACAGAGCTGCCTAAGGTGGGCAAGGGAGGCTACTGGCCAGGGGGGTACTGCTGTGTGTCTCTGGGGCAGGGATGCCCCTCTTCCCACTGCATTGCTCCACTGCTTCTCCCATCTCTCGTCCCCCTCTCCCCCATGTAGTCGTCCCTGGCCAAGTTACTCCTGGCCAGAAGCTGCTTCCTGTCTGCTGCGGAGAGCTGGGGTGGGTGAGGCTGATTTCTGGGTGATTTCTGGCTCCTGCCTGTGTACCTGGTAACCACTGAGCTGGGGGTGGGGAATGAGAGGAGCCTGTCTGCTGCTGCTGCTGGCTTAGGAGCAAATGCTGCTGACAGCAGCTGCTGCTGGCTGAAAAAGCATTTGGGCTCCCAAGTGCTTTGCTTAAAGAGACACCACTCTCCTAATACACACACACTGTTTCCCCGCAACACACACACACACACACACTCTCCCCTCCCAACACATGCACAAACACACACCTACTCAAACCAGAATCTGAAATGGCACCCTAGGTGAGCCAGGAGTACCCAGAGGGCTGCTGGATGGCCGGGGGCTCTGGCAATATGCAGCCCCCTGCCCCCCCTGGTGACATCACAGAACCCGCCTTGGGCCACAGGTTGAGTGCCAGATACCACAAGCTGCAGCAGCACAGAAGTAAGGGTGGGTTGTAACTGAAATTAATATATTTGAATATAGAAAATATGCAAAAATATTGAAAGAAATGGGATTCTGTTATTGTTTATCAGTGCGATTAAAACTGCCATTAATCACAGCTATTTTTATCTCGTATTTAATCACAATTAATGTTTTTAATTGTTTAACAGACCTAGTATTGCTATAATGTTTTGTGCACAACAATAATAGATTTTTAAAAATTGCACAATCTTATAGCATATCAATTTACATTACTCAGTATGATTTAGCTATATTTGCCTCATTAATATTAGCTCCTGCTTTCGGACCTTGAATAATATTTATAGTATAATATTACTGCGCTGTAGCCATACCGTCCTGTCATACTATGTTGTCCTGTGATCCTTTTAGCTCTGACAAGCTGTGTAGAGTTGGGCTGAGTGAGTAGTTGGATTGGAGATGTATGTGTTGCTGGAATTTTTGTTGTAGATCAGTTTTCCAGTTATGGTTTTTCCACCAAGTCTGTGCAGAGAGCAAAATGGCATAGGGCAATGCACTGTTGGGGGTGCCATCTTTTGGATGAAGTCCAGAGTAGAGTCCTTGGCTTTTTGTGATCATTACATATTCCACAACATTCTTCATATGAATATAGATGCTAACCGTCACCTTCCTCTGGACAGATTCAGATTTGACTAATTATATTCTGCCTATCTAAATTCCCCTGGCAGTTTCAGTTTGCTTTCTACCTTAAACCACTGAGTAATGTTGCTGTGCGCTTTCCACACCATAATTTCAGAATGGTTGAAGTGCTTCTGCTGGGTGTAATTTGTGTATCATTGTGAGTCTATAAAGCGGTTTGAGGTCCATCTGGATAAATTCATCCATCAGTTGCTATTGGCCAGGGTAAGCAGGGATGGTGTCCTTAGCTTCTGTTTGCCATACAGCTGGGACTGAGCAAAAGGGGACGGATCACTTGATGGTTACATGTTCTGTTCATTCCCTCTGAGTCTAGGGTACCTGGCATTGGCCACTGTCAGAAGACAGAATACTGGGCTAGATGGACCTTTGGTCTGACCCAGTATGGCCATTCTTATATTCTTGTGGTATGTGTAAATATATGGTTGCTAGTGTTATTATAGTTCCCAATGGCAGAGAGTTTTTGGGACCAGACTTCCATGCTCAGGATCTTTCCATCAATTGTATTGAATCATTTCAGGACTCCGTCACGGCTAGGCATAAATCTATTGCTTACAACTTCTGTACAGTGCTTTGGTTGTTATGATGTACATACTCTTTTTTAAAAAATTAAATCTTTTTGTCTTTTTTCTTTAGTCCCACCCTTTCAAGGGGAACAGTATTTTGAACGACTGAAAAGGAGATCTTCAGACTTCTTTTATAGCTTTATAAATGAAATCACTGAATACAATTCAAACACCATAAGGACAACTCTTTCTATTGGGCTTATAGGACAATTATTTCTCCCCATAAATTTTAAGAGTATTAAAATTGCCTCTGAAAATTCTCTGTAGATTTGATTAAGAATTTATCATCCAGATCATCAACTGGTGAAAGTTACTGTTTCTCTGAGAACATAATGAATGATGCCCCTGATTCTCCTCTGCACTGGTGTCACACCTTTGGTTTGTGAGATATAGATGTCTTAAGTGGAGCACCATTGGTAGAAATCTGTTGAAATGCTGTGCAGAATCAGCCCTAGTCCCCAAACATTTAAGGGCAGTCATTGCGTTTATACTGACCACAGTCATTATTCAGTTCCCATTGCCATTGGTTCTGCCGTTCAGTGAGGTGATTTGATCTTGGCATGCCAGCCAGGGTATTATTCTGTGGGGATATTAACTCAGCGAAGAGAAACTGACCTCATGCTCTTTAGCTGGAATATCAAGTCACTGGTTAATAGTGTGCTTCCAGTAACAAGGAAGTTGATTTTAAGTCTTAGCAGTTGATGTCCCCATGAGGGATAGCTCCAATGAGCCTTTGTTGAGACAATTACTCTCATAAAATAGAAGTGTGTGATATGGGGGAATAACAGCCATATAAAAATATTCACAAAGGAGCGTTTTTAAGTAATACACTGCAACTTTGTCTCCTGGTTGCATATTGTGGGTGTAGTCAGTTATTGGCTGTGTGTGTTCTCTCTGCATGTTGTACCGGCTCTGACCAGGTAATCAGTACAGCAGATGCCAATTGAACTGCCCAAAGAGCCCACAGACTGGGTTCAGTGGTGAAGGTGATGCTCAGCAACATTTATTGCCAACAAAGCACGGTCCTAGTTAACCTAGCTTACGTATGCTGGTGACAACAGACCAGCTCAATGAATGGCAGGGCTTTTCACTACCTCTACAGCTAGACAAAAACACTCCCTTGTGACCCCCTCTTTTATAAACTGATACAGACAACTTACGTATTGCCCCTATGACGTGGTTAGTTACCACCCTTTACCTTGTACATTTTGGTTTGGTCAAAACATCTTTTTCCATCATTATCTCTAGGGGGAGTCAGTGTGTCCCTGATTCATCTTCGGGGAGTGTGCTTACACCATAACCTTGTATTGGGGTATTCTGGTACTATCCTTCTGCAATGTGTTTACATGAATACTTACTTAGTGCCTAGGAGTGAACTAAAGTAAACACATTAGGTAAACTGTTATAGAAAGGGCTTATGTTCCAATGTCTAGGAAGCCCCTGTATTCTTTATGTAGCTCATTACCTATTGGTGTTTCATGGGTGCAGTCTTGCTACTTGACTTTCCACCCCTGTATTCAGCCTGCAAGGGCAGAGATTCATTTCTGTAGGTTTTTTTAGAAAAAAGCACTGTTCTCTCTCTCCTCCTCCCCCAACTCCCCAAAGGTCACAAGATGACGACTGCCGAACATTTTGAAACACCATTACTTTTATAGCTACACTGCTATGAAAATGCAGGGCTGTTACCTGTGTAATGCTTTTAGATGAGATATGCAATGTGGCAATAGCTTTATTTATCAGCTTGTTCCTTTTCAGAAGAACATAAGAATGGACTTACTGGATCAGACAACGGTTCATCTAACCCTGTGTTTCCCAAACTTTAACAGCCTGTGAACCCCTTTCACTAAAATGTCAAATCTCACGAAACCGCTCCTAAAAATGAATATTTTCAGGAATTTCTTTTACCTGAGTATAAATTATAAGAGCAGTAATCTGGGTAATATAAAATTTGTTTTTCTGACATGCTTATTACACACTATTTATTATTAATTATCATTTACCATCACAGCATTTTTATTACATTATGAAAATGGCAACACTCTTCCAAGATCTCACTTTCGTAGCTTGTATCACTTTGAATAAGCCTGTTATAAGACAAGGCGCCTGTGTTTCATCAAGGAGTATCCGATGTGAAACAGCATCAGGGAATTTAAGAAGCCAACTCAGAGTTCCTCCTTCACAAACATTCAGGTCTTGAGCAGTCCAGGCAAACAACGCATGTTACAACAAAGCTTAAACTTGTTCTTCATAATCATTTTAAAAACAATACTAGCTGCCTATTTAATTTTAAAACAGCAAAAAAATATCCACCTCGCTCTCCATTTCTTATAAGAAGTTTCGAAGTTTAAATCTCCTCAGTGTGATAGACATGCTTGCTTTGATCTGCTTAGCCCTTGGAAGTCTAGGGGCTCCAAGTTGCTGCCCCGGTGCTGCACAGGGTCCCTATGGACAGCTCTGTCCGTCATTAGGGATTTTTTTCCTGAGAACCCCCTGTAACATTTCATGAACCTCCAGCGGTTCCCTAACCCCAGTTTAGGAACCACTGATCTAACCCATCTTGTCCATCTTTTTGAGAGGGGGCTAATGTAGCTAAATTGTATTTGATGTTTTCCTATAAATAGAAGGCTACATTTTTGATTTTCTGGCATATAAACGTGACTTAGTAGATGTTAAAGAAAGTGCTGACAAAGGACAGTACAGAGCAAGCTATGATTACATGAAACTCCCACTGAAATCAAGTCCTCAGACCTGGAAGCGAGGGAATGCTTTCTTTCTTCTGATGATTCCTGTCTTCTGGGTATAAGTGAAGGACTAATATAACTCACAAATGCATTTTCAGTCTAGTAGCTAAGTTTTAAATAAAACTTTTGCTTGGAGTATGGAGTAGTTGGTCTATTTCAAAACCAGACGATTAAAAAGTCTAACAAATACAAACCAAGAATTATCAAATTTGCATTGATTTTCCCCATACTCCTTTTTATTTAGCTTTAGGATTTATTTTCTTGGTTTTCCTCTTTCTCAGTGTCTCTCTCTCTCTCGCTCTCACTCTTTGTATATATAATTAAGAAAACATTTGCTTGCAGTTACACAAACAGTGGCATATAGGTTACCACAGATTTCATCCTCTGTTCAAAACAAGAAATAACAGTAGTAGGCAAGTATTAGCTTGTAAATAGCACACATTCAGTGTGCATGTGTGCACAAATACAGATAGATGTGTATATCTATGTGTATATATAATGAACTCTAAGTCTGTAAAGGTAACTCATTCTATTTTAAATACCTTCTTTCCCTCACTGTGTCTTCATTAAAGAACTGATATGAAACCCCATTCCTCAGCTCAGCTGTTCTCACAAGCACACTGTATTTGATTTCACAACCTCTTCATAACTTTTACAAGAACAAGCAGAAGAGAACATCAGATCTTTCCAATCAAAGTGATGTTTCTTTCCAGTTGGCAGCACAGTGCAGTCAGACAGCACGAGTATCAAAAAGCTTTTAATAGGCTAATGGAAGGGAAAAGGGAGCTGAAAGAAAATGCACAGAAAATCTACCAAGTACTATACAAGTATACCTTGGTTCAATGCTAAAAGAGGTAAAATATTGTGCCATTCAGCTAATAATCTGGAAATCCATTATCACTCATCCATAAACTGAATTATTGGTGACATACAGCCTGGATTATTCTCTATCTCTCTCGTACAGTACATCCAAAAACTGACACTAAATTATGTTGTCCCACAGTAGCTCAGGCTTTACAACAGCAACAAAAGATTAAAACAATTTTATATAGGGAAAATTCAGAGGATAAACAGCACTATATTATATGAGGGAACTGCAGTCAGTTGATTGTATTGTCATCTGGGAGAACAGCATTCAAGTGCTGTCAATGTTTAAAAAACCTTAAAATGTCTTTTTACCAAAAAAAAAAAAAAAAAAAAAAGCTGGTAACATTCTTAACAAACTGATTATAATTCCACAGTGAAATCTGGTGTTCAAGGACACTGTAAATGCTATTGTGGGAGCAATTAATATGGGCGGAACGGTAATCTCATAGACTTTCAAGATACCTTCTTCAAACACCAATACAGCTGGAAAAGCAGATCAGATTAGGCTTGTTCACATGACAATGAATCTACAGTATTGCATAAACCTCCTTTACTTGACCCTGAGGAAGTCTGCACCTACTGTAGTTCTGTTCTGTCTTATCTGTATTTATTACAGCTAATCTTTTGATTAATATAATATTCAAATCTCAAGATTGCTGGCTCATTTTTCTATTCCATTTACTAATAATGTTAATTGTTTTATTTCTAATGTTATAAAAATCATATTTGTAAAAAAAAACCCTATATATTTTGAGTACATTCCTTGTTAGAAAATTATACTATTACATGAACATGTCAGCAGGACAGAGACAGAATGATCAGAGACAGAAAAATGCCGTTGTAGGTTCAAAGTTGAATAAACCCCTTCTCCCAGTAGGAATTTATTACAGGCATTTTGGGTTAACCCAAACTGATGCCAGGTTTGTAAAAGTCTCTAACTCCAGCCCATCCATGGAGTTTTCTAGGCAGTAAACATAGCAATACAAAACCAAATGGTACAAATTCTGCAGGGTCTCTCCTGTGTTTCCCCAGAGCTCCTTGCCATGGCTTCCAGTAAGCACATCCCACCCCCACTTACCTCTTTTCCCTCTTGAAGGCAAAATACTCTTTAAAAAGGCGGTGATCGCTGTACTTAATTTTTTCCCATCTGGCAATGTCTCCCTGAGCTGCCTCTGAGCCATGACTTGGAATTAATCCCCCGAGAGCAGGCCATTTGTCTGCCTGGATACCTCCTCTTAGGAACGCTACTGGGACGGAATGCAGCAAGGCCTTGGAGACCCTAGGAGCTGCACGCTCCATCACAATGAGAACATTAAAACTGCATGACTGAATTTTTCTATATGTTGCTGTATTACCAATGCTGTTTAAAGAACACATTAATAGTTGCTGTACATTCTCTCTGTATAATACTGGCATTTTCTTTCGTGGACAGAGGTAAATTGAATGCTAACAGGTGATGAAGTTATATTTGTTGTCTGGTTTTTTTCCATCTGAACAGGAATTAGATTACTTATATGCTCAGAATTATTAAGCAAATACAGAATCTGTATCATTACACCAACAGCACATAGTCAGAAGTGAAATTCCTTATTTATCCTGCCTCTAACAGTTTAAAGAAGCAGCTCTTTATTGATCATGCTGATAGCCGGATACAGTTTTGAAGCAAAACCCTGCCCCCCTCACCCTCCAAAATGAATGCATAAATAAAAATGAAATGAGAAATTAGAAAGATCTCAGAGGCAAGAGAACTTTCTGAAAATAACTCGTTAAAGAGCATCAGTAAAATTTTCAAAAATGTTTAAGTGACATGAGTACCCTTAAATCCCATTTTCAAAAGTGGCTTAGGAATCTAAGGGTATGTCTACACTACCTGCGGATCGGCAGGCAGCGATCAATCCAGCGGCGGTCGATTTATCGTGTCTAGACCAGACAAAATAAATCGATCCCCGAGTGATCTCTCGTCAGCTCCTGTACTCCACTGCCATGAGAGGCACAGGTGGAGTCGATGGGAGAGTGGCAGCAGACAACAAACTGCAGTGAAGACGCCACAGTGAGTAGATCTAAATATGTCGACTTCAGCTAAGTTATTCACATAGCTGAAGTTGCATAATTTAGATTGATTGCCCCCCCTGCCCCATAGTGTAGACCAAGGCTTAGTCCTATTAACTTTCAGTGTGATTTAGGCACTTAGGTACGTTAAACACTTTTGAAAATGGGACTTAATGTAACTGGTAGTTTGATTATTTATTTATTTATTTATTTAGATTGTGGTAGCGTTTAAAATGTGCTAGGCACTTTCTAGTCATGCAGCTCAGAGGACACTTCCTTTGGACATGGCCATCAGGATGCTGAATTGGCTTTCTTTTCCTTTTTAGACAAGTCACTGGCGCTTCCCGTTAGCTTTGATGAAGCTCTCTTAACCTTTACTTGGTGTTCTGTAAAGTGCATCAGATTTCCTTCTCTGAAGGGGAGAAGAAAAATCCCCAAACAATTTAATATGAAAGTGTGTCATAGCTGATTTTTTTCCTCTATGTGTAGAAAGAACAGAACCCAATGTCTCCCCTAGGAACTCTGTTCAAGGATTACTATGTGAAAAGTTTTCAGCATAAAATATATTGAGCATTTCTCCAATATTATTGTGCGTAGTGAGTCTGTGTGTGCATATAATACTCTCCCCACCCTGTGCTCTTTTCTAGGACCACACTTTATTTAGGAAAAGGATGTGAGGTGATGAATATGTGTAAGAACATTTTTAAGAGGTTGGAAAAAATGGCTAGTTGTGAGGAACCTGCAGTCTCTTCATTGCAATCTAGTTGCTGTTGCTTAATGAGAGTGGTGAAATAGTGGATTTCAAAAGATCAAATGGAAGTTAGGTTCCCAAATCCTGTTGACTGTCAATGGAAGTCAAGTGTCTAGCTGCTCTTTGATTTTGAAAAGCCTCCATATGTATTCCCTGTGTGGCATTCTCTGAGCAGAGGAATGACTGATTATATTATGCCCATCACAGATTTCTGTTTAGCTGTGTACTTTTCTCATATGCATTATTTGTTAAATTCTTAATGTTCCTTTTCAACAACATGTATTCTTATGCATGAATTAATACATCCGCAGTCAATTAACAGCTGCTTCAAGGAAGTCTTTAATCAATCAAATCCTTAATTTTATTAAGGTACCTAACCATCACCTTGTATCCTCTGTCATACAGAGAATCATTTAGAATCATAGAGTCATAAAGTTAGGGACCACCAATGTCATCTGGTCTAACCCACTGCCAAGATGCAGATTTGTTGTGTCTAAACCATCCATTTAGTTCAAATTCACTTGTAATCTAATCTAAGTAGCACTCTGCTCTCTTATGTCATTGTTTAACAGGTTTTTGTAGAAATCTAGAAAGCATCTCTGGAATAAACATGTTCTTTGTAGACTTACTGTATGTGCATTCAAAATGAAAAATGATGATAGCATATGTTTTCTGAGCTAAGACGTTCACTCGATTTGACCTATTCCCCCTGTGTTTATCCTGGGATTCCAGAGAGATTTACCAATCTCAAGTGCTTTCCAAAAAGCATTTTAACTATAATACCTAGATGAGTCAAATCCCATAATGTTCACAGCAATTGCTCAAGTTTAACTTCAGCAAAGGAGATCAATTATTTTTCCCTCTTGTAAACTGCAAGAACATCAGATGTGAAAAAACTAAAGTTCTCAGTCGTCTGTTAAATGTCTTACAAGACATAGCCCCAGATTCTCAGGGCTGAACAAGTTGCCCTTGGCAAAGGACCAGAAGGTGGAGAGGGAGACAGAGGTGGCTTTACATCAACTTTCTGGTTCCCTGGTTTTATCTCTTCCTAGTGTACGTTACAGCCTGTTCTAAAATTACTCTAGCTATGCCCAGCTGCCCACATGTCCAACAGCTAGTGATTTCAGGGGCATAATGACACCTTGGCTCCTTTCCTCCCAGATAGGCCATCTATGCTAGGACCAACAGTGGGCTGGCTGAGGTGATGGCTCTACATTTTCTGGAGTTTTCCCAGAATTCTGAGCGGATTGGACCCGGTTGGTTTCAGGCTACTCATGGTGCCATTTTTACATAAAGCAGCTGGAGTAGACCTAAGAACAATGTGATTTTATTTTAGTGATTTTATTTTCCCTACAGCTACCACAGTTCTAAAAGAGATACTAGGGCATTTCCCTATACTCAAATGACATATTTGAATACAAGAGAGACAAGGTAAATGAATAATATCTTTTATTGGACTAACTTCTGTTAGTGAGAGAGAGAAGATTTTGAGCCACACAGAGCTCTTCTTTACGTCTGGGAAAATGCAAGGTGGAACAGATTGTTTAGCATAAGTAATCAGCACATATTGTAAGGTAAGGTAGAGTGGCCTGTTAACACCTCTGAAGTCATAGGACAAAAAGAGGAGGTTAATGAATTACAGATTGTTGTAATAAGTCATAAATTTAGTGTCCCTGTTCAGTCCATGATTTTTAGTGTCAAGCAGAGTAATGAATTTAATCTCCCACTTTTGAAGGTGGTACAGGGTTCCTTTAAGGATGGGGACTGATAGATCAGATATAGAGTGATCATTTTGTGAAAAGTGTTCACCTTCAGCTGATAGGATGTCTTTGTCTTTTATCATTTTCCTCTGTGAGTTCATTCGAGAGCATAGTGGTTGTCTGATTTTGCCCACATAGTTGTTACTGGGCATTAAATGCTCATACTGAGGTATGCCACATGTTGTGATAGACATGGTGTAGGATCCATGGATCTTGAAAGGGGTATTAGGGGGGAAGGGTATTGATCATGGTGGCAGTGGAGATATGAGCAGTCGGTCCAATAAATGATATGACCTCACCCATTTTGTCTCTCTAATGTCGTGGGACTGACATGGCTACAAGTACACTGTATATCTTCAATACCGCAGTGTGATAAGTGTGAGTAAATGCTGACTGTTTAATAGCATCAACTGAAATTCCTGTATCACAGGTTCAATAAGTTTGAAGACAAAATTAGCATATTTCTTCTCCATAACGGAACAGATGATAAACTCAGTGAAGGCAAGGGTATGAAGAACATTTTCAAATGTATGCGATGATCTAAATGCTGCCTCCACTATGGTGAATATTGTTTTAAGTATTTTGGACTCATAGGAACAGATGGCATACAATAGTATGGTATGTTTCTTTTTTTATATAAAATTTGTTGCTTTAAATTATATTGATTCTTCAGTGATTTTCTTTGAGATAGATGATTTTATTCATATTTGTATAGCTTCACTGTTCATGTTATGAGTGTGAATATATTTTTTCATGCTCAAAATGTGGAATTCATTTACACACTACAGTATTTGAGTTCAGCATAATTGATTGATTTCACCAACACAGCAGGCTAACCTGAGAGCTCAGTTTTCAGAATTAATAAATTCAATATTAATAAATTGTTTTGTTCTAAGATAAACACAATGAAAAGCAACAACTATGAAAGCAGCTTCTTGAAATTAAATCAACCTCTTAATCCAACATTTATTTTACTATTCTGAGTCTATTTTATGATATGGAGATCTCTCCTGATAGATGAATCTATCATCATCCTACTCATACAGCAGATAAGAATGTAAAAATAGATCTGGCAATTGTGCCACATGCCTTGAGTCGTTGTAGTGTGATCAGATGTGTTTGTCATCCAGTAATCCAAAATGGCAACAGAATGTATTTCTTTTTAATCAGCCTCAAACAATAAAATTTCTGTTAGCATATACATATAAATGACTGTACAGTTCCTTCAGTAGGAGTTTTTTCATTGAGGATTGTTAGGAATTTATTCTCATCAGGAACATCACAGTATTCATCTTGCACTGGGAACCTCTCTTGAACACTTATGACTATTCAACTAGTTTTCACAATCTGTTGTCCTGTAAAGTAATAAATGGCCCAAATTTTCAACATGCTAATTAAAATTCCATTTTTCATGAATTCCTTAATCGAGTGCAAGTCATTATGTGCTTTGTTGATTCTTAAGTGCAAAGATAATTGCAATGGGCAGCATGAAAGTGGTTTGATTATTGCCTGTCGACTCTTGTGAATTCTAATAGGTCTAATTGCATAGCATCCATTCATCATCTCGGCATCACTTCTCTTTATTATTAGCGCTCCAAATTGTTATGTGCTCGGAAAAAAGTGTTGTGGTATTTCAGTGCTGACATGCTACCTGGCCTATTGTCATTTTCAACCCTTACCAAATCTTAGCATTGAAATTAAAAGTTTATTTTACAGTGCCCTTTTCCAGAAATTAATTTAAAAATTTGCCTCCATGAAGAAATGAACGCTGTCTAGCTTTGAATTTTCATTTGTGATACTTCCACTAAACGACAGTCAAAACCTTTTTACTTGTCCAGATCATTCCCATAAAAACAGCGCATAATGTGCTAGTTGGAAAACATACGTCAAGGCTTTATGAAATGTTGTTGTTGTTGAACATTATTAACAAGATAAAATCCTCTCCAACAAAAACTTTATTGAAAAAAGGACAGGAGAAAAGGTAACCCACAGACATGGTGAACTTGCAGGTCAGTGCAGGCTATGGCCTCACAGGTTGAGCTGCTACAATTATTAATTGGTAACTAATTGCCTTATCTCTTGTATTTGTTGAAAAGAAAAGTTCTGTTTAGTCATGATTGGGGTGAGACCATCTCTGTGTGTGTTCAGGCCACTTGCTATTTTTACTATTGGCAAGAACACTCTTCTCAAAGGCAAATCTTCTAATTGGTTGAAGACTGAGATCAACAAGATTCACCCAAATGAGAACATACTTTAGGGAAATGGAGGCATGGCTGTGTCCCTGTTATTTTGGGCAAAAGATCTATCCCATGACTTGCATCCAAGCTTTAATGACTATTTAATGTTGTTAAGGTTATAGTCTGTTTATTTAGAATAGAAAGTGATGTTTGTGTTAAACTTGCCCATCTGATTAGCAGTGTTCAGAAGAGTAACAGCTGTATCATTAATAAAGTATACAGGAAGTTAAGCCTGAAACGCTGATTTTTCTCTTTTTCATTCCTGATTTCTTTTCTCCATCTCTGAAAGAGTAACATAGATAGACTTGTGAGACTGCTTTCTTTTCATCACATGTGCTTTCTGTCAGTATTTTACTATTAAACTCTGAAGTGTTCAAGTTTCCATATGATCTGCTGGTTTGCTTTTTAAGCAGAATGCAGGACAATGAATTCCTGGTTCTAGCATTTGTTTCATTGCTTGCTGATGAAACGACATTTTGACACTACTGTGCATCCCAGGATGAGAGACATAGAATAGATGCTCAAATAAATTTATCACAGATCCTCTGCGTGCATTACATTTCTACAAGTTAGGATCTGGGTCATGTTGATATCAGGAGGGCACTTTAGCTGGGTTTCAGCCATCTGAATTAAAATAAAAATAATGATGCAAAATGAGATTCCTTTTTCTAGGTATGCAGCTCACTTTACAGTTGAAAGAGCTGTCCCTGTCTTTCTGTTATCATACTTGTATAAGACAATTACACTGACACTGTCAACTTGAAATCAGGTCAATTTTAAAAAAAGAGTTAAAATTCATTTCATGAACTACTCCTGCTCTGGATTCTGTTGTCAATATTGGGATGTATGTGGTGAAGTGTTACATCATTTTTTTTTATTTTCATTTTTTTTTCTCTCTTTGTTGCTGGGTACTGCAGGGGAAAGGATAAAGAATATGACTTTGGACTAGAAGCTGTGAAATACACAAAGTAAACAAACTGAAAATGCAGAAAAGAAAATATTTTCTTTAATCTCTTTCAATTGGAATAATCTCAGTGTCTTTTCTAACAATAGTAGGTAAAAAAGTCTGATTGTTAGAAAGTATACCTTAATTAAAATGATAATAAAATAACGGTGATTTATTTGTATTACTGTATTGCCTGAGAGCTCCAGTCAAGGATTGTGATCTGTGATAGGTCATGTACAAACACAGAATAAAAAGGAATCACCTCACTTGACCTTCTCTGTTCCAGTCCGCTGACTGGTAATGATAAAGTTATGTGAAAGGAGAACTTTACTGTAGGGCAGATGCTACACTGGGGCTGAGCTGTCCTCTTTAAATTATAGTATTGCCAACCCCCAGTGTTCAAAAATCAGAAATCGGACTGCAAAAAAATCATGACTGGTTTAAAAATCCTGACGTTCTATACCTCAATCATAACAACAAGTAGAAAGTCAACATTGGCCACTCGGCTGTGATTGTGATTCCAAGATATCTCCTATCTTAAGTATGGGATGATTCCACCAGTACTCCAATTACTCTGGGGGTTGGATGTTGATGTTTTCAAGACACATGCATAGTAGTTTCATCCATGTTGAGTTCAATTCATGTTCTTTAATTTTACGCTGAGTTTTTAAAGGCATGAATGCAGTAATTTCATGTCATTTTTCAGGTACACAGTCATTTCCAAAGAAGTTGCAGTGCTGATCATATATAAGTATATGTTTTTATACTTATGACACCTATCACTGTTGTACTGAATACCTTTGTAAACCGCTCATTTTTGGATGGACTGTACAATCCCTAATTTGCTTCTCCTGCCTGAACAGACCTTATTTTTGTTTCATCTGCTAATGGCCAGGTTCTGATCTCGGTTATATGCTATAAATTCCTGAGATTTTAATGGAATAGCACTGTTGTATCTGAGCTCATCTTCTGGGCCTTATATTTTATGACTAGCATGAGCGCCAGAAATGCTATGTTTTTACTTGCATCACTGCATTTTCAGGCTGCCTTTGCACCCCTTTGAGTTAGTGGCAATTACTAAGAACAAGCTTTGTGTTTTTTTCCAGCTTCCCATGGATTCTGAGAGATCCTTTTCTTCTGGAAACCATTTATTGAGTACAGGTTTCCTTGATTTCCCTGTGGGATGTCCCAGACGCTGCAAATTTCCCTACCTTCCCAATAGGGAATATTGCTTTGTAATTCTCTCTCCTATATCATACTTAAAATGTACACACAGTACGTAAAGGGGAAAACTGATCATTTATGACAAGTATAGTCTACTTTTTTATGTGCCAAATATGACATTTGTCAGCAAATGGCTCCAATAATTTTTTATGAATAGAGCTTTAAAATAGCACGTCTTTTGAATGTAATGAAGCATGAAACATACTGTCTGAAATGTCCAAAACAGTGATATTAGTAATAAAGTATGCTATAAAAGGGCTGAACCTTAAACTGAGCAGTGCTCATTAATTCAAACCTAGAAACCTCATGCTGTCTCTCTTTATCTGCCAAAAAATGCAAATTTTTGTTTTGCATCTGCATATAAAGTAGGTACACAGAGTACATATTATTTAATGATGTTCAGATCCAGGAAGGTGAAAAGATATAATGTACATAAGCAAATGAATACTTTAAAATGATCGTGAACTGGTTTTTTTTAAATCCTGTGCGCTCCAGATTAGCACAGTACAATTTTAAAAAAGATGGCTTGCTGCATTAAAAAAAAGTGAAGTAATCAATTACATTTCTTGAGAAGTAAATCATTAAATAACTGAAATTAGACAGTGGTCTTGGGGGATGATAAACAGTTTACCTTAATTTAACATGTCTGCAGATTAAAAATGCACGTTATGTTCAATTGTATGCAGCTAGAAATAGAGCATGAACAAGTTGAGCAAATTTGGATATCAAAGCATTAGTCTACGTACATATAGTAGCCACGGTAACATTCATTATGTAAGATATCTGGGGGTATTTCTGTTTCCCATCAACTGAACTTTAGCCATCCCTTTTCAGGACTAATATGGCAGTGGTTATTTTGTAGATCGACTGATAAGATTTACAAATTAGAGACCTTAATGCTTTGTCTTGGTATCATATTTTTTTTTAAAATTCAGCTAAACACAATACATTAGTTTCCTCTTGAAAATACTTACAGTTTAGTCTATGATTGACAGGGCACAGCTTCATTATGTATTTGGCTAGATGGACTGATTATGGATATGAATACGCGAATGGGGTAAATGGAAGAAATGTGTAATTGATTCTAGACTTTGTCTGCCAGTTCATTAACAGTCTGTGGTGCACTCACTTTCTGAAAAAGAGAATGAGAGAAACTTATTTGTACTTTTCCATTTGCCTGAAAATTCATTAAGCTAATATTTTTGCAGGCTAACTTTATACTTTGCAAAGACCAAAAAAGGAATATTTATAAGTTATGTCTGTGCTTCCATTCTGGATCACAATCACATACTTTTCAATTTGCAACTGAAAGTTGTTTTTCATCCTTCTCTGCTTTTCCTCCCTTCAACCCCTCTGTTCCCCCCCACTGCCCCCGCAATGTATCCTGGATAAAAATAATGTCCCTGGATAAAAAATGGCATCAAAAACCAACTTGAAGATTATGGACTGATTTGTTTAATGAAAGAGTTCACAGAAAACAAGTCTCATTTATCTTTTTTTTACACTTGCAGTATGTATGGCACAGCAGAGTATTATATGTGGTTTTGTTTTTTCACAGATCTTCAGGGTGATGCTTTTGAAGTGTTGAATAAATGTGCAAATTATATATATGTTCATTGTAATCTAAATGTTAACAGGAATGTTGAAATGTTCGAGAGCCTGGTATACCTCAAAATAGGTGGTGGTTTATGCAAGACTCAGATGTCCACTCCTGGCTATGCTGATCTGGAGCAAAAACAAGCCTAAGTCAATATACAGAGAGTCTAAAATCATACATTGAGTTAAATGGTTAATAGTCGTGGTCTGTCCTCTCTGACCACTGAGGCCCCTAGCCAGGTATCTGACGGTCAGTTTAGTAGAGCTCATATAAGATAAAACTTTGCAAAAAGGAAACAAAACCTTCAGTTTCTTCCTACTGTGTCTCACAACATGCACTGCTGGATTGCCACAGCTGTCTGCTACAAGAAATATCTTAGAAATCCTGGTATAAATTAAATTGTTCCCTCTGTCCCATAGGTGGCTCTCCTTACGTTTAGCACCTCTAAGCACAGTAGTCCTTGTACCAACCCTATCTCTTCCCCTGCCTGTCTTCCCCAGCATGCACTGGAAAGGAAGAAATCTCTTTTCCCTTTAAAAATACAAACATTTTCATCTCTCTGGGATATTATCACTGAAAGCAGTTGGATCCATTTCTGTGTGTTGAGTAAAAACACACATTCAACATGGGCACTGCCCCTTGGTAAACTGTTAAAAATTGATGTGAAAATCCCCAATATAAAGTCCATTGTATATGATATACAGTCACATACACCACAGCTTTCTCTCTAAACTAAATTTCTTGCCCAAGACAGTTGGCTTTGCTGAAGACTGAGTATAGTAAGGTTAAAGTTTTAAAGGAACGCTGACAACTTAATTTTGATATTAAAATTAAAGTTTTTAACCACTTGTGAGTTGTTAGCCCTCACTAAGATCTGATTATTTCGTACACTTTTTTGTTTAACCCTGCCTACTGTAGAAGGAGTTTCCATGCTGGCCCTGCATAGGCTAGCATGGACGGCTACTTTAGGTTAGACTGGGGCAGGCCAGAGAAAAGCACACAGATCTACCTTTACACTAATCCAGTAGTGCCAGTAACCCTTTGCAACTTGCAATGATGGGCTGTGGCCATGGGGGGAAGGTGAGGAGTGCTGCACACAGCTCTGTCGTCCAGAGTTAAATGTTACCTCCCCACCTCCTCCACATTCCAGCCAAATGGAATCCAAATTACTCAGGCTGTAGGCAGGTAGAGCATTAAACCTTACTGTTCCCCATGTTTCTTTCTGTGTGTTGAGTAAAAACACACATTCAACATGGGCACATGTGTGTTTCGGGTTCTTTTTCCCCAGACATATTACCCTGCATTTTGATGTTTTCTGCCCATGTTTTTAATCTCGCTAGGTCACTTCGTACCAGTCCTCTCTGTTTTCACTGGTGTTGCAATTTTATGCAATTTAATACCCTCTCTGATTTTCGCAAATATGTTTCATTTACTCTTCCAGAGCATTACTGAATGTACTAAATGAGAACAGACCTAGCATAGACCCCTGAAGTATTCTGCTAAACATGTCTCAGCTCAATACTTTGCCATTTATCATTACCTTTTGTTTATGTTCCTGAAGCCGGTATTTAATCCCTTTGGCTGTGTTCCTATCCATACTAACTTCAAGTAATCGGGAAAGCAAAATCTCATGTAACAAATACTGTATTAAATACACTGGACCCTCGCTAGAATGCGGGGTTCAGGATCCATGCACGGTATCGTGTTAATGTGGGGACAACTTTATAGCGGGGACCATGTTACCATGGATCCCAATTAAGGTAACTAAATTTGGGATCCATGGCCATGACCGCACTATATGCGAATTGGCAGTATAACGATGTGGGTTATAGCGAGGGTCCAGTGTACTTTAAAAAAACAAAATCTAAGTATATCTACCATTTTGCCTTTATCCACCAATTTTGCTATGCTTTCTTAAGAATATAAGAATGGCCATACTGGGTCAGTGCAAAGGTCCATCTAGCCCAGTATCCTGTCTTCCAACAGTGACCAATGCCAGGTGCCCCAGAGGGAATGAACAGAACAGGTGATCTTTAGTGATCCATCCCCTGTTGCCGATTCTCAGCTTCTGGCAAACAGAGGCTAGGGACACCATCCCTGTCCATCCTGACTAATAGCCATTGATGGACCTATCCTCCATGAACTTATTTAGGTTTTTTTTGAACCCTGTTAGAGTCTTGGCCTTCACAACATCCTCTGGCAAGAAGTTCCACAGGTTGACTGTGTTTTGTGTGAAAAAGATACTTCCTTTTGTATGTTTTAAACCTGCTGCCTATTAATTTCATTTGGTAACCCCTAGTTCTTGTGTTATGAGGAGTAAATAACACTTCCTTATTTACTTTTCTTTCAAAACAAAAATAGTCATGTTTGCTTGGCAAGACTTGTTCTGTGTAAACCTAGCTTCTTATTGCTCTCCATATGCCATTATTTTGCAGAGCTTTAGTGATTTTTTCCCCTTATTTGTATTTCGGTATTTTCTCAGAGATGGAATTGTGACTAACCAAACTAAAGGAACCTTGGTCAAGATCCACTGCATAATCATTTTTGGGAGGGGTCTGAGATTCTGTTCTCACAAGACAACCAGAGGAATATGAAAACAGAGCAAAATATCCTGACCATAGGTAACACTTGAAGGTTGAAGCAAGAAACTCTTCCTGGATGTATATAAATTAAATAGTCCATCCTGTGTCTACTGGTCCTTTAATTTATGCATTCTTTTTTTGTTTGCCTGCATCAGCACGTTCATGGAGGATTTAGCCTTTGTGCCAGACCTTAATATATAATGAGATAGTGTATACATAGACTATGTATGTATTAATTTTATTGGCAAAGTGTAGCAATAAAATCTTCAATTCCCTGTTCATTTACTGACCATACAACATATTGAGACATTATTATTACATTGCTAATAAAGCCCTGATGTATCATGTGTTTGTGATTATGATGTGCTTGGAATAGCAATTCACCAGAGTGATAAGCAATTAAACAACAAAAGTCATTTTCTTACAGCTTAACGCAAATTTAGAACCGCGTTGACAGACATGACAGGTCATTGCATTAGTCAATAGGACCACCTGTTCCTGGTTTTTATAAATTAACATACAAGAACTATTTAATCACATTTAAGGGAACCTATTTACGTTAAGTGCCTAGGGATATGTTAATGTGATATTAATGATGCACAGTGAAAAATCACAAAAAGTCAAGAAGTGCAAATTCAAAGGTTCCAAGAAAAACATTAACTTGGTTTAGCCCCACATTTTGCAAGTGCTTAGGATTTGCATTTTACAACATAGAGATTAAAAGGATAAAATATATATTTAACCAGAGAAATAAAAGTAGAAAATCTTCCAGTTGGAAAGAAGGAACACAGTAACTAACTCAGGATTTGGGCTTTAGTCCAAAATGCCATCCTGTGGTTTATTAATAAATTATAATTGTAATTCATTTTCCCATTTGAGTTTCAGCGTTTGGATAGCTGTATCTTCAAAAACATATTGGATCAGTGTTAAAAAAGACTTGGAGGGAATCATGTTATGATCAGTCCTCTTTTTTTACACAGCTTTTCTTTTTTCATTTGTGTATGTTTCATGTTTTGCCTGTTGCTTGATGTATTGTTCTGAGTTAAATATGTATGATGGTACCCTCTAATTTTAGTAACTGTAAATGTGTAATGGCCTTGGAGGAGAGCAGTTTTACTGATCTATAACCTCCATCCATTCTGTTCTTGAGGCTTCCCTTTTTCAAGGAAGAAATATTGAGAAAATGACCAGAAGTGCCTTTTCTTTTTTCTTTAACATTGTTAAAATTGAACAAGACAACATAGAAACTTTATTTGCAAAGTTCCTATTCAGTGCATTGTTATAGTCAAATTTTATAAACACCTGATATGAAAGATTTCCTAATGGAAATACTTACACAAGCCTTCGCTTCCAGCACAGGCAAATTATGAACCAGCTACGTTATTTGTTTAAGTTAGGTAGCAAGAGTTGTATTTGTTATATTGCCTAAAGTGCACACTACAAATAGCATTTCTGTGAACTCAGGGATAAAACTATCTTCCCTGTTTGGATCACCAGTTGTCATCGTACTTGTCATCTGACGAAGACTGCTTCATGTTTCAGGTTTTTTTAAAACAATTTAGAAGGGCACTGCTGTAGTTACTATATAGCAGCTGTGACAATCAACAGAAATTATCCAGTCTGTCCAATCTTGTTCTTATAACTAGAAGAAATTACTGTGATTAAAAGGAGAAAAATGATAGTTGCCCTTTTATGTGCTTCTCATTATGTATTTATAGTAGTTAGGAAGGCAAGTTGTATAAATCCTTCTAAGTTTGATTCATGAAGTTTCCTATCAGCTATCATTCTGCTGTATTTATATTCATTTGGGTTCTCTTCAATGTGTGCATTCATTGACCAAGAAAATGCTAGAAGTGAAATTCAGTTCAAACCAGGCAAGTTTTGTGAAGTTCTAAGAGCCTGTGATTCTGCATCTCCGTGCCAGAAGCCAAGTGGGATGGTGGCCACCTCGGAAAAATCTCTTTTGTAGGTTGAAGTTAGGTAGTGAAAGATGGAGAGGCTTAAAAATTCTGCAAATGCAAAACTGTGGTGGAGGATATATGAAGAAGAGAAAGATGGAAAGATTCAAAGAGAGATTGGGTATTTATATGGATAACAAGAATATACCATTATAACAGTTAATGCAAAAAAAGTTTTGGAAGGGGATAAAAATGCTTCAACATTTAAGCCAGTCTCTCTTATGGATTAGGATGAGATCTTCCAAGGAGTAAATTATCCCACATATGTCTACTGTGACATTCTTGCACATTCCTCTAAGTCATCTGTTGCTAGCCAGTTTTGAAGACAGGATGCTAGATTAGACTGACTTCAGGTCTGATACAGTCTGGCTATTCCTATGTTCCTTTATAGGAGGCAACTGCTGTTGGTGAATCTTGATAGATCAAGTGCATTCATAGGTATTAGATCAATTCACCTTTGATTTGATGTGTTCTCCAATGTACTACATACATGTATTGCCGCAAGAAGGGGGAATCGTGATTTTGGCAGACGTATAGATACTGTGATTTCCACAGCAGCCAAAATTTGGTCCAGAAATTCCAAGGATGTCAACATTTAGAAATGCATGCAAGCCATTCATGTGTGGTGTAGAGGCATTACCTGGTGTGACTGGCTGCTGTCTGAGGTGAAAACTGTCTGATTACTGTAGACAGCATGATATGGCAAGGAAGTCAAGCTATAATGCAGGACAATGTACAAGAGAGAGGGTCATTCCTGATTACTACTGCCATGGTGGATTATGGGGGAATTTCCACGACACACACAAACAGTGAAGCTACCTATCATCCTTACTCATCCGTGTTGCTACTGCATGTAGAAATGGGATTTGAAAAGTAAATGTGCTCACTATATGCAACTTTTAAACAAAATTTAGAAATATTTTAATGATACATATTAGTTTATAGATTTCTAAATAATTTTACTTCATTTTTCAGATAGCATCCTGGTTTAAGAACTTTATATTTGATATTGTAGGACCTGGTTACTATGTCATTGACTTCAGAAGCACCTTATCTACTGCAATTCCTAGCTCTACTCTCTCTGTCTGTTTCTTTAGACAAAATTAGTATTTTTTTAATTGCATAGTGTTTTGATTGAATCTTTCCTTACGTGAAAGGTCTGCTAATCCCTTGATAATTAACACTTTCATAGGTCAACAAAGTTTAAGAGGAATGTGCTTATTTTTTAAAATGGTCTTTAAGAAAAGATCCCAGAGATTTAATGAAAAAGAATGATGTACATCACGTTCTACCTGTCAGTGGTCTTGATGATAAAACTTAAATTTTAAATTTTCTCCCTATTGTTGGGATTCTAAGGAATGGCAATGATTGTTAGAAATTGTTCTACAAACATTTACAGAAACTCTCCACCACAGGCTAACGTATTTGTGGAGCCATTTTATTTACAGTGCAAGTAGTAGGCAGCTTGTAACAGAAATAATGAACAGTTCAGTACATTTTTCTCATTTTTGCTTTGACTCAAATGCACTACTACTTTAAAATGTAACTTTACAGTTGTTTTCATTTCAATTAATCTCCTACAAAGGTATTGTCTCATGTATACCAATTATGTGCATTTCTTGCATTATTGTTTAAAACTTTGTGTCCAGGTACAACAACTGCAGATAATAACTTGTAATGTTGCAATAGTGGTACAGAATCATGAGGCCATTAATATAATAGAATCACAGGGTTAGAAGGGACTGCAAGGGTCATCTAGGCTAACTCCCTGCCAAGATTCAGTAAAGAAGTTTCCACAGTCTCCCAAAGCAATCTGTTCCATTGTTCTACTGTTCTTACAGTTAGGAAGTTTTTTCCTGAGTTTTAATCTAAGTCTTCTATGCTGTAGTTTGAACCTATTGCTCCTTGTCCTGCCCTCTGTGGCAAGACAGAACAACTTTTCTCCATTGTTTGTATGGCATCCTTTCAAGTATTTGAAGACTGCTATGATATCTCCCCCCCTAAATCTCCTCTTTTTGAAACTAAACATGCCCCATTCCTTTTGCCTTTGTTCTCATGGCTTGCATTCCATCCCTTTGCTCATCTTTGTCACTCACCTCTGGATCCTTTCCAGTTTCTCTACATCCTTTCTATACATTGGTGCCCAAAATTGGACACAGTAAACCAGCTAAGGCCTAACGAGCATCTGTGACTTACATGTTAAACCTCTGTTAATGCAACCTGAAAATATGTTTGCTTTTCTTGCAACAGCATTGCATTGCTGATTCATGTTGAGGTTGTGATCCACCACAACTCTCAGATCATTCTCAGCAGTGCTGCTGCCAAGCCAGTTTTTCTTTATACTGTATCTGTGTCTTTGTTTTTTCTTCCCTAAGTGTAGCTCCTTACGTCTGTCTCTGTTGAATTTCATTTTGTTGTCTCTATCCCTGTTCTCCAATCTATCAAGTTCCCTCTAAATTTTAGCTCTATCATCCCGAGTATTTGCAACCCCTACCTCCAATTTTGTGTCATCTGCAGACTTGATCAGTATGCTCGCTATACCTACATCCAGGTAACTGATCAAGATGTTAAACAACACCACACCAAGAACAGATCCCTGTGGAATCCCACTTGAGACCTCTCTCCAATGCATTAATAGTTACTCTTTGTTTGTGATTGTTAACCAGTTATGTATACTCTTAATGGTAGTTGTGTTGAGCCCACATTTCTCCATCTTACTTAATAGAATGTTATGTGGGAATGTGTCAAAAGCCTTGCTGAAGTCCAGATCTATTATGTCTATCTCATTCCCCCTATTGACTAAATCTGTTACCCTGTCAAAAAAGGAAATCAAACTGGTTTGGGATGACTGGAACTTCTTGGTCAATCCATTTTGGCTGATAGTGATTACCCTGCATCATCTAGGTACTTGCAAATTGAATGTTTTATATATTGCTCTAGTAGCTTCTCAGATATCGAAGACAGGCTGACTGGTCTATAGTTCCCCGGCTCCACATTTTCCCCTCTTTTCAAGATGGGCACTACGTTTAGCCATTCTCCAGTCTCCCAGGATCTCTCCTGTCATCCATGGGTTTGTAAATATTATTGTCAGTGGCTATGAGATTTCTTTAGCTAATTCCTTCAGTATCCTCTGGTGAATAGCATGTGGACCCGCTGATTTGAATTCATTCAAATTGGTCAGAAGATCTCTGATGTGTTCTTTACTTCTCCCAATCTGCATCTCTTCCTCTTTATTGTCTTTGCTAGTAGTCTGATCACATGTTATTTTTTGTGAGAACACTGAAGAAAAATAGGGATTGATTAGCTCTGCTTTCCTATCATCTTCCGTTACCAGCTCACCACCTTCACGGAGCATCGGACTCACACCATCCTTGAACTTTTTTTTTGTCTGACATATTTGAAGAACCCCTTCCTGTTGTCTCTATCATTTTCGCCAGCTGTAACTCATCCTTTGCGTTGGCTTTCCTGATTTTATTCCCTAGATGCTAATGCTATTCCCATGTATACTTTCTTGGTGACATGCCCCTCCTTCCATTTCCTCTATGTATCCCTTTGGGTTTTTAAATAGCTTAAAAGCTCCTTGTGCAGCCACATTGGCCTCCTGTGGCCCTTCTTACCTTCTCTCTGTGTTGGAATAGCTTGATGTTGAGCCTCTTTTATGAACTGCCAGTCTCCTTCGACTCCTCTTCTTCCTAATGTATCTTTCCATGGGACCTTGCCTACTGTTTCTCTGAGTCAGTTGAAATCCACCTTTCTGAAGTCTAGCGTCCTTTTTTGCTGTTCTCATGTCCTCCTTTCCATATATTCTTTAATTCAGTCAGATCATGATCACTTCCTCCCAAGTTCCCGGCCACCTTCACTTTTGCAACTAATTCATCCCCAATGGTCAAAGCAGATCCAAAATGGATGACCCCCTAGTTCTTTCCTCAACTTTCTGAATCACAAAGCTGTCCCCTAAGAATTTGCAGGATTTGTTATGTTTTGCTACAGTAGTCTTCTAACAGATATCAGAGAAGCTAAAATCCCCATTAATACTAGCTCATGTGTGTTAACTAATCTTGTTACCTGCTTGTAGATAGAATGTCTCATTCACTACCTCTTCTTGATCACTGCCATTATTTTCTCATTATGTCTGTCACTCAATTCCCATTGGACCTCGGCACAAGTGTATGCAATCTTGATGTAAAGCACCTCCATTTTCCCCACAGCTATCCTTCCAGAACATGCAATATCCCTCAATGCTGGTACTCCAATCATGACAGTCATCTCATCAAATCTCTGGGATGCCAATTAAGTCATAATTTTCTTCATATACCATGACTTCCATTCATCCTGCTTGTTCTCCATACTCCCTGAATTTGTCTACAGATATCGATATTTGCCAGATTGCCTTATTGATTTTTTTTTTCTTTTTAAGCTGTTTTGATTTCTAGACCCTTCTCCAGAAATTAACCCCTTTCTCGGTCATTATCCACATTAGGAATAAAGTGATTTTTTTTTCATTTTTTGCAGATGTCATTCATACTGTGGGACCAATAGCAAGAGGCCATATCAGTGATACTCATAAAGAAGACCTGGCAAGTTGTTATAAATCATCCCTGAAACTGGCAAAAGAAAATAATATCAGATCAATTGTAAGTACTTCATAAAGATGTATTATTTCTTTGTTGTGTCTTTTCCCTCAGGTTTTAGTGTAATTATAGGAATAATACAAATCTTTAAGAGCATGCATGTCATATGTGGTATGGAAGAACAAGAAATTGAGAGTTGTTAATGCAGCACTACTGGAACAGAAAGGAATAAGGACAGTTTGGGGGTTGCAAAACAGCTGGGCTGGTAAAGCATTTGTATCTAACACACTACTGTTCCACTAAGAACTGACAGGAAAAGAACTGCTTCAATGGTTAATTTTACATTATGATCCTCCTAAAAAACTTAGCAGGAGGCCATTGGTCAAATAGTTGACTCTGCAGAATATAACCTCACTAATTACTGAGGGGGAGATGATTGTGGTCTAGTGACTTATTCTGTAAATTAAAATTTTCCTTAGAAACAGAGATGAAAAGAAATGGTCAAATAACATAATTTATAACATCACCCCACCAGAATCCATCACCATAAATTTATGATCTATAAAAGAATTGTTTCATTATGTTACATTTAATAATGGTTCTGTGATCTTTTGATGAAATACATCTCATGCTTTGTATATCAAAGTCCAGATTATCAAAGTTAGAAGGGTGCATTTACATGCATATATTTGGATGTGCCTACCATATTTGCATATATTTGATGAGTTTGCATACTCAGGCATTTGTGTGTGCTAGTTGCAGCCTTAAATAGCTAAGTATGCATAGACTACATTTATGTGCCTACATCAGATATTGTTTACCTACTTAAGTGAGACATGCAAATGTATATGCACCACTGTGCAAGTTTACTTAGAAAATATATTCACCAATTATATTGGTCTGGTAAATATCTCTAAACGGAGGTTAGTATGCATGGACTTAGAAAATTCTTTGTCATACATTGGCCAGATTCTCAGCTGATGGAAAGCATAACTCTACTGAAGTCATTAGCTATGACTCGGGCCTTTATCTGTCTTCATTGATATCCTGCTCCAGTTGCAGAAGCTCATTTTACATCTTAATTAAACAATTAAGCACTTGAATGGAGACTCTAAAAATACTTTCCTGATTAAATAAACAACAAAAAAGTGAGATTATTAAAACGGGAGTTGGGGAGACAAAGGGTAGATATCATAGTCTGGAGAAAGTCAGATCAAAGTTAATCAAAATGATGTAAAGAAGGAAGAAAATATTGTTCCGTTAACTGTTTCAGATGAAACAGTGTATTAACTTCATAAAACTATTTGTAACAAGGAAGCAGCTGAAATCTAGTGTGGTTGAAAATATCCTTGTTGATCAATGGTAGCTTGTCCAAAGTGTCTGTTAAAGTCTTCTGATTTTAAAATAAAACCAACATTTATTATAGAAATTTTGGTAAGGACTGTTCCTCATAGGGTAGAATTTTAGAAAGATTTAAAATTATTCTCATGTTCAATTTGAATTTACTGTAGATATTTCATTTTTGAATTGTAAGTGTAGTATTCAATTTCTTTTTGCAATGCTCAAACGTCATCCAAAAAGGGAAGTGGAATGACACAGTGTTTAGTGTGACGTGGGCAATATGGCTGTAATAATTGCATGGCAGCATCCCAGCATTGTGCTGTTTATATCTCATTAAGCAAACACTATACTTTATAGCCCAGTCTACTTGGGCAAAGAAGGTGTTTTTCAGTCAATTAAATTAGCTCAGTTCAGTTGAACCTTCCAGCCTGCATAAACCTGTGTAGAGGAAATGGGGGTTACGTTGAATGAAGCTAATATAATTGAGTTAACTCATTTGGCAAATGCACCTTTTTTGCTCACATAGTCATGCTCTCTGGAGCCACAGCAGGCAAAATACTAGCCACTGATTCTTTTCTGGAGACAGAGCTATGCTCCTGTGCATGTTGGCCTGCTTTAATTCCTAACAGAGTCCTTTTGATACTTTACAGCGTTCCATCAGATGAATTCAACTTTGGCTTTATACAGCCAGTCGCTAAAGAGATAAATGAAGACCAGTTAGATTGGGTTCTTTTATTTAAACTTCTTGCATATACTATAGAATTGAAAATATTTATTCTGTATTCATTTTTTCTCTTTTTATTGATTTTAAAAATCCACGTGAATGAATAGGCAAAGAAAACATCCTCTTTGTTCTTTCTGTGAGGTGGTTGGCAGCGAGGTCTTCTTTTTGCTGCAGCATCAATGTTCTTCCTGGCTTCAGCGCCTTGTTCTAGTGCAGTCAGGCCAGTGAGAACAGACTTGAGAATCAGATGAAACTAATGAGATACTTTGGGTGGGAAAGGACAAAATGAAAATAGCAAAGGAGGAACTATGGTGGGCACCAGCTGTAAGCCCCCAAGCCAGGGCCAGAGTGAAAATGACTCTTTGCGTAGCTGTTAGGCGAATTGCATAAAAATTCTTGACTCTAGATGTTAATTAGGTCCTAAAAATAGAATAATAAAGATATTATTGAGTTATACGTGGGATAGCCTTGTGTTTAGAAAATAAAGACTATGACTGGAAGAGGAGCCATGCTGGATTTACATTTTACCAGTCACAAGTATTGTGCATGTGGACACAATAAGAAAGTGCTGTGCTATTAACTAGTTGTAACCCACACCTTCTGGGTGTGATGTTCTGTCCCATCTAGTGGCAGTGAGACCACTTACAGAAAGTTAAAAGAGTCTGCTCTACAGCCCTAGCTAAGAAGCATATGGCTTTCAGCTTATGCATTAGAGACTCATGCACTAATCTCCAGAGGTCTCAAGTTTGATTCTGCCTGTTGATGACTGGGGTCTGTCAATGTTGCACTAGATGAATAGTAAATATTTCGGTTGGCTGGAACTGTCCAAAAATTATTTTCAGGTTGTTTTAAATCCAAATTTTTTCACGTTTTCTGCTAATCAAAAAGTTGGAAAAAATTTCAAGTTGGATCAACACAAAATGAAATTCTCTCTTTATGTGGCCACAATAACTGTTCCACAGTTTCCCCTGTTCGAGTAATAATTATAAACTACTTGAACTAAATGGGCTAAATACTGGGCTCTCAGAACACAGCAGTGCAAATGGATGTGGGGACATCTGAGATGCCCATTACGCTTACAGGCATTAAGAGGCTTAATAAGTATGGTAGAAGTATTAAAATCCATGGGGAAGATCCTGAGCCAATGTAAAGGGTCACAGGTCCATTGACTTCAGGAAATCTATGACAGTTGCGTCAGCTAAATGGAAGAAGTCTGGAGCAACCAAATATATAATTCACTAATTAAATTGCAGCAGACCACAGCTTTTTTGAAGAGAAAAACAGGAGTAAGAAATAGCCAAAGAGACTTCACAAAACTCAGCTTGGAAATCTGAAGATAAAAACATGCAAGTAGATGTAGAGGAAAGCAGGGGAAGCAAACAAAAAGAACTTTGGACTGTTAAAGCTTCCAGCTGAAAAAGTAAGGGCAATAGTGGCATACAATATGAACAGAAAGTGAATGGTAATTAAAGGGATGTGGGGAATTAGGACTGTCACAGATATATGTGGAGCTGGGAGAGGAGAAAGGAGAAAAAGATGATGCATTCACAAATGAGGAAGGAGAGGAAATCAGCTTGTTTGAAATGGCTGAGCTGCTTTTTAAAATTGTTCTTTAATAAAAAATGATAAAGGCAATTAGGAAGTAACAAAAATGTTCAAATGGCTGTTGATTAAAAGCTAATAAAGGAATACTTGGAAATATGATTACATATAAGTAAGCAGCCTAAATGATAGGGAGTCTGGGCATATTAAAGGAATTAGCTAATAAATACATTGAACCACCAGTAGTTAGTTTTGAAAAGTCAACGAGAAGCCGGAAGGCTCCAAAAGATTGGGAAAATAAAATGAATGTGTTCCTTAACATTTAAAGGGAAAAGCTTGCAATCCTAGAAATTAGCTCTGAAAATCTTACTCGAAGAAATATTGCTATTGGTGACGTGGTTGTGAACAGTGTCATATGGGCTTGAAACTGGCTGAAGCACCATCAACGAAGAATAATGATACATGGCAGTTTATTATGTGGGAGGGAGATATGCAGTGGGGTGACTCAGGGTAGTAAGCACAGTTTAACATCTTTATTAATGATTTTTGAAGAATGGGTAAACAGCTCAATTAAATTTTCCTATGATAAATTAGAAGGTGTTGGAAACATTAGTCAGGGACAGAGATATAGTGCAAATAGATCTAGAAAGTTACAGGGTAATGCCTGATCCAACTCCCATATGGTCAGTGGCTGTTTTAGCCTTGGCTTTAATGGAAGATGTATCATAACCATAGCCTGGAACTAAAATCTTATTCAACATGGCAAATGTCCAAACTGTCACATCTGAAGAAAATAATCCAGTTCACAGATACTTAGTCAAACAGAGAGGGAATAGCAAAAAGGACTTAGATAATGACCCTCAAATTGGATATGGATTTTAATTAATATATAATACCCAATATAATATATAATACCCTAATATATAATAGCCAATTCATTGTTATGCTGGTGATAGAGAGGCATCACATAATAGAATGGTGATAGGCTCTATTTATAAGTAGGCTTGGCAGAATTCAATTTTTTTTTTTTTAGAATATTGATGGACAATATTGACGTTTATTTTAAGAATGTTTTTCAATTTTTATCAATTGACATTTTCAGAGTTGTGGGAAATTATTGGAGGGCAGATAATTTTTTAATAATGGATGTTAACAGTCAAAAAGTTACAACTTCACAAACTGTCAACATCATAAGTCCAAATAAACAAAGTAAATGTCCTTAAATCAGACTCTACATTTTCAAGTAGTATTTTTCTTACTTTGCCTGTTTGTAAATTTCTGTTGTTACCAAAGGCAATATTTCTGTGTCTGATGAAATTGACATCTACAAACAAAAATTGAAACCCTCCAAGCCTATTTATAATGCACTGATGAGAAAGATGCATAGATTCTGGACAGCTCAGTATCAAAAAGCGTCCTGTAGAAAAGCAACAGGCAGTTAAGAATTTGGAGATATTGACTTATGAGGAAAAACTAAAAATCCAAATGTGAATTTAGTAAAATGACAGTTTGGTGCTGGTGTTATTTATTTGTATTGCACTAGTGCCTAGAGCTTCAGTTTTAGATCCGGGCCTCAGTGTGTCTAGACACTGTGCAAACACATGACAAAAAATTGAAATTTATCTCAAAGATCTTACAATCTAAGTCTGAGACGTGATACAACAGATGGATGCAAAAATCTCACCAAGGGGAGTACAAGGAAACAATGAGATGGTGCTGATTGACACAATAAGCAATAGTCACAACACACCAGCTGCCTAACCAATGCAAATAATTTTGTAAGCATTATGGTAGAGGAGAGATATAAAAAGGATTTATAACTATCAAGAAGTAAACAGGATGCAAACAGCAAGGTAGAAGAGAAAATATTTAGGGTAATCCAAGGAGTTTGGTTTTTTTAGAGTAAATATATAGAAGTGAACAAAGGCAATTTGTTAAACATAAAAAACCAAATTCTGAATGTTATAATTATCCTATGAAATCAGTTTCCTAAGTATTGTGGTGGAAATCCCAAGTACAAAATCAGCTAAGCTTGACTAAGCACTGCAGAATATACAATAGGTAACAATTCTGCATTAAAATGGACAAAATATACTAATAGGTCTCTTCCATTTCAAACATCTATATTTTCCTCATACACAGCATTATAGGGCAAATTAATTGCTGGCATATTAAACAAATTAGTGGGAGTTGCAGCTGCTTACTCTAGGGATTAATTTGGTCCATTGCATTCAACATACTTTTGAAATTATTTAGCAGAAGTGTATTAACATTGCCAGAGGGCACTAGTTCTGTTTTAATTTGAGAATCAATGGAGGGTGTTTTGAAACCATGTTGACAGACTCAAGCATCTTAGTACATCAAGGATTTCCTCACGATATACTTTACTCAGCCCTACTTGTGGTTGACATGCTCTCAAACTTAAGTGTCAGTTAAAGCCTGGGAGGTAGTTAAATAGACACTTTCAAAACTTCACAGAAATAAAAAAGGCTACTGAATTAGTGTGGCTTCGAAATGAAACAGAGGGATTATCTTAAATGCACAATGAAAACAAAAAGTAAAGTTAGTATTGATTGTTTAACCTCAAGGCAGAGCCCTCTTCCATGACATTATGAAAATGAAAATGTTGTATGCAGGAAAATAACTCAGCTCAAACAACCAACCATTTCTCAGGTTTTTAGTCAGCAATGAAATTCTCAGCATGGCTTCTTAAAGACAGAGGTAAATTGTAAAGCAACAGCAAAGTAGATTCCTTGAGACCACACACTTTGATCCCTAACTCAAAGGAGAATTAGGGCTGGTGTGTGGGATCTAAAGGAAATCCACAAAGAATGTGGATTTGAGAATGGCTGTCTCTACACCCACCAAAAACGCCAATAAAAGAACTCAAAGAATATGATTTAAAATCACAAAATATAGGAAATCTGCAACTAAAAATCAAATCTCTAGGCAGCTTGGGATGTGTTTGTGTTGGATCCTGAACGTGAACGGACTGGATTTCTTTTCTGTATTGATTAAAAGCGTTAGTGTCCTTTTGGTGTATTAGTTCTAGTCAATTTCCCTCATAATGAGGAACTAAAGCAGAGTTTCTGAAGAAAAAAGCAAAATAGCATATATTCAAACATGATAACAATATACAGAGTAGATGTTAAATAAGTATGTTTATTATGTACAGTTCATATTGCTAGTTTATGTACACATGGTTTATTTTTTTAAAATAAAACATTCCTTTATATTTAACTATTTAAATTTTCTTTAACCCTAAATACCCGAATCAACTGTTCTAAAGGGTCTAGCTGCCCACACCATTTTGTAAATGTTTGTCATTGATAAATATGATTTGTATGTGTTCTATCTGTGATCGTCTAACCTGATTTCTAATGAAGCATAATCTGATACTAGTTCCAAACAGCACAAAAGAAGTCTTAAGAAATTTATACTCTGCTTTGTAGTATCTTATAACTCAGAAACGTGCATGTCCCACCCCTTGGTGATCTGTTGCTTGGTTTTATAAGTAAAGTTAGAAAATATCCTTTGTTTATGTGCTTACCTCATGTATGTATTTGCATACCTTGAAGAGTATGTTCTGTAACCACTATAACTGTGTAGTGGGGGGGCTGCCTCACTCCAGCAGAAATTGGGTTAAAACAGCCCTGCAAAGGGTTGTGGCTGGGGAAAGGCAGCCCAGCAGAGGGCTGCAACAGAAAGTAGCTGGGGCGGAGCAGCCACAGCTGTGGCTGGATCAGTTAGGGTCCAGCTGGCCCTGATAAAAGGGCCCAGAGTTTGGTGCACAGAGAGTCTCCTCTAGCTGTAGAGACAGACTGGCCTGGCTGCTGTGGAAGCTTAAGAAGGTACCTGGAGTGGAGCAGGGCTGGGGGGGAAAGGCCAGAGGAGCTGGGAAGCTCCAGGCTGGCAACTCCACAGGCTCCAGGGCCTAGTCTGAGGCCTAGAAGGGGTACTGCGATTGCAGGGGGCAGCCAATGGGTAGGCAGAGGCAGCAGGCCAAACCCTCCTTGCCTATGATGACTGGCTGTTACACTGCAGTCTGCCCCAGGGAATGGGGGCTTGATGATAACTGGCAGTAGCTCATAGGCTGAGGCAAGGTGATGCTCAGAGGGTTGGGGGTTCCCAGGGAGGGGAGACCCAGAGCTAGACTGTGAGGGTACTGCCAGGGGGCAGCATCCCAGGCAAAAGGCACCAGGGTCCAGAGAGGGCCAGCAGACAGTGGGACACGAGCCTGTAGAGGATGCTCCAGAGCTGGAAGAGCTGATTCCCTAGGCAACCAGCAGGAGGCGCTGCACAGGTGAGTTGCCGCTTTGCTACAGCCTGGTAGAGTGCAGTGTGAATGAGTGAGGTAGGTAGGCTCAATTCTTTGCTTGAGTAGATAGGGATGATGAGCTGCTACTGTGACTGAATCTTCCTTTGCAGTGCTGGGCTGAAACTTTTAATATCAATTTTGAGTCCATGGTAATCTCACTTCCCCTCTTCTTAATTATAAACCACATGAAAACAGGGCTTTTAATGGAAATGTTGACAGGTCCTTAAAATAGTGGTCTCACCAGGAATTGCTGTAGCAAATGATTTTTCAATATTACATTTAACTGTCTTGTTTCCTCCTGGTGTAGATTTACATTTTAAGGAATAGTCAAGTGAATCTTATTTTCTTACACACATTTCCTGCTGAGTGTTGCCACAGCAATGAGCCACAAGTCTTCATAGTCCTAAAGACTGGCTTTATTCTCTGTCCTGGCGTTTGGACACAAGTCACGTCAATCAATCATACAATTTGTTTGAAAGAAACTTTCTAAGGAGCATAGCCTGCAACTCCTTAATTTGTTTCTCCGAGTCATTTATCTAACATGTGACAGATATTCTGACTGATCTTACATTGCCAGGCTATTTTCTTCAGCAGATGTGTAGGGCTTTTTGTAACCTTGGGAATATTTTTCCTCCTTTCAGATATTATCCAGGTTTGAGCTTTAGCAACTTACAATAACTTTTCACTGCCTCTGGTAAAGAGGTTAAGATATTTCCTTTTGCATGCACACTTAGCGACTGTTATCTATGCTTCTGTTATCTCAAGATCAGACTTCTGCACTGTACTCCACATTGGGCTACACCTTAAAACCATTTGGGGTATGTCTACACTGCATTGTAAGCCCAAGGTTAGTAGAACTCAAGTTAGCAGAGCTTGAGTTTGTTAACCTAGGACTTGAGCATCTATACTCATTTGTACCCCAGGTTAGGAACTGTTGAAGGTCCAGCATCTATATTGCATTATGCAGGTCCAAATCCAAGCACCCATATCTCAGATGTTCTAGCACCCTCCTAAAATGTGGCCACTATATCCTTTTGTTTGTGGTGAAGTGTGTGAATATTTGAGGACAAAAGTGGTCCGCGATATTGTGAAATATTTTTGGCAGACTCTGAGAGCATGAGTCCAGTGTGACTGTGTCTACATGGCAAAACAATAGGCCTGAATCCCGGTTCCCACTTAACTCAGACTCGGACCTCCACTTCATCGGGTCTGGGAACACTGGATATGATCCCTGGGTTATTGTAATTTGTGTGTAAACAGAATGGGGGTTAGGCATCAGCCTGAATTCAAACCCACAGCTTATATTGCGTTGTAGACTAGTGTGACCAGATGCCCTGATTTTATAGGGACAGTCCCGATTTCTGGGTCTTTTTCTTTTATAGGCTCCTATTACTCCCCCACTCCGTCCGGATTTTTCCCATTTGCAGTCTGGTCACCCTTTTGTAGACATACCCTTGGAGAGTGAAGATGGCTCATTTATTAAGTGAAGTATTTCATTGTGAGTGCATGAAACCAGTGCTCTGGGATCTGCATTGGCTGGCTACGTGTTGGTCTCCAGGTGGAGTTTAAGGTATTGGTTATGACCTATAAGGCCCTAAATGGCCTGGGATTGACCTGAGACCACCCCTGTCTCCGTGCCATACTGCCACTGCTACAGTCTGCGAGGCACTTGATCTCCCTCATATATGAGAGAGGGCAGCTGTCCAGGCATTCTCTGTGATAGCTCAGTATTTCTGGAACTTGTTCTTCTACTTGTTCAAAATAGCCTTATCAAACAGATGCCTCTTACAGCTTGCCTGGATGGTTACCAATTAATATTAAATTAGGGTTTAAGGGTATGTTTCTGTAACCCAGCGCCCAGGAGTGGGGCATCAGTAGCAAGGCCTGAGTCTGGGACCTTGGACTCATAAACCATGAGATTCTACTGCTTGAGCTAAAGACAGAGATGTGTTGCAGCAGACCCCTGAATCGCTGTATGTAGCCCAGCTACATGGTACCCCACTGAGTTAAAGGTTACACTTGCCCCAACAGTGAAGGGATAGGAAGGCGCATAACTGGGAAGACTTGTTAAAGAAAAAATTCTGCTATTATGTCTATGCGATGAGTTCAAACTGTGATGATCACACTGTCAGCCTGTGGGAATCCTTTGCTTAAAAGACTGGATTTCCCTAGGAACACTGATTCTACTGACTTGATAATTGGGGGAACTGTCTTGTTAAGAAAGACAAAGCAATAATTAATCAATTAGTGAACCAAGCAGCTATTTATACATGACAGCTCATGAAGAGTAGGTGAAGTGGAAAGAGAAGAAAGTTTACAAGATAGGGTGTAGAGTATGATGATATTTGGGAACTGTTGGAAATTGACGGTAGAGTCTGTATTTTCTTTGATGTAATCTTGTTTGCTTAAAAGGAAATGTACAAGGTCCCGCTTCTGTGAATATAAGAGGAACTGAAAACATAAGAATAATTTCTTGGCTTACAGCCCCAAGCCTCTTTAGCCAACACCTGCCCCACAAAATTCTCTCCCTAGCTGTTTCCAGGGTCATACATTGTTCTCATAGGCTGCTGCTCAGCTTCGTTCCCTTTTTTCTCTCTGTGTTCTGTTTCTATTCTTCCTTCCTTCCCACACACTTTACCCAAAACAATACTCATCAAAAGCTGCTCTGCCAACCAAGTCCAAAACTCCTGGCTGGATTCACATACCCCTTTTGTCTGAAGTGGGAGGGTTGGTGATGAACTTTTCCTGACAGTTATTGCTTTCAGATCCATCAACCCACCCTGACAATTTTTAACTCAACCCATTAAAAGGTTTTACTGTGTTCATAGTAAATATGAAAATATTTGTTTTCATGAAATGTTTCGTAAATAGAGACCAATCCAATTCTTATTTGCATACAAATATTAACTGCCCAGACAGGCCAAAAATCCAGCAACCTTCAAAATAAAAGAAAATGGAAAATTGCTTCATCGTTCCCACATTGCATATTCATTCCCCTCTTCAAACCCCAGATATTGTGTGGTGGCTGTGGATGTCTGAATCACTGCCTGCCCTCTGCTCCACTATGTTGCCTACTCATGAAGAGAATAAGGAAAGGCTTTCTTGGGAAACTCACTCTCATCTTTTCTTCCTGTGGTATCACAGGTGGCCAGAACATCTATATAGGAACTGCTGTACTGCATTTCCCACTTGAGCAATGACCCTACTGCCTACAGTGTTGTCTTGAGAAATACAGTAAATCTCTTCTAACGAGACATCCTGGGTGGATGAGATAGCAGATCTGTGGAAGGTGCTACCCTTTTCTAACATCAAGTCCTTACGACAGATGGGGTTTTTTTTATTGCACTTCACTGTCCAGCCAATCCTGGCTTTTATCATTTCCTTTCTTATTTGTCCTGAGAAGATGTGATCTCAAGTCTTCCCTTCATGCTTAGCCACCCTCACTGTATCTTTCTTCCACTCACATCTCTGGGGCATCTCCTGTGCGGTTTCTTATGCTCAACTCCCTACACCTCCTGGAATAAGATGCATCACTCCTCTTCCGGACGTGCATTTTCTGTGAAAGCCAATGGAATTAGCCCGCCAATGCAATAAGCACACTTTTTATTTGTTTTGAAAAAAGGGCAAACTGCTGCATATTATGCAGTCACAGTGTTCAGAACTCTTGAAACTGTGTGGTAGACTTGGCCAACACATGAAGCCGATGTCTCGCACAATAAAATGTGTTTATTAGTTCACAGCAGTAATATGCGTCATAGTCCACTGCTTTTTTTAAAATATCTGATTTTGTCACTTATACATCAGATTCTATCCAAACTACAGTATTTTGGGGTGTGTTCTGTCTTGTTCTTCAAAGAAAACAGAATTAGATATTAACAACCCCCAAAGGCTCAATGATTTAATGTATACTAAGTGTGAATTTCCAGACTGTACTGAACTAGAAGACACTGTTTTGAAATCCATCAATCTTTTGAAATATCTCTCTCCATCATTTTCCTCCTTAGAATACAAAATTTTACCTTGTAAGTCATTAAAAGCAAGTCATTGCTATTCAAAGAATTCCAAAACAACTATAATATTAAAGATAAGAACGTTTAAACACAGTTTTGTATTGTCTTAGCATATGACTGGAGCTACCAAGAAACTTGAAACCAGACAAGGTGTAGGGGGTCGCCACTGGGGCTCGTCCCTCTGCGGGGTGGTTGGGCACCAGACCGCCTCGCTACACACCCCTCAGCCGGGTTGGGGAATACCCGGGCCCGGGGCTCAAGTGCTCAGCCAGGCCTGAGCAGTGTCCGTTCAGCATGCCTCAGCCCGAAAGCCGGGCGGGCAACCCACCCACAGGGTAGGGTCCGGGGCTCAGACCCTCACGCAGGGGCTGAACCGTAACAGTTTGGCAAGGCCCAGGCCCTGAGGCAGGGCGGGGCCACAAGCACAGGGAACAGTCAGGGGCTCAGACCCTCAAGCAGGGGCTGAGCCACACCAGACAGCGAGGAATGACGGCGGGCTGAGGGGGAGACTGCCACCCACGGTTAAGGGTGGCGGGGGGACGCAGGCCCGCCCGCTCCACTGCGTCCCGGCCCGGGGCCCTAGCAGCGGTTACAAGCCAGCTGCAGTTAGTGGGGATCCAGACCGCAACACACTGACTTAGGTCCAAACTCATTCCCCGGGCCACTTCCTAACTCCCTCTCAAAGGGCACCTGATGAGGCGTGGTGACCTCCATGGGCTCCTCCGAGTCGCTGTCTGGAGGCAGAGGCGGCAGCTCCTCGGGGTAGCGCGGACAGGGTAGGCTCGGTCCCTCTTCCTCCGGGTAGCGGGCACAGGGCAGGCTCGGCCAGTTCCCGAGCTCAGGCTGGGTCATCGGGGCTTCCCGGTCAGGAGCTCTGGCTGTAGCCTCTGGCCCCTCTGCTGGCTCCCTCCGAAGTGGGCTCCGGGGCCGAGCTTTTATCCTTCCGGGTCGGCCAGCTGACCTCTGGGGGAGGGGCGCAGGTTTCTCCAGCTCCGCCCCCTCTTGCCTCTGGGGAGGCTCGTCCCTCTGCGGGGCGGTTGGGCACCAGACCGCCTCGCTACACAAGGTTTATTATGATTATTACAGAAGCTGGGAATCTCACCGATCACACTTAATGTGCTGAGCAATGCAATAATGTAACATCCTTTATGGGGCATTTTAAGCTCAGAAATTCCCCTGAATGTCAGGAGAAAACACACTTCCCTCACAAGAAAATGTACTGTGATGCACTTGGAGAAATGTATGGCAGACAGCATGTTTATGCAGAGCTCAGTTTTTAAAAGTAAAGGGTTTTTGCTGCTGAAATTATGGCCTTATTATTATTATTATTCTCTTGTAAACCCATACACTATTCAGCATTTTCCTTTTTAAAAATATCTATTTACTTTAGGTACAGTACTTCTATGTCTGATATTACGTAAAGATCACAGAGTACTCAGAAATTACTATATTTATCCTCTCAATAACCGTGTCAGATAGGGAAGAACAGTTGCTCTCATTTTGCAGGTGAGGAAGAGACTGATTAGGTGACCTGCTCACACCATAAGTCTGTGGCAGAGCAGGGACTTGAATCTAGCTTTCCACAGTGCTACACTAATGCTATACCCATTGGACCATCCTTCTTCTCTGAAGTAATGTAAATGAATACCTACGGTGAAAACTAAAATCAAATACTTCACCAATATGATGGTGTAAAAGTTTGCCCCATATGAACATGACCACAAGCAAATAAGAATGGTAATGAGACACTAAAAGCAAAATAAGAAAGAAAACAGGATATATTAATAATCACATTAAGAATGGTAATGCGATGCTAAAAGCAAAATAAAAAAGAAAGTAGGATATATTAATAATCAGGCTATACTCGTGGCTATGTTAAACGAACATTATCAGCATCCATGTCACATTCCCTATCAGTACCCAGTCTGAGCCAGGAAAGCTAATGATCCAAGCAGCAGACCAAATTCAATGATGAATCCTGGTCATGTGCCACTTGAAGCATGTTGTGCATATGCTAAGAAGACGGCAGCGACTAACAATCATGGACCCTGGTAATGGATCAGCTTCAGAGAAGAGGAGGGGGAAAAAGCCAAGATTAAATAACATCCTCTGACCTACAAGTAAATAGTCTTATTTATTGTCTCATGGTTTCCTATTAATCATCTAACTTTAAAGCGATTTAAAGTTTCTGAAGAAAGAATGTCAATTCTAGAGAACGGGGATTTAATCACTGAGATTTTCTCCAGAGTCTCTGGGCTGTTGAACCAAATAAGAGTCTCAAAGAAGATAAACTGTTTGGCTTGAAGAATTCGTGCATTTAATTTGATCAAACATGTGCTAAATGTTTTTATACGTTGTAAATGTTGCTCATTTACAAATGCCATTTCGTCCTATTTCTGAAAAAACATGATGAGAGACGGATCATATCTTGCTCTTGTTCTGCACACAGAATTCCAATTTATGGGTCAGAAATTCTACACTGAGATCTAGGAATCAACATGGCCCACAATTTGTAACGTAAGCTGTGCACTGGAAATGGTCACAGGATTGTAGGCAAGGCAAGGAAAAGGTCAGGATACTTCAGTTAATTAAAAAAAAAAGAAGAGGAAGACACTGGATTATGGGGCAGCTGTTTGTTTTAGGGTTGTTGTTTTTTTAAGTGTAAATATCTCCAGTAATTCACACACAAGAAACTCTGTCAATGTAGAGTTAAGCTTGCTGGCGTGTTGTGCTTCTAAATACTGGTTTTAGCCTTCCATAATGTGACAAGTCACATCTAACAATCTGACTCTTAGAAAATCAGGAGTTGAGCATTTAAGTTTCCCTTATCAGAAGGGTACCATGATACAGGGAAAAACAAACATGTAAATAATATTTTACATGTTGTAGTATCTTTCACTCTCAAAAATCTTGCTTGATTTCAGTTATATTGTAAGAGAAGGTATCCTTGTCACTGATAAGGTTGCATCTGTTTTTATTGTAAACTCCCTATGCTGTTAGCCACCGTATAACTTAGTCTTGGAAATATGTTTTGGCCTGAACTCTGCCTGATTTTCCATGAAGGTAAAGGGATATGTTTCTTCAGAGTTTAAAATTCATAAAACTATTAGTTGAGTCATTGGTCATTACAAAATTACCATATGAAATTTTGGCTTTTGCCCAACATGGAAGCGCAAAGGATTTTGGGAGCTAGATCTCAGAAGTTCTAATTTTTTCAGCCATTTTGTGGTCACAGATCAAAAGTGTGTGTGTGTGTTCAAGCGGGGTGCCTGAAGAAACTAGGTCTTTATAGGATTCCAACAGGGACACGGTAAGTCATTAAGTAAGATACACATGCATGCAGATCTTTTGTTGTTTTAAATTCCTTTCTCTCTTGTGTTATGCTTTGTTCCTACTGTTCAGATTCAATAAATTTGGGTATAAGAAGGCTGTCTGGTCACTGTATTCACCACTGGTGGAAGAACCATATGTATTGAACCCAGTTAGGCCAACTTAGGTAAGTGTGGTCGATACACAGGGTACTGTAGCCCAAGGCCCAGACTAAGAGTGGAAGAAACATGTGATTCCATCCTATGTGTTTATCAGAAGTGGTAAAGTCATAAGGACTGACATCTGACGGAGGTGCTCTGAGATGAGAAAGTGGACCAAGGCCAGCCAGTCCTGTAACAGTAGAGTTCTTTAAAAAAAAAAAATTACAAGGTGAGGAGCATCATTATCAGGTTTATAATGGCACACTTGTTGCAACCTTAACAAAGAAGATGCTCTTATTCAAATTTAGAAGATGTGCAACATTGGTGCTCCTGTCCTCTTTACCATTGACCCTGACTTCTTGTATGACACAGTGGCTAAATGTGTGCTATCCTACCTCTAATGGCCAACTCACATGAAGGATGAGTGCAAGCTTTTGCTTGCTCACTACTAGAGGAAATGATCCCAAAGTTAGGGATTTCTCACCTGCTTGTAGTGACCTCAAAAGAGATCCTGCATGGGGCAGAAACCCTCCTGCTTCCCTTCCTCCCAGGGAAGGTATGAAATAAAATTGAAGGAAGGAACCCCTGGCCATTTTTAATTTGGGAGAATTGTATTTTTCCTCCTTGGTTTTGGGGGCTACAGCCAGATGTTAAAAAGAGACAGGAGGTTTACTCAGAAACACAAAGCCAGAGGCATCATTTAGGTCAGCTAGCATGAGGAGAGTGGGAATCTGGGATTGGAGATGCTTGTGTGTGTGTCTGTGGAGAAAGCGGATGTAATGGGGAGGCAGGATGGGGAGGCAACCCCACCCAGCTTGCACACCTGCATGCATACATACTTTGGATTTGTGACTACAAAATGGTTGAAAAAATTAGAAATTCAGAGATCCAGCTCCCAAAATCCTTTGCTCTTCAATGTCCCCCCCCGCCAATGGCTTCCCAATACCTACGCTCCCTCCAGAGAAAGACAAATCACCTTTTATCCACCCAGATGTTCTTTGTCTTCTCCCCTTCTTTGTCTTTGTCTCTGCTGCTGAGAACCAGGTTGGTGAGCTATGCGGACGGTCAAACCAGCCTGCTTGCGGTCAATTGCACTCCCATTATGTTGTAACAGTCCCCAAGTATTAGCTGAAAAGTATATGTACTTGAACTGTTACAATCAATAGTCATGTTCAATTACATTTATTCCATGTTTCTCAGTGGAAAAAAAATGAATTATCTTGAGTCATTGTTTAGCCTTCGTGTTAGTTTACCAGCAGCTTTGTTGATTTAACCCAATATAGTTATACAATACATTTCCCAATATTCAACCAAACATAGTCATATAGTGAATATCTCTATAACTGGGTCAGGTACAGTATTAATAAATTATTACAGAGCATTCCCCCATCTGCCACACCCAAATGCTTTCATATTTGTAGGTTTAAATGTCATTATAATTAATATTTGTCCTAAAGTCTTGGAATAAATTTGATGAATATTTTTGAGATTAGAAGGACTACAAATAGCACCTCTTTAAACACTCTGCGAAGTATTTTTGTTCCTCACTCTTGACCTACTGAAATTACCTTACATCACAACATTCCAAACATAAGTAGATTTTTGCTGACTACCTCCACAAAGCATAACTGTTGTTTTTAAATCCATGCATAGAATATACATGCCAGGCTGATAAGCATTTTCTAAGTGGCAGATAAAATTAGCTTAGATTATGACATTGTTTTATGGAACAGGCAGTTTTCAAGGGCAGAAACAGTCAAATGTTTAAGAGTGCTATTATTTGAACACAAGGCATGATTCTCCATCACTGAAGTTAACAGAAGAAAGAAAAAGCTGACTGGGTTTGAAAATTCCTAACAATGGCCAGACAGCTGGTGTGCTGTGACCACTGTTCATTTCACTAATTCTTGCCTTGTACAATCATCTAATTCTTGCCTTGTGCTCAGCTCATCTATTTGTTGTGTCCACTGATGGTCTCTTGTCTTGTACACACCTTGTGAGCTCTTGGAGACAGGAGCTGTCTTCATAGAATCATAGAAGATTAGGGTTGAAAGAGACTTCAGAGATCATCTAGTCCAACCCCCTGCTGAAAGCAAGACCAACCACAGCTAAATCATCCCAGCCAGGGCTTTGTCAAGCTGGGCCTTAAAAACCAGTAAGGATGGAGATTCTACCACCACCCTAAGTAACCGATTCTAGTGCTTCACTATATGTGTGCGTATATGTGTTCACTGAAAGTATGTCAACTACCTGAAAAGGGGAGGGGAGTTCCCTTAGGGAACAAGGAGTAATGGTCTAAAGTTGCAGAGGGTGAGATCCAGGTTGGATATTAGGAACAACTTTTTCATTAGGTGGGTGGTGAAGCACTGGAATGGGTTACCTAGGGAGGAGGTGGAATCTCCTTCCTGGGAGGTTTTTAAGGTCAGGCTTGACAAAGCCCTGGCTGGGATGATTTAGTTGGGGATTGGTCCTGCTTTGAACAGGGGGTTGGACTAGATGACCTCCTGAGGTCCCTTCCAACCCTGATATTCTATGATAGTGCCTTGTACTAATATAAATAATAATAATAATAATAGGAATCTGTCATGAATCTGCCCTTTCATCTACCTAGGGAGTGCACGCATATGAGCTCAGTGACTCCACTCTAACCGCAGCAGGGCGCTGCCATTGTCTTTTTAGTGGGCCCTCACCTTCAGCTGGGGGGGTGGCTCTTGATTGTCTCATCCCCTCTCTGATGCCACCGAACAGCCTATAGTCAGCAAAAGGAGTTAAATAAAAGAAAGGTAAAGAAAGCCCCTGTAAGCAGCTCCCTCTAAGATGTTGGCCTCACTTACTTCAGAAGGACCCTGGGAGTATCAATGTCCAATCCAGACTTCACTGGGCTCCAAATGCAAGCCTCAGTTCTTTTCTGTTTCAAATCAAGGGTTCTTGTGCCCTTCTTCTGTAAGGGTTCTGCCAGCTGTCAGTCCTCTCTTGGGTCAAGAGATGCTCAGGAGTCTGTTTCCTTCCCAGGGCTGCTCCCATCTGAGTGGATTTAACTCCTCCTCCAGTTCTGGCATGATTTGCAGGTGAGGAAGGGTGGGGTCACTCCAGCCCAAAGCCGCTTCACGCCTTCCATGCTAATGCGGGATGTATATACTCTGTCACAAGACCATATTCTACAATTTTTCCTATCTTCACTGGATCCTTTCAGCAACCAAAGGTATGTTGCTGGGACTGTGTATTACTTATAAATAGGTGTTCATGCTGATTAGTAGTTTCCATCACTCTCACAAACGTACTGTGGATGGATTCCTTGTAGAGAGTAAGTATATATATAATAATAATAATAATAATCTCAAGAAATAGCAATTATGAATACTTCACAAAAACTTCCACTGTGAGTTGGTAAATATATTATTTGATGTTGGCCCACTAACAGTATTTCTTCAAAGAACGATATGTAGAAACCAAAATTGAGGTAATAAAAATAATCATATTAAAATAACAATCAATGGGCCATTTTTAAGGCTGTGTTGTGATTAAATATACAGTTCTTAATTCTTGGGAACAAAATTTCCTCTGTATTCCAAGTTTTTTTATATCTAGTTAAGTGGACTGATTTTCACAGGTGTGGATCAGATCCCAAGGAAGTAAATGAGAAGTGTGAAAATTTGGCCATACACTTAGGTGCTGAAATATGATTGTAAGTTGTTTAGTTTTAGGTACCTATGTGTGGAGATTTTGTCCAAGGGAAGTGAATATTGTAAATTAGATAAATAGTGGATCAACTTTAGAATATAGAAATTCTTTTTTAGAGATGACTCTACTGTAATGTTGTTTTATGAATGTGTTTTGTTGTTGCACTAGGATATATCTGACAGGATTAGGTATCAATTTTAGATTGGCTTAGTTACAGGTAAATTAACTGTTAGTTTTTTTCTTTTTTCTTTTACCTTCTTTTATCTCCTTCCCTTCTGGAACACAATTTACACATACAAAAATTAAGCCATAGGGCTTTATAAATCTAGGACACATAATTATTTAAACTACAGCTCACTCTAGCATTTCCTTTTCTAATGATTTTGTTAAAATAGAGATTTTTTTTTTCAGATTTCCATATAACATTTTACCTATTTCAAACCTTTTTTCTTTTCTGTGAACTCTATAAATTGCTCAGTTCTTTGATTCTTTGGATAAAAGATCATGAAAGGAAAAAAAGGTAGTAAGCTTAGAGATGCTAATACTAAATCAAAAACTTTATTTACTAATTGGCATCTTAGCTGTAAATAGTTGCCACATGATCAGAAGAGCAGCCTACCTGGCGTATACTTCACAGAACTGTAGTCCCCAAATGAGAGCTGGCATACTAAATATTTCACACTAGATCATTACGTTTAGAACACAGAACTTTTGAATGTCATTAATTTGAACACAGAAAGGTCTATTAGTTTGGTCTTCTGGAATGAATGGGCCTGATGCTCCACTTCCTTGAACCTTATGTAGAGTTGACCCATATAAATAAGGGTCACTGGACATGCCTTTCCTAGAGCCAAGAAACTGACCAGTAAGCTTCTCCCTGTCCCTCTTTGATTATTTCTATGTATGCATCCTTGTGTAGCATATAGGCTGAAGGCTTAACAAAGCATTCATTTTGTAGATTTAAGGATAGTGGGATTGAGCACCCATAATACCTATTGACTTTATTTGGTATTGTGGATTATCAGCGTTTCTGAAAAGAAATCCATGATGTTCTTTGGCAGAGTTTATTGTACACAGTATGAGTGCTGTGTCATTTTGCTATATTTATACAGTACTGTATCAAAAATGTATTGAGCCTTTAGAAGCAGGACTGTTGGGCAGTGATAGAATAACTCTGTCTCAAGTGGAATCTGTAACCGGGGCCTGATCCAGCACCATTGATGTCAGGCCCTCAGAGAAACAATGAAACCAAAATCGGTAATGTTTAGATACTTTACATGTTTTAAAAATTATCTTTATAATAGTCTAATTTGAGAACCCATAAGAACTCAACCAATAAAAAGTGATGAGAGCATTTTCTCATTCCAGTTGGAAAACGATGTAGTACATATACTCCCCACTCTCTTTTATTAGACTCGTGTAAAATTTTTAAAAAACAGCCCTCACCCCAGCTTTTTGTGTATTGTTGAAATAACATTGTGGTCCATTTATCAAAATGTCCAGAGTCTGAGTAACTCAAACAGTTTTTCTTTATCACCTCCCTGGAAGAAAACCCAGCCCTTGAATTTTTCCCAAAAGTAGAACATCTTTGAATTAATATTCAGTATGCAGTGCTAAGTGACGTTCTGCTGAGTCCCTGTGCTGAGTGCCATAAGTAGAGGAAGTGTCAAAAAGTGTTATGAAAAACAAATAAATATATCTTGAAAATCTTAATGAGGTACTTTGGAGAGTATAATGGAAGTTGGCCAAACATCAGGGGAATTTTAGTTAAAAATATGACAGGTCCTAAAAAGAGCTTGGGGCATGAAATGCTGAATAATTTTGTCCTGGCACACAAATAATATTGTACGCACTTCAATTGTTTTTATTTATATAAAAGTTTTTCAACCAATTAAAATATAAGACAATTTAGTCTAAAACTGGCAAGATTTTGTTGGTTTAAGATAGCAATTCCCTTGTCTTTTTAAGTATTTAGAGCAGCACAGACCTCAGCAAGGAAAAAGTAACAGTTAACTGCAGGCAGAAACATACTGAGTAGTTCTGTCTGAGTAGACAGAACACTTACAACTGACATGCAACCTAGAGGTAGTCAAGGACACAAGATCTTCTAAAATCAAAGTCAGAGCCACAATTCTGCAAACACTTGTGTGATTAACTGTAAGCACATAAGTAGTCTCCATTGACTTCAAAGGGACAACTTATGTGTGGAAGTGTTTGCGGGACTGGGGCACAAAAGATGTGTAAATTATATTAAAATGAGTTATAATATAACCAGTCTATGTGCTGTTTGCTAAATGCATATATGTGGTCATGATATTTAATTAAACTATGCATGTAGACAATTAACTGGGTGCGCCTCCACATTTGTGCATAGGTCTTTTCATCTTAGCGTGTGATGATGGCATGGATCAGGGAACAGAAATGAAACTAAGGTCATTAATGAAGTCTTCACTCCACAGTGCTCAAGCTTCTTTGTGTGGCTTATCTCAGTGTCTTGTGTTATGGGAAAGGGTTGAATTTCATTAGAGTGAAATGGCAGTTGATGAAGATTAAGTGTTCCTTTTAGTTCAAATAATTAGTAAACAATAATGGCACTATTAACAGACAATCTGAAGGGCTTTTCATCATAAAGGTGAATGGTGGTGTGCTGACAAAAATCATTAATTACTTTAAGTGGGTGTTCGGACATTTGTCTTTAACGGTCTCTTCCCACTTATTTTGCCTCCTTGAGTGCATGAAACAAATTTTACTCTGCAAGCCATATATTTTATAAGCAATAGAATAATCAGCCTTTTTATGGATTTGATTTCTGGTGTGTTGTTTTGATTTTGGGGGCAATCACCTGTGTCCATGATTATTAAAACAATTATTAATCTATATGAAACTTTATTTTTATGGCAAAAATCTGCAGATCATGAAAACTATACAGAGAGGGGACATTTGTGCTGACCCACTTGAAGGTGCTCTCTACCCACCTTCTTGTTTTTTTCTCTAGACTTTTCTAGTGCTTTTATATGTATTTATAGACATTGATGTCGATATTCAATACTTTGGGAGTACTTTTATCTGAAATGGGTTTTATTAATAAAACAAACTCATCTAACTCAGCAGACTTTCCTTTTGTGTGGGAGAAGTGAGCCTGTATCCATACCAGCATCATCTGCTGATCTGTTAGTTCGGGGGAGAAAAGGTGTTTGAGGGTACTCGGGCACAGTGGCATTGAAGTGCATCCTGCAATTGCTCAGAAAATCATTGTTTTAGAGAAATAAAAATCTTAAAAGTTTTTGAACCACTTCCAAGATAAGGTTGTCATCTGTTTTTTCCCTTGTGCATTGTGGATGGGGAGCATTCTGTATGTCGAAACTGAATTGTCTAATCTGGAATATAAATTGCATAGATCAGAGAAAGAGTCTTCATGTGTTTTGTGCAGTGCTGCTCACTCTAATCGTGCTCAATAAATGACATTCAGATCACAAGTTAGGGAGAGGAAAGGTCAGTAAATGTGACTTCTACTATGCTGATCAGCAGCAAGTTAATTCAAGAGCATAAAACTATTAAAATAAAAAGATGGGGAGAGGATTCTCCAGCAGAGAAATATCAGAATTCTGAGAGTCCCCAGTGAGATATAAACAAGCCTCCCATGAATTTGCTTTTACAATGTAGCATGCAATCATATGTGTTTCTCATACTTCAAATTGCATTGCAGAAGTTTTGCACACCTCTGATATTAAGTCCTTTTCCATTTCAACGTGGAGTTGCTTGCTACTGATGGTTCCTAGCTCCTAATCAATTGAAAATTTCCAAAGTGATTCATGGCTTTGCCTAAAAAATTAATACTAAAAAATTCTAAACACTAGTGTGTTGAGAGTTAATAACAAAACTTGCTGTTAACATGGAATAGAAGAAACCACATAGTTATTAATAAGCATCAATGATGTGTTTGGCACTACACTAGACACAACCAAAACTATTTTTGCTCCTAAAAGACTGCCATCTAAGACCCCAGTCCTGCAAATAAGTACTCCGGTATTTAGTCTATAGGAGTTCAATAGGATTATTCACATGCATAAAGTTAAGCACATGTGTATGTGTTTGTAGGACTGTGGTCTAAAAGACAGGCACAGAAAAAAGAACATGCACTGGGAAAACAGAGGTACTGTTAACTACATTTTTTTCCCCTCTCACTTTCTATGTCTCTTCCCTGGGTCAATCAAAAGTGTTTGATTCACACAGGGCTTAATGGGAAAGAATTGTCTTTGCGGTAGCATTTGATTGGAGAGTGAAGGTCTGGCACACATTGGATTTGAAGGTGGTCCAGTGACGTGGGTAGTATGGAAAAAAACACAAATGTGGGAATATGAAAATAAATCTAAAGAGGTTGTAAAATTCGGATTATTGACAGAACAAAGAGAGTGATTAAAAAGCAAGCAAGATTATACACATTGGATGATTAGCTGATCAATAGATGCAGGAGATAATTTGGGCAACTCTGTTTTAGCTAGGATGAAAGCTCTGAACTTTTTATACATTTTGGTTAAGTTTGATTACTACCTAAGTGTCTAGGGAAAAGTCAAATATGGCCCCAAGGTTGCAGACCTGAATGAAGGGAGGATTGTGGTGGTGTCTTTAGCAGTGAAGAAAGGAGGAAAAAAGAGGTGGTTGGTGTGGCGGGGGAAAGGGACCTCATTTTTATGATGCTGAATTTGAGCTGCCGATAGGAATTCTGGGACATTTTTAAAAAAAGACAGATTGCTATATGGGAGTGGACAGAAGGAGACTGTTTACATCTGGAGATAGAATGGAATATAAAGGAACCCAATCGCCTTAGTTTGAGGTGTGTGCCCTACATTTGTATTGTTTATATTGGAAGTGACATGAGTTTACTCTCTTCACGCAAGTTATGGCTTTTGTGAAATAGGAATTGATGAATATTGATTACTCAGTGTACAAAATGTTGTACACTGAATAATCAATATTCATCAATACCTATTTCACAAAAGGTTGGTGTGTGGGCTGGAAGACCATGAACCTTGATAAGTTTTCAAAGTAGCAGGATGAAAAGTGAAGCTTTTCTGTGATACATTCACAGTCAGTAATTAGTGACATTGGCAGCATTGTGCTTATATTTAGGTAAATCTGAACTGTTCTTCAGTTTTCCCTGGAGAACTGGAGGTTTAGTCCATTTGGAGTTTTGGAATAAAATGGATGGGAAAAAATCCTGCCCTTTACTTGAGGGAAATGGGCAAGGGTGGAATGGAATAACAGGGCAGCATGTCTGAGTGCGAGCTACTGCATACACTGTTGGGTGTTGTTTTCAGCTCCTTTTATCAAGAGAAGTTTGCCCATCTATTTCATGTTGTCTGTAGCTGCATAAGTACTACCTGGCATGTGGACGTAGAGTCCCCTAAACTCCCAGACTGTGCTAGTTTAGGGATTTGATATGGGGGGCAGCACATTGATTGAGCCCATTTCATGGCACATTTTAGAGTAGATTGTCCCCTGTTGTTTTCATGGGACCGGAAATGCTTTCTACTGCCTCTCCCTGCATCATCCTCTTGTGCACTAGTGTAGAGGGGTGAAGGATGAATTCCACATATACTTTTTAAAAAAAAGAATATATTTTGTCAAGACATGCTCCTAATATTTTGTACTTTTCTTTTGCCATTAAAATAATCTCCTGATGTTTTTTCATTGCATTTGACAATATATATCTCGTGTTCATTAGGAGCATAGTTTTGAAAAGGTCACTCCAGTGTTTTATTGCTGGCGTTTATTTGATGTGAAACATGAGTAACTTAGACTTAATTATTTTTAATTGGGTGGGGGGAGTTAACTATATGTTACCCAGCTAATATTAAACAAATGGCAAAGTCTAATTGACTTACTTAGTTCAACTTACCAGAATGCTGTCGATAAAATTTGACATCATTTTATTAAACCCGACAGCAAAGTAGGATCTGTAGAGTATTTCATTGTTTCCTTTACATTTTTGGTAACTTTTTGGGGTATTTATAGATAAACTACAGAACTAAGTCTGAACAAGAAAGACCTAAATATCCAGTGTATTAGGTCTATTTGCATTGAGCAATAAACTGTAATTAGCATTCAAGTTTTAATGATACTGTGTTTGTGAAGCTGATAAGACCTCTGGGACTGTGGTTGCAAGAAAGTTCTATTGTTTACTATATGCAAATCCATCCACTTAGCTTTAATTAGAGGTTGAAACCTGGAGCAATTATCAGCAGTTGCTCTAGTATTATTAATGTGCTTGTCAGAGCTGTCCATCATAGTGTTTTAAGTGATGGAGAAGTACAATATTCCCCAGTTGGTTGATTGTTCAAAGAACTTTCTTGAACCCATGTGTTTTATATAGTACGTCATACATTAAATTCCACCAATTGAAAAGACTGAAGGTCGTATAAATTTTTAAAGTGATTCTCTGTATGTTGGTTAGAGAATTTATGAGATTTATTTAAAAAAAGGGGTGCATTCAAAATAAATGTTTAAAACTTATCTTTAGGGGAGGTGAGTGAGGGAGTACAGGCTCTGGACTGGGGGTACAGTCTCTGGGATGGGGCCAGAGATGAAGAGTTTGGGATACCGAAGGGGATTCCAGGCTGGGGCTGAAGGATTTGGAGTGTGGGAGGGGGCTTTGGGCTGGGGCAGGGGGCTGGGGTGTGGGTGGGATGCAGGCTCCAGGAGGGAGTTTGAGTGCGGAAGGGGGTTCTGAGCCGTGGCAGGGGGTTGGACCATGAGAGAGGATTCGGAGTATGGGCTTGAGGAGACATTTTGGGTGTGAGAAGGGGCTAAGTGCTGGGGCAAGAGGTTGGGATTCAGGAGGGGATTCAGGATGCAGGCTCCGGACAATGCTTACCTCAGGCTCCTGAAAGCGGTCGACATGTCCCTCTGGCTCCTAAGCACCGGGCAGCCAAGGCTGGTGGCTCTGTGTACTGCCCCCATTTGCAGCCCCTCCCCCCCGCAGTTCCCAACCAATGGGAGCTGCGGAGCTGGTGCTCGGCGCAGTGCCTGTGCAGCGGGAAAGGGCAGTGTGTGGACCCCTCTTGGCTGCACCTGCTTGTAGGAGCCAGAGGGATATGCCAGCTGCTTCCGGGAGCCACACAGAGCTGGCCGCTGTGGCCAACCAGACTTTTAGCAGCCCGGTCAGCTGTGCTGACTGGAGCCGCCAGGGTCCCTTTTCAACCGGGAATTCCAGTTGAAAATTGGACACCTGGCAACCCAAACCTTACACTAGAAATAGGGTCAGACAAGGTTACACAGTGAATTATTTATCTTCCTTACATTAGACCAGGGATCGGCAACGTTGGCACGCGGGACCGCAGGGTAAGCACCCTTAGCGGGCCCTGCTGGTTTGTTTACCTGGCGTTTCGCTAACTGCGGCTCCCACTGGCCCCGGCTCACCGTCCCGGTCCAATGGGGGCTGCGGGAAGCAATGGCCAGCACCGCGCCGCTTCCCGCAGCCCCCATTGGACTGGGACGGCAAACCGTGGCCAGTGGGAGCCGCGATTGGTAAACTGCCAGGTAAATAAAGCGGCGGGGCCCGCTAAGGGTGCTTACCCTGCGGTCCTGTGTGCCAACATTGCTGATCCCTGCATTAGACCTAAGAAGTTCCTGGCACACTGTAAATGTTATAAAATAGTATATAATAATAGCAGCAGCCCAGAATTCACTTGGAATCTGGTGATTTGATTTAACCAGTATAGTGCACAGATGCCAATAAAAGATCAATAAAGAAGTACTGCATTTAACTTAGTCACCTTAATGAGACTCATTTGAGCTGTACATTGCCGTTTATTATTAAATAGTGAAAATGAGATACATTCTTCCCTCTTTGCCCTCTGTCACAAGAGGAAATTCAAAGATTGCTCCATATGCTAGTTTCTTATTGATATTACATCCATAATTCACTTTAGAATAATATACATTTTTTCTGTACCTAAATTACGCATAGCATTCATTCTCCATATATATTACTCTTGAATACTTTTCAGCAAATAAACCATTTTTATCTCATATGTATTCCTCAGTACTAACATTCCCTGTAGTCTGCAGTTACTAAAGACCAAAAACTCAAAACAAAATAACATACAACAAGGATAGTTCCCTTTAAAAGTGCTAGTCATCTTTTGGCATGCACGGCATTGAACATTTATTAACGTATTAATTTTTTATACAATGGAACTTTTGGTATTACATATTTAACATTTGTTACCTTTATTAATAACTCTGATTATGCTCATAAAAACAAAAGATCCATAATTTGCCAGTGAATCAAGAACATGTTAAATTATATTTACTCTTTCAGTCAAGTGTGTGTTTTTCCTCTTACCCGGTATGCATTATTTCCTGTTTGTGTTCCATTACTTTTTTATATTTGTAGCCATTCAGCAACAATAGCTTTGTTTAAAATTTCACAAACGTGGCAGATTTTAAATTTTTAAAAGTCTTCCTGTAGTAGCATGTTGAGTTAGTGTGCTGATTGAAGCAATGCACTTTGAGGATATCAGAAACATTCCACCTTTGCTTGTGGTTTTGAAGTTTTTGTTTCTGCGAAGTGGGGAAAAAAGTATAGTAAAGTGAAAACAAAGCTGTCTTTCTAGAAAGAAAAGCTATTGCTCACTCTCAGATTAGAAGTAAACTGCGTGAAATGGTAACCAAGCTGAACATACTAAAGAAGGTAGAGATTGGGTGTTTGCCATGGCGCCAGTGGCTTTTTAGAAGACAGAGTTATTTGTCATAGATTAACTCTTGGGATTACATATGTCATGGTCTGCTTTGTGCTAGTAAAGTGTTACATTGCTAAATTCCAATTCAAACAATACAAGATCATTGTAATTAATTCCCTGACATCCCATCTCCACCCTGGAGCAATCACTTTGAGTGGCTTTGAACCACAATTTTGTTATTGAGTGAAGCGAGAGAGATGGGACTTTGTGGCTACTTTACTGCTGCTTTGACTTTTTCCTAGCAAAAATGCATGATGGTCCTTACAGTTCCTTTTTAAAAGTTTCAGATAGGTAGGACAATAAATGAAAAGGGGATGTATTAGTGCTGTTGAATGTATTAACAACGCCCACTGGTTTTGCAGTCACTATATCTGCCATATAAACATAGGGGGTGGTGTTTTCCATATAAACTAATAAGGAACAAATGGTATGCAACAATCAAGTTAATTTGTTATCCCATATTTGTCAGTCTGAATGCTTCTCTGTGTGTGGCCAGAGTGTTAATGGTGTCCCAGCTATGATTCTCACACATACAGAAAGTGAAAATTATGCTTTAAAATTATTTTTTTCCCCTCCAGTTAACTCACTCAATTATTCCTTCACCATGGATTGGGGAATAAAGGGCAGATGCAGCTGGTACAATTCGTGGAGCAGTTGTTTCAGGGGGGAGAAGGACTAAGGAAAGCCACTATGAGGCAACCTACGGCAAGGTCAAAGATTTTGTTCCCCGTGGGCACTGAGTCATCCCAGTTCATGGAAAGTGATCTCTTTCCTCATTTGCAGAGCCTCTGTCTGGGACCACTACTCAGAGGATTTTCCCTCCCCAACAGAAAAAAGATGAATAGACTGTAATACGTTAGTCTTCTATCACATGTAGTGTTTTAAAAAACAAAAAGCGTTGGGTGAGGATTTTATTGTTTTTGTTTTTCACTATTTTTCAAAGGCCACTAGCATTTTTAAATTACTCTAATCCTTCGGACAATGTCTTGAATTAAACTATTTTAACCTGTTAGTTAAATTTCAGGTTTAAGGAGGGCTGTAATGAATTTTTGAGATAAAAAATATTTTGCCTAATAATCAGACATAACTGAGTGTAATTTCTTTTTTACTACCTGAGTATTGTTGATTACCAAGAAAATCTGCCTTTTGAATGTTTCAAAATGACTCCTGGCTCAAACAAGCTATGGAGCTTATTGATCACCCTTCAAATGTTTAGTGTCTACCAAGCTAGCAGGTGAGCTTGATTGGAAGTTACAGGGAAAGTATTATATTGTTTGTTTATTAAAGGTATCAAATCTAAAACTTCTCTGCTTTGAAGAATGTGATTGATATGCACTTTTTCAGTCCTCTTGAGACTTGAAATCTGTAATTATTTGAACATGGCAGAAAAATGTATATCCCATAACCTTGTAAACTGTCTGTTGGATAGCTGAAGTTCGTGATGTGGCTACTTTGGATGTGGTAGAGGAGAAGATGGCTTGTCCAAATGTCCATATGATCTCATAGATTCTTTGTTCGTCAGAAAACAGAAAGCTGAAGCTCATACTTGTAGTTTCAGATCTGTATATTATGAAATTGAAATCAAGAAGACAGAGTCCTGGAAAAAATCTCACTGGCTGACAGGTTTCTGACGAAAACGGGGGTCCAATAACCTATTTCCTCAACTCTTTACACTGCTGCTATTTAGAAATCTAACACAAACAATTTCCTTATGGAAAATTGTTCTTAATATTAGTTGATCTACTGTTCCTCTGGAAGTCTGGACTGTAGTTGAATTTCTGTTCATGAATGGACATAACTAAGAAATATCCAGTCCACAGTGTATGGACATTTAATTCAAATAATTGCATTATAATTTAAATTGCATTAAAAGTTTTCACAATAAAATTAATGGTACATGTAAATATACTGTGTAGTGGAGAAAACCAAGTACATATTAGGTAACATTCCTGCTGACGAGATGTAAAGCCTTTGTAGGACTGTCTATGGAATTAATCTCCCTGGAAGAAACTAGGTCAAAAACTTTTATCATTTGAATCATAGTAGGAGTTTTTTCTGTTTTCCAGGACTAAGGAATTTTAATGTGACCCTGCCCCTGCCTCAGTGTTTCTGTTTCCTTTTCCCAGTCATGGATTGTCAATGTACTTGATTTAGTATACAAACATTCTACATACAGCCTGTTAGTGTGCCTAGACATCCCATAGCAGCCTCCCACTCTTACCTGTTACATATTAGTTAATGTACAGTGGAACCTCAGAGTGACGGACATCTCGTGAATGGAGGTTGTCCGTAACTCTGAAATGTTCATAGCTCTGAATAAAGCACAGTTTGGGCTCCAGATCCAGCAGCTGACCCTCCAGGCCAGGTTTCAGTAGCAGCTGAGCTCTCTACTCAATGCTGGCACAAGTTTGCAAGCTTCTCCTCCTTCCAGCAGGGGTGTGTGGGTGGGTGTGTGAGTGTGTGTGTGAGATCAAACAGCTTGTCCCCCCTTGTGGTGGAGGGGGGATGGTGAAAGTGGCACAGCCCCCAGCGCTGCTCCTGCTCTGCTGCTGCCTTGGGCTGGCGGTCCCAGTATCTTTTTGGCTGCCCCGCACGTGGGGATGAGGGTGGGGATAGGTGGCCCAGATGTTCCTACCTATAAGATGCAATACAGGCTCAGTACAGTAGTTGCTTGTTTGTTTGTTTGTCTGTGCTGCTGGCTGACTGGTTACTTCCAGGTTCACCTGGTGTCCGGTTGACTGATCAGTCCATAACTCTGGTGTTCATGTTTTTGGGGTTCTACTATATGTCTGGTGATTGCAAGCTCTTTTCTTTTTGCATTTATACAACTCTTATTGTCTGCCTTGTCCTCTGTCAACTGTCTGAAAGCCATGGCAAACCTGAGCGTAGTTTCTTAAAACTATGGTAGAAAAATCTGTTCCCTTATGGTTCCTCCACTTTCTCTGCAGTATACTTACTTTCCCTTTCTCCTTTGATGAAGAGGAGTTTGAAGTGAAAGAGAAGGAATAGAATTGGTGTCTATGTAACTGCTTCTCATTTGGATTTTGACTTCTTAGCCTGGTATGTGTTCCTGCTTTCTTTCAGAGCAGACGCCTAAAAAAAAGAGAAGGATGGGGGGAGAAAGAAAAACCAGAGGAGTTAGTGTCATGCTTCATATCAGTGATTGTGCAATTCTCCTCTGAATATTATCTTGAAGACAGGGTTATCTTATCTGGATTGGTGAGATGACCATGGAAACTTAGATCTGGAGTGGTCTTCTGAGAGAGCAGATTACTCCAGAGTCTGTTACTGGACAGAATTCCCTGACTCTCACACGTGACCATAAATATCAGTTTCATAATTAGTGGAGAATTGCTATTATGTTGCTGCATGTGGCATGTGTTTCCCCAAGAAGAGCCCACATGCCTGATAGCTGAGGAGCAATGAGGCACTGGGACTTTTCACTGGGTCATGTCTTGAGCTATGTCTCTTGTTGAATGTATGCCGCTTTTCATGCATAACAGTAGGGGTATGGTTACACTTACAAGATTATAGCGCTATTGGTTATAGCGGTCCCCTTATACAGTAATATGTATAGTGCTATTGTATGTCCACACTCAGACACGCCAGCGGTATAGCATGGCCACATTTGGGGCACTTAATGCAGCATTAAGAGCAGTGCATTAGGGCAGGTATCTCAGCGTTCAGCTGGGTGCAACGTGCTTTTTAAACGAGGAGGGCGAGGGGGGACATGTTGTGTGTATGCGGAGGGAGAGAGACAGTGGTTTTTCTGTTCTTCTGAAAGCCTGTCAGCGAGCCTCCGTTCACAGAAGGCTTTGTTTTCACACAGGCTCCCTCCTTAAACATTTGCATTGCTTATTTGCCGAGTTAAGAGAGAAACTCTAAAGAGGTACTTCCGCATTCCTCCAGCCGAGTTCAAAACAAAGGGAAGAGACGTCAATTGCCTTAAATGGCTCCAGGCATCTCAAGAGATCACTTGTAGCGCAGTGGGTGTCCACATTCTTGCTGTAGCTCTACAGCAGCTGCGCTACAGCCCTTATTCCCCATGCAGAGGTGGATTACCAGGAGCGCTATAACTTCGCGGTTATAGCGCTCTATGTGCCTTGCCAGTGTGGACGGGGAGGAGGTGATAGCGCTCGTGGGGGCTTTATAGCGCTATAAAGTTCCAGTGTAACCAAGCCCTAGCTTATTTCGTCTGGAGCAGAGGCTCCTTCAGACTGCCTCTCTATTCCTCTGCAGAGCCCCTGGGGGCGGGAGCTGCCGTTGTATCCCAAGCTCCTCTCATGACAGGGGCCTATGCCCTGCAGGGGTAAGATCCGCAGACAGGACACGCAGGTGTCACCAGGGAGATGATCAGATTAGTTGATTTGACAAGTGACACACTTGTAAAGCTTGCAGTAGGCCTTTTTATCCTCGGATTTGGCTGAAAGCCTGCTCCACAGTGGGGGAAGACAGGATACTCTAGGCAAAAATAAAGGGTAGCAGCTTCACTATAAGGAGAAACCCTTCCCCCCCCACACACAGAGGCAGCGAAAAAACAGTACTTTTAAATGATAAACCAGTCAAATTAAACAAATATAATTGAATTTTCCCACCTTGTTAGTGAGAGCCTTTGATGCCTCTGATAAATGACAGCTTTGTACCTGCACAGAAGAAAGAAAAACCCACTGATAGAAACTGATGTACAAGCGTGACAGTGTGCTGGAGGCTAAGGAGTCCTCTGATCACTTAAGCACCAATTAGTTCCCCAGGAGAAGGCTGATTGGGGGAATAATTAGCTGATCAGTCTGGCAGTTGATGAGCCAATTAGCCATCAGCTAAGGGGTATAAAAGAAGATATAGGAAGGAAGGGAAGAGGACCGGATCAGCCGAGCTCAAGATGCCCTGAGATTCCAAGGGATAGAGAGCTCTGTTCCTCTCTGGCCCTGTGGGAAAGGGCAATGAACAACTATAAATATGTTGATGCACAAGATTGTATTGGAGTGGTGGTGAGAATATAAATAAATAACATGGAGGTGCCACTTACTGAAGAGTCTCAGAGGTTTCTGGACATCAGAGGGCAGGGCCAGAGTGTGGCCATTATACAAAGGCATTTGATGATGGATAAATCTGTTCCCTCTCCACTGATATCTGTTGAAAGAAGGTAACATTAGTAGATAAGAGAGAGGAAGAACACTAAAGGGGGAAATTATCCCCAGGGCATGCTCTTTCAATGGGAGACATCACATTGAAAATGGCTCTAGTAGAGTGCTGAGAAGTACTTACAGTGAATTTTCCTGAGAATCATGAGCACAGCTAGGAAATGATGTTGTGTATATGGCAAACTAACCCTGAAAGGGCAACCAAAAAAATTCTGAAGCCAAGTCAAGAGATACAAGCAACCTTATTAATACCAGTGATTTAGAGAGCCCAAGGGATCACTGTGATTGTGTAATCTGACCTCCTGTAAAGCCTAAGCCATAGAACCTCTCCAAAATAATCCCTACGACAGATCTTTTAGAAAAATGGCCAGTCTTGATTTTAAAATTGTCAGTGATTCAGAGTCTACATCAGCCCTTGGGAGGTTGCTCCAGTGGTTAATTACTCTCACTGCTAATAATGTATGCTTTATTTCCAGATTGACTTGGTCTAGATTCAGCTTCCAGCCACTGTTGTCAGAAGCCAAAATAAACCTAGTGGCTTAATTTGAAAACTCTTGCTAGATACTAAAAATCATTATCTTAATTAATATACTTGATTTATAGCTCATTACAGTAATCTGTAACCCACTAACGTTTTTGACTTCAGAAGTGTTAACTGGCCACTTCACCTGGTCTCTTATAAAACATGTTAACTATGTATGCTGAACAATCTGTTCCACCTCCCATCTTGCTATGACACTGAGTATCTTTCCCAGATCTGTATAGCTTGAAAGCTTATCTTTTTCACTAACAAAAGTTAGTCCATTGAAAGATACATTACCTCACCCACCTTGTCTCTCTGATACCCTGGAACCAACTTGGCTACAACAACATTGCAGACAACAAACGTGGTTTGTCAATTAACTTTTTGACAGAGAACAAAATTTAAATTTCATGTTTAAACATCAGCTTTAATGATTTTCCTACTTTTATACCTCTGTTACTAGGCACTCTTTACAAAGATTTTAAATAATTAGCAGTCATATTTCTTGATAATTAAGTGCATATTTTCTGATCTCAACTGTTAATTTGGCATAGAATGATAAGGAAAAGTTAGGAGGTTCAGTTAATGCACACGGCAAAAGATACAGTGTTTTAAATGTGTGTATCTTGCAATTATTGGACAGCTTTTCATGATGCATATAAATCCACATTCACTATTCGAAAGTAACAGTGGGTGTGAAATGGAAACAGGTTGTGACAAAGTAGCTAGTGAGAATACTGAATTTTAAAAGATTGATTAAATTCTCCAATTCTGATCTCATAAGCAGGGAAAGGCAATTTCTGTATAATTTTAAGGACCACTGAAAGATGCAGAAGTTAAGCTGCCTTATTAATCACACTTTATTTTTATGCCACCATAGAACTAACATGGTTAGAAATCTCTGTATGTTTCATTCAAAGCTCCTATATAAAGCCTGATAAGAAACCTTGCTTGCTGAAAAGGTTTGAAATAAAATTAAGAATTCAACATTAACTTTCTTCCTTTGCAGTATGCATTATAATACATGCTTTGATTATATGTTCACAAACTATTTATCAAATAATGCAGTAGTTTGCTGGAGTCGTGGTGATATAGTAAATATTTTAAAAGTAGTGGTGAAGTTTTATAGAATTCCTGTTTTTTTAATCAACTGTTCTTTTAGTTTGTGATCTGTTTGAGTTTTCTGGGACATTTTGAAGGTGGGAAAATACAAGGTTCATTAGAACCAATTCAGAAACCACCATGTGATCAAAAATCTTGGGCTACGTTTTCTTTGCCCCCCCCTTAGAAAATATAATAAACCAGTATTAGGTATGAAATTAATGTACAGTTTGAAGGAATGTTAATTAAAATTTGAAATGTGTTTTGTATAATGACTTTTTAAAGTGTAAATGGTTACAGTTTTGGATGTCAACTGTGGATGAATTGAAAATATTTGAGACGCGAGAGATACTTTGACACTGTTTTTGATGATACACGTTAGGACAAATAGAGTTCTTTCTGCATATTACTTAGGGCTTGGTTACACTGGAACTTTGTAGCGCTATAAAGCCCCCACGAGCGCTATCACCTCCTCCCCGTCCACACTGGCAAGGCACGTAGAGCGCTATAACCGCGGAGTTATAGCGCTCCTGGTAATCCACCTCTGCATGGGGAATAAGGGCTGTAGCGCAGCTGCTGTAGCGCTACAGCAAGAATGTGGACACCCACTGCGCTACAAGTGATCTCTTGCGATGCCTGGAGCCATTTAAGGCAATTGACGTCTCTTCCCTTTGTTTTGAACTCGGCTGGAGGAATGCGGAAGTACCTCTTTAGAGTTTCTCTCTTAACTCGGCGGATGAGCAATGCAAATGTTTAAGGAGGGAGCCTGTGTGAAAACAAAGCCTTTTGTGAACCGAGGCTTGCTGACAGGCTTTCAGAAGAACGGAAAAATCACTGTCTCTCTCCCTCCGCATACACACAACACGTCCCCCTCACCCCCCTCGTTTAAAAAGCACGTTGCACCCAGCTTAATGCTGGGATACCTGCTCTAATGCGCTGCTCTTAATGCCGCATTAAGTGCCCCAAATGTGGCCATGCTATACCGCTGGCGCGTCTGAGTGTGAACATACAACAGCACTATACATATTACTGTATAAGGGGACCGCTATAAGCAATAGCGCTATAATCTTGTAAGTGTAACCATACCCTTAGGCTGGCACAAAGACAGGGTTCAAGATAACACAATGTCTCAGATCAGCTGTTACTAAAACACTCTATGGCTTCTTAAGAGGCAAGTGTAAGTCACACTAACATAAGGGTGATTATTTTTTTTCCTATGGTGACTAGGCCATGGCTAGAGGTTTTAACTAACAATAGTAGAGTACAAAATAAGTTCAGCATGCTAAATACTGGCAATACCTTCGTCATCCATTAACAAATGCTGTCATTCCCAGCTATTGTGGCTGTCAGAGGGTTGAGTCTCATGGGAGAACCTAACCATTCCCCTTCCTGAAACCATTCCCCTTCTTGAAAATAAGAAGTTAAGGGGAAAGTTTCCAGCGTTCCTTGCCTCCTTCATATTGTCTACAGTTACAGCTAGTTTGGAACCACAATTTCATTTCTACAGGAAATTATGACATTTCAGGATGGGAAGAAAATGTTCTTATTCCTAATGAAAAGCCAAATATCAGAATTTCCCACAAAATTTGAACTCCAAAATTTTTATATGGAATTATCAACATTTCTATTGATTGTGTTTTGATGTTCTATTAAAGTATTGAATATAATCTATTCTATAGAAATATGGTATTAAATACAGTACTATATTTAAATATAATCGAGCAAAATGCTGTTTTCATATAAGTCTAAACCAAATTAATCAAGATGATTTTTTTTTTCGATATTGACTTATCTGCATTTTGTTTTAATGGAAAACTGTTCATTTGGGGTTTTTTTTCCTACCAACTCTAATATAATACTGTTGCTAACCCAATCCAACACTCCCTACGGCATTCACTTTCCTATACAACAGATATTGGAAAGAAATATGTATCCCCACAATCATCAAACTCACACTCTTGTGGAAAATCTTAAGTGACCTCAGCAATAGTAAGGCAGAAGAACTTTCAAATGAACAGACCGTGTAACAGTTCTATGTGCCAATCTGTTGAGACAAGCTCATGAGGCTGGCATTTAAAGTTATGCACTAGAATACAAGTTGGATGAAGCAAGGGAATGTGATTTTTCCAAGGTGCTGGTTGATGTAATTATGTGTTATAGTATGTTGGACAATGGACAGTTTTCTGTGCATGGCTCAGTGCACACTTAAAAGATACATGGAGAATGAGGCTAGGCATTAGTAAATCTCAGCTTCATTCACTATAAACCTCTGGTGCGTGTTTGAGTATGGACCGTAGCTAACAGATCATGTACGCACACCCATTACAGCTTGCCTTCCTTCAGAATGTCATCTGATCTTTGTTAAAAATACCCAGTGGTGGTATTAAAATTATATTGTGCATGCATCACATGTGGTTTTCAAAAGGTTATAACTCAGCCAAATAAAAAATAATGTTTGCTGGAAAACTTAAAAAAAATCTCCTCACTGAAGGTTATTTTCCAGGTAAATTTCAGCTTCCAGCTGCTTCATTTCTAGAACTGTTCGCTAATAGGATACAAGATTTTTTTTAAATGGGAAAATAGATACTTTTTTTTAAACTGTCTGATCATGCAAAAATGTATGAACCATTTTTCTTCAAAATACCCAGAAAAATTCACCTTTGTGCAGAGTTTAATTGGTGGAAATTTCAAAATGTTTTGAGAGCCTGAAATAGGGCTCAGAGATGGAAATGCTTAGACAGTCTTAAAACTACAGCTGTGGCTGCTGCTTTAGCTATAATAATAAATATGAGAGTGTTGGTATAATCTCCTGCAAGCTCCCATTTCAGCCAGGAACTTGGTATAATATTTCTTTAGAAGGCCCCATTTCAGCGAGAAACTTTAAGAATGTGAGTAGTTCTATTTAACTTAGCAATGGGATAAGTACCCCTATTGAATCAGGGCCTAAAATATTAAGTAAAATGTATAAATGCTTGTAAATTAAAAGTAGTATGAAGAGTAGGACAAACATTTTAATAGTGGGGTGCGCTTCTTTCATAATCTGTTCATTTTTCATCCTTCTAATTGTATGAATATGCAATGAGAGCTGCAGAGCCTCCTGACTTTGATTTGTTAGCGCACCTTTAAAATTGCCAACAGTTGTTTTATCCAGCAATTCTGCTAGCCCCTGTATTGTCACTTTCCCAATATCTCCATCATTTATAAATACATTATTGGAACTGATTGTTGCTTTTTTTTTCTTTTAAGCACCCTCCAAACACTATTGTGTAGTTACCAGAGTTCACACCGTAGATGGTAACTTTCGCCACAAATGCTGAATGTTTATTGCTGTGCATAGGCTGCAGGCCCTGAATTTCTTTCAAAATCCACCAGTTAGTTTAATATCTTTGAAGGGGAGAGAGATAAGTAGCCATAAAATCCGATAGTTATCAAACTTATCTTACAAATTGATTGATTAAACAAATCATAAAAAGCAACAGAGAAATTAAAAAAATACATTAAAAATATAACCATAAAGCAATGAATCAAATAAACTCAAAGTCAAATTGCATCTCTATCCTTAACTTGCTTCAGATGTGGGAAGCACTGCCAATGTAATAAGAAATACACGGATAATGAGGTGTGCATACATAATGCCTTTCTCCAAAGAGCTCAAAGTATTTTACAATGCAATGTTAGGATTCCTTCCAGGATCTTTTCCTCTTGGCTTATGAAGAACACATCACCAAATTCAGGGCAAATACTTTATTCAGTACTCTGGAATCCAAAAACTCAGTTCAAAGCCAGACTCATTACTAAGGTTTCTTTACAGGCATTTCATAAAACTCCACCTGACATGATCAGTTTCAGGTGTAGGCGGTGGGTTACAATACACCACAGCTCCAAAGTACATAATTATAAATCGGATTTTGTACATATTCTATGTTACATTCTACATTATATCACATGCTTTGTGATTAGTTTACTAATTTTGTGAACCAATCCCTGTATAAATCATAAACTGTCCAAGAACTACAAAACATACTAGTAAGCAAAGCTGCAGCTGCAAGCTTATCACACGCTACTCTTCTTCTTGCTATTTCTTTAGCTACATGTAAACTCATGCTTTGTCCATTGTTAACCTCTGTTTTGTTTCATTGTTCATGGCAGGCCTACAGACAGGCAAGCACCATGGGTAGCACGTGACTCCTCCATTTGGGGAGGTTGTGTGCACCTGGATTCTGGCCCTGCCCCAAAGCCTGCCCCCTGCTCAGTCTCCTCTCCCCGAACAACCCCCCCCCCCCGCAAAGCTCCACCTGTGGCCCGCTTTGTATATGTATATATATGTATATATGTGCATATATAATATGTATAGTCTTTTGTCTGGTGAAAAAAAATTCCCTGAAACCTAACCCCCCTTCATTTACACTAATTCTTGTGGGAAAATTGGATTCGCTTAACATCATTTTGTTTAAAGTCATATTTTTCAGGAACATAACTACAATGTTAAGTGAGGAGTTACTGTACTATTCCTAAAGCTGTATAGCAAAGAAACTGTACATTCCCTTACCCACACATGGCTCTGCCTCCCATTTGGAGTCCCCAGGGATGGAGAGGAAGTAGCATAAGTCCCCCCCTCTTCAATGGGGATTCTGTCCCTTTATGAGGGGTGATGGCAGCAGGTGTCTCTACCGGGCAGGGTGGGAGTAAGGCCTTCTCCAGTTCTTATCTCAGCATTGGTGGGGTATCAACTTGATTGAGTGCAGACAGTGCAGACAGCCTCAGACAGGATCTCTGAGGTATAATATCCATGTATATCAATGCCAATGATAATGCCAAGACCCATTACTTGGCGGGGGGACACTACTAATTACATGTCAGCGAGGGATTCTGTGTCTGGCCAGAGCAGAAGAGTCCACTGGTCTCAATCCACTCAATCAAGTTGATACCCCACCAATGCTGAGATAAGAACTGGAGAAGGCCTTACTCAACTGTGAGGGCGAGAAACTTTTATTTTAACTGGAAGCTGAGGCTCTGATGCATCCAGATGACTCCAGAAGCATTGCCTGCTGCACTGCTCATAAAATCATAGAATCTCAGAGTTGGAAGGGACCTCAGGAGGTCATCCAGTCCAACTCCTTGTTCAAATCAGTACCAATCCCCAACTAAGTCATCCCAGCCAGGGCTTGTCAAACCTGACCTTAAAAACTTCTAAGAAAGGAGATTCTACCACCTCCCTAGGTAACCCATTCCAGTGCTTCAACACCCTCCTAGTGAAAAAGCTTTTCTCATATCCAACCTAAACCTTCCCCACTACAACTTGAGATCATTACTCCTTACCCAGTGGTTATTCTGTCAGTAGGTATGTGAAATGCTGTGTACTTTTCATTGCCACTGTACTTTCTTTGGAGTGACTACAACATCATTGCACTTGCAACTGTAAAAATCTATTTAATGCAAATGAGATTTTGTTTCATCAATAAACAAATTACCTCTCTCTGTAGATCTGTTTTTACACAATCTCTTCTCTTGATTTTTCAACAGGGAAGACAAATTTTACCAACTGCCAGTAGTGAAATACATCATGGTACTCCCAAATATCATTATGCTGATGATTCTTCAGTACAACAATATCAACATAACGTACACATTCCTTAGGGCATTATTGCCATTTGTGTGTAAGGGACACAGCAGTTTTCTCATTATTTTTCCATCCCATTGTATCTAGAACTTGTCTGTTGTATTTTAACTTTTTTCTCTACAGTCTTATTCCTCATTTCTGCAGTGTTCAATACTGTTCTGTCTGAAGGGTTTTGTTAGATTTGATTAGTACAATAGAAGTGGCTGACTGTGCTCACTCATACTCCCTTTCTCTGGGTACAATATTCAGGCACGCAGGAATTGGCAGACTGGACCACAAGGTCCAGTTTTCTGTCTCTGACAAAGGTAGCACCAGATATTTCAGAGGAGAAGCTTTTGCGTTGCTGTCACAAAGCGAATTCTTGGATTTCCACCTATACACAGACAAGTGATTGGAGACCTGCTTAAAGGAGATTGATTTTTCTGGATGTAGAGACCCTGCACTTTCGGACGTCAAGCCCTATTTAAGGCATCTCTAGTTTGGATGCCCCAAATTGGAGACCCCAAATCACTTGTCACTTTTGAAAATCTAGTCCAGAGACTAGTTCACATCTGGGATCAGTAAAGGGACAAAGTCAAGGGAGTTGTGCCTGCCAAATACATAATTGGCATAAACAACATATGTACTGTATGTGTGCATTGTTCTAGATGATCACACCTTTATGGAATTTGATGCAATGTAGTTAATACACATGTTCAGCTATTTTTTAAATAAAAATATCTCTCTTAAATCTCCCTTCTCCCCCCAAAGTGGTCATTCTACTGTAAGGATTGGCTATTTAATTTTGCAGTTTATTTGTGCACACACACAAAAGGCTCTTTTTGCTTAGAGACTCGCAAAAGGGGACCTGAAAAACGGAGAAGTCTGTTTTACTCATTTTATGCTAATCTTTTCTTGGAAATGACTGAGCCAGTAGAAGTCTCGAATAATTTGTGTGGTGCATTTCAGCATAATGTGAATGTCAATGATTGAGTTGTAAACTGTAGCTCAGATTCTGGGCTGTGTTAAACCGTACCAATAATGATAAGCAGTCTTTAAGCTAGCACAGTCAGCTACAAGAGAACCACTCCATTCCCCATGTAGAGCCAATGTAAATGTCTCCGATGGCACCTCCCCTCCTTGTAAATTTTCAAAGGTGCTGAACATCTCTGTCTCCTGTTGTCTTTGGTAGGATTTGGATAGAAACTGAAAAAGAAATCACTTATGTTAAGGGCCCTAAATAAGGATTTAGTAGTGTAATGTTAAGCCTGAGCTATATTGGGGAAGGGAGTGTCAACCTAAGGTACGCAACTTCAGCTACACAAATAGCATAGCTGAAGTCGGCATATCTTAGAGCAACTTACCTGGCGATCCACACGGCAGCGAGTCGACCACTGCCAGTCCCACGTTGACTCCGCTTTTGTGTCTTGCAGAGATGGAGTACAGGAGTTGACGGGAAGTGCGCTTGGGGATTGATTTATTGCGTCTATTGTAGATGTGATAAATCGATCCCTGATAGATCAATCACTGGCTGCCAATCCAGCGGGTAGTGAAGATGTGCCCATAGGCGCTCAGGTTTGAACATTTTTTGTCTTGACCTCTCTGCCTGCATTTCCTCAACTGCAAGATAAGGATGATAATACTTATTCACCTACCATATATGTATGTTGAGGATTAATTAGAGCAATTTGGAGATGAACAGTTGTTGGTAGTGTGAAATCATTACTGTTCTCAGTTACGCTGTTCCCTTCTCACTCAGTCTGGATAATTAAAACCAAATGGTCACTTTAACTTCTGTTTCTCATCACTTTCATTTTCTAATTCACATACGCTCTGTGTACCACACTGAGGGAATGTTTTCAGGGAAATTCCAAAAAGAAAACAGCACTGGTTCGCATTTCCTTTTGTAAAATTCTTTCTTTACAAAATGTAATTTGGAGGCCTACAACTGATGTTCGGTGCAGAACTGAAGAATGTTATTGTTTCAGGTCTGCTTTTTATTTCTTTCTTCTGACTGAAAAGCTAGAAAACAAGTGTGGTATCAGTCCTAAAAGAGATGTCAAATAGGCCAGCCCTGAAATTCTTTTATCTCAGTAAACCTTCTTACTGATCTGCTGCTGTGTCTTATCGTCACTCCAGTAGCTTTGTCAAAAATATATATTGTAAAACTTTTTTTGTACAGACTCAGGTGAAATATGATCATTTGCTCCATAGCAGCTTTTTTTTTTATCCTCCCAAATGTAATGACATATACAGGTATTAAGTATGCAGAAGGTTTCTGTGAGCTACTTCCTACCCCTCCCACTTTCTCTATATATAGAATTAAACCTATATGCCTTTTATGGAAGACTAGTCCGAACACTTTTTTATCTCATTGATAGCAGATTTAAGGAGATAAAATAGAACATCCTCTATATCTGCTACTTACTTACAGTGTTCGCCTTTTGGTGAAAAACACTCCAAAAGTTCCACATAAAAATACTACATATGACTATACTACATATGACCTCTAAGGAATTTTTAAAAATTGTGGTACTTGGTTGTATAGGAGTTGATGTTTTATCTTCTCAACTGTGATAAGCAATTTCAGTGACATTTAGGAGATTAGCAGAACTTTTTTCTACAGGGAAAGGATGAATTAGCTTTATTTTGTTCTTTCATTAGTTTACCTCTGATTCTGGGCATTCATTTTCAGATTATGCTCTGTGAAGTAACGTCAGAATCTGTTTTGATTATCTTAAAATATTCACTCCCAAAGATAATATCAAGCATAGGTCAAGATCATGCAGGCTTTCTTAAAGGGCAACTGTCTTCTAATAACACTTGACATCCTTTCAGTAGTTTACACTGAACTGCTCACCTGGATCCTATCACATGGTGTAGAGGAAGCATGGAGAGGGTAGATTTTCAATATGAAGTACTGTAGCTTTCTTTTGGGACATAGAATCATAGCGTTGAAAAAGACCTCAAGGTCATCTTAGACATAATTTTCTGAGCTGGATCTAGGCACCGTAGGGGGAACATAGAATAGTAGCATTGGAGTTGAGGGAAAAACATTTTCCTTGAAGGCCGGCAATGACTTCTAAACCTTCCACTTCTGATTCTGTTAACTATGATGGTCAACAGGACCTTAGAAAATGGAGCTTTGAGGCTACAAAGACACCTTGCAAGATTTCTCTTTATACTGAGGATGCACCTCTTTTATCACATAGCTGAGTATTTTCTCCATCACAGTTAATAATAACTTGAGTCCTCCAGTCCCAGTTCCTCAACAAGATTTTTTTTCCCCCATTCACTTATCCTTCTTGGAGTAGGAAAAAAGACATGCACGCTGAAAAATAGTAATGCACAGCTATATCTTTCTCTATGTGTGTGTGTGTATATTAAGTTAAGAATCAGAGGGGTAGCCGTGTTAGTCTGGAATTGCAGAAGTGACAAAGAGTCCTGTGGCACCTTAAAGACTAACTGAAATTTTTTCAGAGCATGAGCTTTCGTGGGCTAATACCCACTTTGTTGGATGCATGCAGTGGAAGTATCCAGGGGCAGGTATAAATAGGTAGGCAAGAACCAGGTGGGAGATAACAAGGTTAGTCCAATCAGGCTGAACCAGCTTGTTATCTCTAATCAGGGAGGGTGAGGTGTTCCTCTAGCAGCTGAACTGGAGGTGTGAATAGCGAGAGAAGAGAAGCTGCTTTTGTAGTTAGCTAGCCATTCAAAATCTCTATTCAGTCCCAAATTGATTGTGTCAAATTTGCAAATGAATTGCAAGCCCAAGAAAGAAAACAACAGAACACCACTGGCCATCACCTACAGTCCTCAGTTAAAGCCTCTCCAACGCATCATCAGTGATCTACAACCCATCCTGGACAACAATCCCTCACTTTCACAGGCCTTGGGAGGCAGGCCAGTCCTGGCCTACAGACAACCTGCCAACCTCAAGCATATTCTCACCAGCAACAGCACACCGCGCCATAATAACTCTAACTCAGGAACCAATCCATGCAATAAACCTCGATGCCAACTCTGCCCACACATCTACACCAGCAACACCATCACAGGACCAAACCAGATCAGCCACACCATCACTGGTTCATTCACCTGCACATCTACCAATGTAATATACGCCATTATGTGCCAGCAATGTCCCTCTGCTATGTACATCGGCCAAACTGGACAGTCCCTACGAAAAAGGATAAATGGACACAAATCAGATATCAGGAATGGCAATATTCAAAAACCTGTAGGAGAGCACTTCAACCTCACCGGACACACCACAGAAGATTTAAAGGTCAGCATTTTGCAGCAAAAAAACTTCAAGTCCAGACTGCAGAGAGAGACTGCAGAGCTGCAATTCATTTGCAAATTTGACACAATCAATTTGGGACTGAATCCCCAACTGTTCCCTGGTGAGATAAGTGGAGTGGGGCCAGTGGCACCCCTGGGGTACTCTTGCAGGCTTCAGTTTGAAAAACATCGATCTAAGATAATGCAAGCCACAATTGATAGGACCAAAATTAGATTTTGTATTGTTAAGGTTTTGGTAGGGAGCGGGGTGGGGGGGTTAATAAACGTGAAGTTCTTCAGATTTAGTGATTCCACAAATTAGTAGAGTAGAACCTGGTTTCATTCATTCATTCATTTTGCCCTCCACCCCTCTCAGGGTATGGGCCACCAACAATAGATTGCCAGAGGATTCTGTCCTGGGCCATTCTTTCAAGTTGACTCCAGTTGTATCCCATCTTCGTGATGTCTGCCTCAAGGTCACATCGCCAGGTGTTTCTTGGACGGCCTTTCTTCCGCTTGCCTTGGGGGTTCCACCTCAGAGCCTGTCTGGTGATGTTAGTTGGTGATTTCCGCAGGGTATGTCCTATCCAGCTCCATCTTCTCTTCCGGATTTAGAACCTGGTTTACATAATCTTATTCATACTCAAGTAATAAGGAAGTTCACTAAGTAATGATTTAATATTGGTAATCGAGTACTGAATTGGGCTTAGCCATTACGTGCTCAATAATAGCTAGCACAGCCTCGTAGTGGAAATGTTGTAGGATCTTGAAGTTCCATAGGAGACCTGAGTTTAATCTCTAGTTTGATATTTGGTATCTGTAACACTGCAGCAGAAGTAACAATCCCCCTAGTTCTCTGCAGCTGAGTCTGCCTTGAGAAGAAGGCCAAGGTTTCTGTAGGACATGTCCAAAGACTACTCTCTGAATGAACATACAGTATTGTTCTTCAGTATATAGCACCAGATTTTTCCATTTTCTTGCACCTAGTGTAGTCATTTATATCAGTGCAGAGTGCAAAAAACTGCCATCTTCCATGTTTCCTCAGTTTCCTCTCCAATGGGCTTCTGCCTCATCCCTTGTTCTTTCTCCTCTGCTCCAAACTGTACCGTGACCCACATTCCAATTTGCTCCAGCAAGCTTTTGGTCCTCCAACACCTTCTCCTTAAATATCTGCAAATTTTCCTATCTTTAAATGATTTTAGTAAGGATATCATTTTCCCCCAGGAAATAAGTGCCATTTTTCATAGAGCAGTATTACTTTTTATAAGCCAGTATTGACAAAGCAATGCCCTATAGAATATTAGAAATATTTTTATATACCTGAATAATTAAAGATTTTCCTACTCTCTTTTTTGCTTGTTGGAAGTTTACTTGGAAAAGAGTCAAAGGATACTGAGTATTAAACATGTTTAGAAACGTAAACAGTTTCAACAAAAGCCACTTAGAAAAGCAGCTGGTACTTGTACTTCTGGAAAGTTTTGTTCAGTTGAGTTCATCCTAATACTGCATGCTGTATAGATGCAAATTTTCTGGCTTTATGCTTCTGCATTTATCATTTAGCAGTGGGTAGCATAATATGAAAAGGATCTTTCAGCACTTACACTGTGGGCTGGCCCACAAAGACAACTAATTACAGTATTTGTCAAATATGGAAAGTGTTGCAGTAGCCAGTCAAATCAGAATGATATGTCCTTTACATTCAGTTCTGCTGAGATGACTTCTTCATTTGTGCTTTCACTGGATAATCAGAAGGCTGGCTGCTGGGACAGATCACAATGGCATTGAAGGGTAAAAAACTCACACTGTTTCAAAACGTTTTGCAGATGGCTGATAAAAATATGCATTCTGCTCCAGTAGTCATATAGCTTCTGGCCACAACCTTCCATGGTTGTTTTTAATTTTTGGTAGCTTACACATAAAAGTTTTCCCCGTACAGTTTCAAAAGTGGCAAATTCCCAGAATTCCCAAATTCTAGACAAAAACTCATCACACACATGATGAGCTATTGTCTGGACAGTTCCATCCATACTTCCTAAGCACTTACCCTGCTAAAGGCAGATGTTGTGCTACCTTTTTAACACCAGGTTTGAATTTTGTAACAAGGAAAAATGACTTTTTTTTATATAGACCGCACTCTCTTCTTTGAAACAAGAGTAGTAGCCACGAAAGAATTCTGCATGATAGAAACCAGCAAGAAGCCAATCGTTTTGTGATGCAGGTGATGGAGATTTTTTCCTTGAACCTGTCAGAACTATCGCATCTTTCTTTCCATGTAGACTTAGCTTTGATTTTTTTTAACAGCTCCCATAAAGCTATTTGCACTGCTATGCTCTGCATATAAATGTTTCCCAACAAGTTTAGCAAGTGCAAATATTATGCATTTATTAATTATTTTGAGTCCGTCCAAAATGTGCTCACTGTTGTTGTAGCCAGATTGGTCCCAGGGTATTAGAGAGACATAGTGGGTAAGGTGTAGTATCTTTTATTGGACCAACTTCTGTTGTTGAGAGACAGGCTTTCAAGTTTATGTAGAGCTCTTCTTCAGATCTGGGAAACTTACTCAGCGTGTCACCGCTAAATACAAGATGGGACAGATTGATTAGCATAAGTAGTTAGCACCTATTTCAAGGGATCATTCAAGGTGAAGGGGTCTCCCAGTCACAGGGAGTAAAGGAAGGGAGGGGTGAGCAGCTGGGGAGGAGGGCAGTTGTAGTAAGCTGTAAAAAAAGCTATAAGAACTGTACAGACAGATAGAAAAACAAAGTCTTGGCATGCAGAGCTTAAAATCTAAAATTCAAAAGAGCCGACCTAGAAAAGGAAGGTACATGAACTGTATAGTGTCACGTGTTTTCTTCTTGTGCTTGCTTATGTGTACAGCATTGCCTATCCTAAATCCACAGTGAAAAAATGGATAGTCTGAATTTCATTAGATATTTTTGGGTAGGATTTTCAAAAGTGTTTGGCTTTCCCCTAACTCTACTCCCATTGAAATCATTAGGAGTTATATCCCCGACTTTAGTAGGAGTTGTTAGGCCAATGCTGAGAGCTTTCAGAAATCCCACCCTTTTTCATGGAAAATTGTCAGTTCCGTCTTTTTCATGAATTCCATGACAACTGTAAGTGCAGCTTGTAGATATTGACACTGAACTCTCAGGTTTGGTACACTGTTGGTCAGTCTCTGGCCAACTGCTCTATTCATTCAGAGGGTTCCTGAATTTCCTCAAATCTTAGCCTACTCCAAGATATCAAGACAGCAGAATGCACAGCTGAGATTATTGGATATGAGAAAAGCTATGAGTTTTGGTCTGATGGAGATCAGGAGAAAAGAGTGTTTTTGTTTGAGATTTCAGTGGAGATTTGAGATGGTTCTCTATTGCCCAAACTGGTACTTCCTTCTTCCACTCCTAGGGTGGGCTAAGCTAGATAGACACCTTGAAATTGCTATTCATTAATTGTTTAATAGAGTTAGATAATGTATGAACTGCATGATAGTGTTCTTATACATAGGGAAGCAGAGTAGACAAATGGCGAATTAGTGGGTTTTGAGTCTTTGAGAGGCATCCATGCCAAATGAGCTTGGAGATCACAGTTGTCCCTAGTGGAAGGCTGACTCTATCACAAAACGTCCTCAGATAATTTAGCAGAACTGGTTGGTTTCCTGCTCTGCAGATGATTGTGATGAAAACGGTTATAAAGGCTGAATTACTTCTCCACCTTGGGGAAATTTATTACAGATTAGTATTGAGGTCAAAAGCAAGTGATTTTTTAAAAGGATGCGCTGGAAACTATCTGTACTATGTATTTCTATGTAAAAATAATTCAGAATAACTTAAAAATATTATAACTTCCCCTAACAAAACTAGATGTCCACAGAAGAATCTATAGTGAGCAAAGAGAAAGAGATAATTATTGTTGATCCAGGGAGGAGAAATAATTAAGACTTAGCAAATGACTTGGTTTCTGCTACTGACCTAATGTTTTATATTAATGAGATTCAGTTTTGCTGTCCAGATAGCCCTGGCATTTTTGCTAAATGGATTAATACCTCTCTGTCCATTTATATACTTGGAAGTGATCCAGAGTTGAGTGAGCATGCAGAATAATATTACCTGTTTCTGTGAGACATTGGGGTCAGAAGTTGAAGTGATTTGTCAGATAAGCATGTCTGCATGCTGCCCCAGGTTACATTGTACCTGCGGATTATATAGAAACTTCAATCTCTAGAATTGCCACTTGTCTTTCTTTCCTAACAACATAAGAACATGTTTAGTTTTACTGCTCAAAGTAAAACACAAAACAACAACTTTTTTATTTTAATGTATGACGGTTACATACAGCACCGTGATAATAGGTTCATTAATAGACACTCAAACTACTGTCATTTTGATAGTTATCCATACTTATGTATAGAAATACAGATGGGATTTGTCATTTAATAATTTATCTTTATCCCCTCCAATAATATCTGAAAGATATTTGACTAAGTCTTGTGCAATGTAAATTTTTTCTGCATGCATGTAGAGCAAATTGAAATATGTTAGCCGTATTGAATAGCCTCTTGATATAAAGAATCTTTTAATATGAAAACATGGTGTTTGCCTGACATAGGGTTTTGTCTGTATGAAAAATGTCTGCATCTTAAATATAATGAATCACCGTTAATTTAATTATTAAAGAGCTACATGCAGACTAAAGTTAATCTGATTCTTCTATAAATTACAGCACACTACTGTTCTATTGTATAATTCATGAGTAACTTCCTGCAGAAATACTGTATGAATAGAAGCTAGTCATTTAATTTATGTATAACAAGTTAATGTTTAAAGTTCTTTCAGAGGATCTGTTAGTTTAGAGTAAGAACAAAAGTTTTATTACAGATTAAAGAATGTAACCCATTCTATAAAATATAAAAAGCTAGGATTTTGTTGGAAATAACTGTCCAAAAATCTGTTCATTATCTCATTCATAGTCATGTGTTGTTATAGATCCAGCTCTAACTTCCGTTCACTTCAGTGGGAATTAGATCACATTCACGGGGATTAATTTTTTACCCATTAAAATCATTCAGTCGTGCGGTCGACGTTGCTGAGTGCAAGATCAGGTCCACAAACCAGCAAAAATATACCGTATCATTTCATTAAGCTTAAGGTATTTCGTTCTTCATCTCAAAGAGACTAATTCACATTTCTTATTACAATATCCCATGAGTTCATTTCATTTCACAGGAGAAACTTTCAGGCTTTGTGGCTGCTAATATCAGTTATGGATGAACAACATTTCTGTTTTGTTTTTCAAGCTTATCCTCCTACATTACAAACTCCATATTTAGGCTATATCTACCTTGAATAAACCACTCTCTTGCGTGACATAAGTTTCACCGACATAAGCATCAGTGTGGACAGTATTATGTCAGTGGAAGAGCTTTTCCTGCCAACAAAACTATGGGCTTCCTACGGAGGTGGTTTTATTATGCCAATGGGAGAGCTCTCTCCCGTCGGCATAGAGTATCCTAATCAGATGCGCTGCAGTGATGAATGTTTGTACAAGCCCTGGGACATGATGACCAACCATGCATGATTTTTTAGTAGAATTAATAAACACCAATTTCTGAGCATTGCTTATAAGAATCATACTCTATTGAGAATAATCATTTCTGTTTATTAGAATGAATTCTTAAGGTCACTTCTGGTACGTCAAAGCGAAGATATTAATTAGGATAAGTTGAAGACTTTAAGGAAATTGATTGTGATGGCTTAGCAAATTGGAAAAGATCTGAAGAGTTTGCCATTACCAGGACTGTCAGCAAAGAGAGCCTATTTTTGTCTGTCTGAGGATAGCAGTTTTAATATCCTTTTGTATGCTAAACAGGCAATGTTTTCATGCATTCGTAAAGTAATACATTATTTAACAAAACTGAATAAATCTATTGAAATCAGCCAGAGAAGCAACATAATTAAATAACTCTTGCATTTCCCAGTGTAATCAATCCTAGGTTTGCACTGACTGTAGTTCTGTAAACCCACATGCACAGGGTTGAAGTTTCTCACAGTGTGCAGAATTTAGATTGCATTTGTTATGTATAGAAGCATCCTATAGTTGAGTTTCAGCAACATCTTAAACATCTTTACAATCTTTTTGTACCAATTTTTGCCAGTTTGCTCTCATTTTGTTTAGATGAGTTTTGATTCCCAAAGCGATGCGATTAAGCCATAAAGGTGATATACAACACTGGCAAGTTTTCCAGAAACGTCAGTGTAATGTATTAGTCTTTCACTACAGGAGAACTAAATCTTTTGATCAGACATAATTAATTAATTTGATGGTGTTGCCCAGACCCAAATGAGTATCTGTTGACATCACAAAACTATCAGCTAATTTGATGCTATTTCCTTCTGTTGTTCTGGACCAATTTAGGACTGAAATAATTGAGGGTGAGGGACTTTAGGTCACGATGTATATGCACAAGCAAAGCTATGCAGAGAGCTTGCCCACTGCTACCTACATTACACCTGGATCTGTATGGGAATTGCTATACTGGTTTAGATCCAGGGACCATCTAGTCCAGTATCTTGTCTCTGACAGCTATGGCATAGGAAAATGTAATGACTGTAATGGGAAGTCATTGGACAACCTGCCCCCAGAGAAAATTCACTCTTAATCCCCAACTGTTAGAGACTAGTTTATGCCCTTATGCATGAAAGCTTTATATCCCTTACAAAATTATTGGATTTTTCTTTTTAATATTTACTGTTATAATGCGAGAATTTTCATTGTTCCTATAAAAGTCCATGTACAGTGTTTATAATCCTGCTAATCTTTTGGTCTCATTGGTATCTTGTGGCAACTAGTTCTATGGGCTAATTTCCATTTGAGTTTTGAATTTGGCGCCTTTCAATTTGATTGAATGTCACCTTGATTTTGTGTTATGAGAGAATGGATAGAAAATTCCACCTGTCTGCCTCAGCGGCTTAGGCTGGCAGTGAAGGGAGACAGCCCCAGAAGCAAGGGAGGGAGACTGTGACATACCTAAGGTACAATCTGGGTGGATGAACAGCTGTTTCCCCTCAGTTCTCCAACCTTGGATGCCTCTTACACTGCTTTGCTGATCTGCTCAAACACAGCCTCCAGCGTGTAAATTACCCCAGTTATATTGTATGAGTGCTATAGACATCCATTCTTGAATTACACTGCAGAGCACCACCAGCAAACTCCCAGTCCCAGACTTTGCCCAGAAGTGTGTATCTTGTACTGCCCAGCTTTATCTTGGACAATACAAGCTCATATAAAGTCCATCATTTTATTAATAGAAAATGATATGCACAAATCCTTTTATCCAAAATAAAGGTTTCCCGACCACTTCAGTCCAAACACACTGGTTGAGATAAAACAAAACACCAGTTTATTAACTGCAAAAGGATAGATTTTAAGTGAATATAAGTAATGAGGCATACCAGTCAGAAATGGTTACAAGAAAAATAAAAGTAAAACACAACTAATGCCTCACTTAACAAACAAGAGTGAGTTCCGAGCAAAGGTCTCTCTCACCACAGTTCAGCAGTCTTTCTGTCTGAATGTCTTTCAGTCAGGATCTCTCCCCCAGTACAATGCTGGTTCCTTTGTTCTTTGGGTGTCTTGGATTCCATAGGCAGAGAGAAAGGGAGGACTAATTTGGAGTGCCTGCTCTCCCTCCTTGTAGTTCTTTCTGTTCTTCGAAGAGTGAGGTGCAGGAGACAGAAGGTCTGTGTGGATGGGAACACAGACCTTCTTTCTGGGAACACAGACTTTCTTTCTGTTCTTCGAAGAGTGAGGTGCAGGAGACAGAACGTCTGTGTGGATGGGAACCCCAATCTGTCTCTTTGTAGATTTTTCTCTCATGCCCTCTTTCCTACCAAAGAGTGCCCACTTAAGCAAGTGATGGTCCATGTGATTTTGTCGACACCTGGCGAAGGCATCAGCTTGCCATTTGTCTCTGGAAAACCTATTTGTGACCATTCTCCAAGCTTGAAACCTGTCTTAGTAAGACCGTACAGAGGAATCTTATAACTTCTTATAAAACATTGCCACTCACATTTTACCAGGACAATAATCATCATCAGATTATGAGTTTTCAAATGATACCTGATGAGGAATACTTCTTACAAAGTTTATCATAAGCCTTTGAAAGGGGGTGAACACAGAGATACAGACTGTCACAGACATACTCAAAGTAAGATATCTGTTTCCTTCACCCCCATTCGAGTCTCTGGCCCACACTGGCCAATTAGGGGGAGGGGTTATGATTTACTTGTCTTCCCTCTCCCAGCTCCAAGGATTTAGTCTAAAGCACAGATACTGTGGAGCCTCTTGTCACATCATTCCAGGATTCTCACTCTACCCATCATGAGCTAGGAATGGGAATCTGGTGTGGCAAATGCTGCAGATCTTGCTGATATCCCATTCAAGGTCAGAAAGAGATTTTTTCTCTAATAGGGCCAGTTTTCTCCAATAGAGCCTAGGGAGTTTTTCACCTTCCTCGAAGCATCTTCAAGACACAATAGGCTAACTAGGAACGTGCTTACTACCTACCTGAGGTACTTGCTTGGGTTTCAACTTGCGGTTGGTTTTCAGTACAGCTGGAAATGCTAAAATTAGCTGTTCCCTGAAGTAAAAGACCCGGTATTTTGCTGGTCTGGTGGAATAGGGTGAGACTTCATGAGTTGAGGTCTTGTGTCCCCTAGTGTTCCCCTCTTGGGTGGGAGATTGATAGGTCTCAGAGTGAGCTGAGTCGTGGGGATCAGGCTGAGTTATATGAGAGGAACCCTGTATTTGCCACACTGGAGCCACTTAAATACCTGGTATGAGAGAGTACAGGTGATGGGCAAGTAGCGCCCCTCCTCAGAGTTTAGATTAATAAAATGTTCAGCCTGCAGCTTTATACCTTTTCCATATAATTCATTGTTTTGTATACGTTCATTATGCCTCCTCCTATTTATAAGAGACACTTATAGTAAACATCATTCAGATCAGTACTTTGTTGGGTGTCAGATTCACCAGAAATTCAGTGAACATACTGTGAGTGGTTTGTTTATTTTGTTTTTAAAATGATTTATTGATATGTGCCTTCTCTGTCTTGTCCAGAAGTACTCAGAACACAATAAAATAGATTTGACAATGGAAAGCAATCTCTGTTCTATCATACAATGTACAGAACATGTGTGAATCTTGCACAACTAACAAACTAACTTATAGGCAGATCTGTTAATATGCCATCTGGACTATTTAATATTCAGTTCAATTAAAAAGAAATCATACTCTAACATTTCCTATACCATGTGCTATGGATTATATACTGCTTTTGAGGTGCAGAAGATAATAAATTTATAACAAACTAAATAATATTTTTGACCATGTTAATAGAAAATTTTACAATAAGCAGATATGCTGCAACAATGTCCATGATGGTTTTTCAATTGCTGAATGCATTTTGTCTGATGTTGTTTTTTGTGTTAACCAGTATCTTATCCCATAAAGAACATATAGTAAATAGTTACCGTTGACAGGGGTAAATGAGGAGAGGTTCAAGAGAATGTTGGAAAGTCTGAAGTAGTGGTATTTATTTTTTTCCACTGCATTCTTGTTGCTGTGACGAAAATACAGAACAGCGGTTACTATAACTATGTTATTCCATAAACTGTAATGTATTTTCTAGTTTTGAACCTCCAATTGTTTTTTTTCCAAAGCTAGGTTGATTTATGAGTGCATGTACACATTCACTGAACCGTGATGAAATGCTGCTGCACATTAATTTAAATGTAGAACTTTATTCTTGTTGAAATAGGCATAACCTACTCACCCTGAAAGCCACACATAAAGCTGTAGAATTTTCCTTATAATATTTTTTTGTGAGCTAAACCTTTGGTAGCCAGACACCTTAAGTTCTTTGATAAAGGTATTAAACCAATAAAGGCATGTCCATACTGCAATGTAAGCTCAAGGTTAGTAGAACTTTAGTTAGCAGACCTTGGGTTTGTTAACCTAGGGCTTGAGCTCCTACACTCATTTATAAGCCCAGGTTAGAAATTGTTGAACCCTGGTTCCCAACCTGATGCTTCAGCATCTGTACTGTATTATGTTGGCCAAGGTCCAACCACCCATATCCCAGACTTCCTAGTGCCCTCCCAAAATGTGGCCGTTTTAGCTCTTTGTTCAGAATGCAATGCAAGAGAACTTGACTGTCCACCAAAATTGACTGACCAGAGGACAAAGAATGGAATACTTTTTGGCAGATTCCCAGAGCACGAGTCCAATGGGCCTGTGTCTACACTGCAGAGCAAAAGGGCTTGAACTTTAAAGTCTCTGCTTGACTCAGGCGCAGACTCTCCAACCCAATGAGGACCCTGGGTCTGAGCCTTGGATTGGATTAGTGAGATTTGTGCGTTGATAGGAGGTGGGTTATGTTCCAGTCTGAGTTGAAATCCTGGACTTATACTGCAGTGCAGACAAACCCTATGAGGCTCAGGGCTGTTTAACTGTAGTGTAGATGTTTGGGCTTGGGTTGGGGTCCAGGCTCTGGAATCTTCCACCCTTGCTGGATCCCAGAGCCTGAGCTCCAGCCTAAACCCAAACATCTACACCACAATTAAACAGCCACATAGCCAGATCCTGAATCAGCTGATACAGGCCAGCTATAGCTATATGATCGCAGTGTAGACATACCTTTAAGAATCTGTTCTGAACCGTTGTTCATCTTAATGCTTCTCAGCACTATAATTGCATAATGCTCTGAGTATGCTGCTGCAAGACTTCTCCTCAGGCTAGGAGAGGGAAAATGACAGCATACTCAATATTTTTATTACTTTTACTACAGTTTATTATTTCACCATTATTTCCTGTCCATCTTGGGCCCTCATAACTATGCAAATAATAACCAAATTAAATGTTTACTATGTTGTTGTAGCCACATTAATCCCAGGCTATTAGAGTGGCAAGGTGGGTGAAGCAATACTTCTATTGGACCAACGTCCGTTGGTGAAAGAGAGAAGAAAAAGCTGAAGAAGAGCTGTGTGTAAGTTCAAAAGCTTCTCTTTCACCCACAGAAGTTGGTCTATTTTAAGATATTATATCACCTGCCTTGTCTCAGCCATAACAAATATCTAACCTGGAAGGACAAGGCTTACTTGGCTAATGCCACTGTTTTTTTCTGGAAGTCGTCAGAGTTGAGCACAGTCTTTTATAGCCAGAAGAGAAGAGAGTAAAACGTTTAACTTATGCATTTCAGGTTGCCCAATCCACAGAGCAGCATACAGTAGACATGCTGTGACTAGACTGCCGTGATGTTTTTTTTTTATAATTTATGACTTAAATTATTTTCAAATTGCTTTGTAATAACAGTCCGGTTTCATTCCTGTCTTTTGTATCACTGCTTTTTCTCCACTGCTTCATTTTTATTTCCAGCATTGCAATCATGTAGCACTAAGAGAATAGCTGATAGTTGGTATTTTATGGCAGAATACATTTCGTATTCAGTAGCAAGATTACATTGTGTGCAGATGTTAGGTGGGGTATTTTAGTGAGTCAGACATTGGGTTTGGATATTGTGTTTTTTAGAATAAAGGGAAAGTAGAAGTAAAATAGTGCTTAGCAGCCTGACCAAATCTGTCATTGGCTTTCCAAATGATATAGCAGAGGCAACACCAAGGCAATTAATGCAATTGTCTGCTGAGCCCACAAGAGACAAATAATTTCATAGTTTGTCATCTGTTTACTGCAGGGTCATGAAGGAAACACTGGTTTTGGAAGTGAACAACAGAGAGGAGAACTGGTTCAATCAATACTGTAACACAAAATTGCAATTTTAAAATAGAACAAAATAGATTCCTAGAAATTTCTATTTAAAATACTTTTTAACTGGGACTTTGAAAAATATTGAACTGGAGATTAGCTCCCTCCTCTCTTGATCTCCCCCTGCCCAAGCATATGTATATACCGCGACCTCATCTCACCCTTTTCTTAGAACTTCTTTTGCTTCTGTCTATTTTCCCTCCTCCCCCAATTCCCTACAATCTCTTGGTCTTTACTACAAAAACTTCATTGACTAACCCCTACATTCCCTCAATCACCCTATTTCTCACCACCTTCCCTCTCAAAAGTAACTGATGAAGCGGTGTTCTCTTCTATTTAAAACCACTTCCCGCATAGATTGATTTCAATCTAGGGTTAGCTTTGGCTCCGGTACAGAAACAATTTTCTTTCCTTATGATCACCATCACCTCCTTTCTAGTTATGACTGTCCCTTCTCCCTTTTCATTCTACTTGGCCTTTGACAACAAGGACCACTTGTCTCTCTTACACCACCACCTTAGCTATTTTTGATAGGTGTCTCTAGTTTCCTTCTCTCATGGCTCCAGTCCCATCTAACAAATCAAATTTATTTTTCTTCACCACTGACTCTCCCTCTGCATCAAAATATGTGGTAGGAAAAAACTGAATATCGGACAAGCCTAAACAATTGGTGAGCAAGGTTTGGAAGGGGAGTAAGGGGTAAGTAAGGGGAATCAGTAAGGGGTGTGGTAAATATGTGGGATAATGTAAGCAGAAGTAAAAACAAAACAAAAATATCTGATAATGAAATTTAAAGTATTAGATGTAATTAAGCTAAGAAGAATAGATTAAATTAACAATAATAAAGCAATTAGTCTAGGGCAGGGGTGGGCAAACTATGGCTCGCGGGCCCCTCCTAACCAGCCCCTGAGTTCTCGGCCAGGGAGGCTCCCCGCTGTCTCCCCTCCCCCGCCGCCTCAGCGCGCTGCGCAGGCAGTGCTCTGGCCTGTGGCCCTTCCCGGGCAGCAGCATGGTTGGCTCCGGCGGCTCTGCGCGCTCATGGGGGGAAGGGTGTCTGGCTTCAGTGGGCCACGCTGAGCCAGACACACTGCTCTGAGCAGCATGGTAAAGAGGTTGGGCTGGGGCTGGGAGGTTGGATAAGGGGCAGGTGGTTCCAGGGGGTGGTCAAGGGATGGAAGTTCTGCGGGTGGCGGTCAGCGGTTGGGGAACGGGGGTGGAGGTTGGATAGGTGTGGGAGTCCCAGGGGTCTGTCAGGGAGCAGAGGTGTGGATAGGAGTCAGGGCAGTCTGGGAGCAGGGGGCCGGAAATGGGGCAGTTGGATAGGGTGTGGGAGTCCCGGGGATCTGTCAGGAGGTCGGCGGGGGGCGGGGGGATGGATAGAGGTTGGGGCAATCAGGGGACAGGGAGCAGGGGGTTTGGGTAGGGGGTGAGGTCCTGGGGGGGCAGTTAGGCTGTGGCATCTCAGGAGGGGGTGCTCAGGGGACAAGGAGCAGGGGGGCTTAGATAGGGGGTTGGGTCCTGGAGGGGGTGGTTAGGGGTAGGGAGGGTCTCTGCGGGGGGGGGGGTCAAAGGACAAGCAGCAGGGGGGGTTGGATGGATCGGAGTTCTGAGGGGCAGTGTGGGGGCAGGAAATGGGAGGGGTTGGATGGGGGTGGGGATCAGGCTGTTTGGGGAGACACCACCTTCCCTAACCGGCCCTCTGTACAATTTTGCAACCCCAATGTGGCCTTCGGTTCAAAAAGTTTGCTCATGCTTGATCTAGGGTTACCATACAAGGATTTTAAAAGAAAAAGGGAAATCACAGTGAAAGTAGTAGTAAAACAAAAGGAGTGTCCCCCCTCTCTCCACATGCTTTGTCTGTATTTTGTCTATTTAGATTGTAATGTTTGTTTCAGGCAGTCACCTGTCTTCCTTTATGTCTATAAAGTGCCTTTCACACCCTTGGACTCCAATAATAATACAGATGTGGTAAGGTTGCACAGTGAGTATCCACACATCCTTCATACCAGACAGCACTGCTGCAAAACAACTTTATGTTAATATTGGAAGAGGACACAGTTGTTTGGCAGTGGGTCCACAAGTGCTTGAGCCCTCTGCATCTGATTCGACATCTGGGATGAAATCCTTCACCTATTGAGCCAATGAGAGTTTTGCCTTTGCGTTTAGTGGTAGCAGGATTCCATGCCTGGTTTTCAGTTGCAACTGAAGATTAACTGTGTTAATCCCATTTCTGACCAACTTTGTGGTGTCTTCCCATATTTGCTCATTTAAAAGATTTTGTTTAAACTTCCAGATGGTAAGAAAACCAGACCCAAGGCTAAAAGCATATTATTAATTAATCATGTTGTGTCTACAAATCAGTCTTCTACTCTGTGTAGTGCCTAGTACAACAGAGCACTGGTTTTGATTGGATCTACACACTACTGTAATAAACAAGACTAAAAATAACTAATAATAGTACTTCTCAAAACAGAGAATTATGTTTTAAACCAAACATGCTGCAATTCCTGAATACATTTATGAGAATAAGGAAAAGAAATTTATATTTATATGCAAATTTATTGCTCCTTGTTGGTTTAACAGAACCAACTTGATTTTAAGATATATATTTTTCATTATGAAAATACACAAACAGTACATAATGTGTGTATATACTGCAGATACAGTGTATGCATATGTAAGACTTTAGTAGTACAGAAAAAGAGTTGTGTATTTTTGGAAGTTATGCACTTTTAGCTCCAAAATAGCATCTGCAGCAGTGTTTTGATCTTTGACAGCTCCAATTGTGTTACAGTGAATAACTAAATCTTTGAACTGAGAAACTAATAATTTCAATTAACTCTGCTCAGTGTTCTACAAAGAGTAACTCTGGTTTGAATAAAAAGTCTGAAAAGTACCAGTTGGCTCCTTCAAATCTAATCTAAGGAGAAGAAGTGTTGCCTCTGCTATGCAAATGCACTGATAAGTAGACAATAAGTTACCAAGGAAATATTTCTCCAGCAGTGTTCAGGATCCCAAATCATGCTGAGCTGAGGGTGTGAGAAGCGATTAAGCATCCATTTCTTCCATCTGTACTACAGCAGGCCTGTAGCCAGCATAGAAGATGATCAGCAACCCCCAGGGAATAGGCCTTACCAGCCAATGAGGAATCTATTTTACTATTTTGTGTTTGGCAATTTCCAGTTTAAAAATCAAAGTAGCAGCCCACCTGCCAGTAGTTGCATCTTTGCCAAATGTTTTGTGCTGGCATACAAATAATCTGAAAAGTCCAATTCAAAAAAAGCGTTGAAGAGATTTTGAAACTATTTCACTAACAGTAAGGAATTTTCGAAGGAATATGATACTGTATGTTAACCTCTGGAAACCTGTAATTGTTTCATGTACACTAGATGGCCTACAACAGGGCTATAATACCTTAAGCAGTGATTTCATCAGAAGGCAAACTAAGCAGGGCCAGACCTTAATGGAATTCCTTCAAGGAAAAATCAATCTACTGCAGGTGCTGGAAGTTGGTTTAGTTGATTTGGTAGGTGGCACTCTTCCCTCTGAGTCAGTAATTCATTAATGTGGACAGCAGCATTCTGTGATCTACAAAGCTAGGATTTGACTGTGGTCATGTAGTTTAAAGCTGTAACGTAAGAGCATATGAACTCCTGGATGAATGGAGTCGAGGCACGTAACGAGTGCTGTTGTACAGGTGATGAAAGGTAGATCAGGCAATGAGAGATGAGTGAAAAAGAGTATAGGGTCCAGAGGTCATGCATGTTAGACAGGGGGAGATAAATGGGAGATGAGTTGGGGGAACAATTGTGTTGTCTTCAGTCAGTGGAAGCTGCAGATACTCAGCTCCTGTGAAAATCATGCCACCCTAGGCTCCTGTGCTGGAAAACTTTGGCCTTAGTATTATGTGCATGACTTTATAGAATTTCAAGTCTAACCTGTCCAAGTCCTAAGACAATTCACCTCTACAATTCTTACCAACTGTAGACATTTTATTCTAGTGGGGCTCCTGTCCTCCACATGTTAGAAATGTGCAAGAGGAGGGATTCTCTGTACTAACTCGTAGAAGCCTAGTGCCATGTAATAATAATATCTAGCTCTTACGTAGCACTTCTCTTCTGTAAATCTCAAAGCACTTTACAAAGGAAGTCAGTAAGTATCATCATCCTCATTTTACAGATGGGGAGACTGAAGCACAGAGAGGGGAAGTAAGTTGCTAAAGGTCACTCTGGTAACCTGTAGCATAGTCAGGAGTTGAATTCAGGTCTCCAGAGTTCTAGTCCAGTTCTCTAGCAAGTAGACCAAATATCTCTTAAAGTAAGGCTTTATGCACCTGGGATCTGATCCTAGATGAGACTGGCCACCTCCTGAGAGCAGGGGTGCTGGAACTATTTGTATCATGGGGTTGCTGAGTGCCGCTGAACCAAACTGTAAACCCTGTATATAATAGAAACCACTTCAAACCAGGGGGTGCTGCAGTACCTTCAGCAGCCCTAGTTCCAGTACCTAGGCCTGAGTAGTGCTGAGTGCATTCAATTTCCATTTACTTCAGTCAGAGATGATGACAGTCAGTACCTCCAAGGATACATTCAGTGCCTTGCAGGATCGAGTCCCGACATGTAAAATTGTCTAAACAAACAAGCTTAAGAACCCTAGTGCTTTGCTGAATAAGGGACTTAGAGCAGAAGGTTTTTATGTCCACTCATTTTCACATTCAGAGCTCATTCTGTTTCTTAAATATAAGAAAGAGATGCCCTCTAAGATGTGTTCAGTTACAATAAATATTTGCCACAATAAATACAGCCCTTTTATAAAAGACACACAATAATATGACAGTTGAAAAACAAACAAAACGAGCCCCTGAACTTTAATAAATATGAAAATAAAAAAGGAAGGGAATTTCCTCCAAAAGGAAATTTACCCATTGTAAGGACTATAGGATTGGGTTTATGGTGATTAATAACTACTTTAATTTCCTCCATTACTTACCAGTTAATACAATTACAAAATTATTTGTAAAATTTTTTATTAATTAACTCAGTGTATAGAAGATGTCTTTGTACATTAAATTCCATATAGATGGTGTAGGGGGGTCGCCCCTGGGGCTCGTCCCTCTGCGGGGCGGTTGGGCACC